>VZTB01003734.1:551155-591884 GCA_013397245.1 Thryothorus ludovicianus
GGAAGGGCAGCGCGGCCGAAGGCGCCGTCAGGGGCGGTGGGGTCTGCGCGGGCAGCGGCTCTGGTTACGCGCCCTCCCTGGCGCTCCCTCCTGGCCCGAACACTCGGGATTTTGGGGTTTACATCCACGTTCCCGCCCCAAAGTCTGAAGCTGCCAGTTGAGGGTGTGCTTGGGGTGGGACCCCTCCGGTTCCCCTAACCCACCCCTGAGTTGTTTCTGGGTAGCAGGGGAAGGTAAAAGCAGAAATAGCATCAAACCTATGAGAGAAGTTGACTGTGAGGGGGAAACTTTAAATATTTTGTCCTGGTGTTAAATGCTGAGAGTTAGTCCTGTGACTGCCAGTACCCAGAGATGCGTGTTCCCAAGAGACAGCCTCACTCTGTGGGATGGCAGGGCTGGATTTTGGTAGTTTGAGGGGTTTTTTGTTGGTGTTTTTTAATTCTTTGTTCAGCCAAGAGCTCTCTGGGCAGCAGGTCAGCGGGTGACACTGAGGTGTAGGAGTTTGAGGGAATTTCCCCGAGGTTCAAGGGCTCTAAAACCCCTCGGGGCAGGCACTGCAAATCCCTTGCACAGCACACCAGGGATGGGTGTCACCCAGCAGCTCCAGGAACACCCAGGGCTGTCGGAGAGAGGCTGCACCTTGGGGAACCTCACCCCTGTCCCTGTTGTTGTTGCAGGATCTGCCCCATCCCTTCCCTCCCCTTCACGTGCAGCCTGGGCAGCACTGAGGGAGGCATGGCGTGGCCCAGCCGAGCGCTGAAAGCCAAGGGCAAGTTGAAGTGCGTGGAGGAAGACCTGGATGACAGCCTGCCAGACCTCATGTGGCTGAGGGACTTCACAGTGGCCCAGACTGGCCTGCCCCAGTTATACTCTGGCTCAGACCCCCAGGACTGTTACACCATGAGTGAGAGTCTGTTCAGCCTGGTTGATTTTGAGTCCCCGTGCTCACCCCTGGCTGCTGACCCGGCCTGCAAGGGCACACGCCACACTCCCTGCACTCCTGTCTCCTCCTCCACCTCCTCCACCATGCACCACGACGTGGCTGTGCCCCCTCATCTCGCAGGGGACATCGACTACAAGACCAACCCTCACGTCAAGCCGCCCTACTCCTACGCCACCCTCATCTGCATGGCCATGGAAGCCAGCAATAAACCCAAAATCACCCTCTCTGCCATCTACAAGTGGATTACTGATAACTTCTGCTACTTCCGACACGCTGATCCCACCTGGCAGGTAGGAGAGGTGGAACCCTGGCCACTCTCCCTGCAGGGCTGAGCAGGGCTTTCCACAGCCTCCACCCTGCAGGATGAGATCCTGCAGGGATTCTGGATCCCTCTGGGAAAAGAGTGACACCAGCCACCAGTGGGGAAGGGCTGGAATGGGAAAGAACTTGGCTGGGCACAAATGCCACCACCATATGGGTGGCAGAGGGAAGGAGCCGTTCTGGGGGAGAGCCCAGGACCATTTTGGGAGCAGGGAGGTACTCATTGGGCTCCTGGCACCTGAGACTCCTCTTGCCTTCAGGGCAAAGGCCTCTGAGTCCCTACATTCCTGGGGTTCTCTTGGGGCCCTGAGTACCCAGGGCTGAGCACACATGGAGAAGGTGCCAGGTTGAGTGTCCCTGGGTGCTGAAAAGCAGGCATGGGCGAGGGATGGAGATGCCACCTTTGGACAAATCTCCCACTGGGGAGGTTCTGAGCAGAAATGCTGCTGCTTTCCAAGCAGGGCAGAGCACTGGACTCCTGGCCCCAGGGATAGGCTCATCACTGGGATGAACTGGTGAGATCTGCAGAGGGAAGCCCCAGAGTAGTTAACTCAGGCTGCTGTCCCCAGTGGGAGGGGGACAGCCCCCAGGCTCACCAGCTTTGGGGACAGCCTGAAGCCCAGGGGCTTTTCCCAGCCACCTTGGCTCGCTGCCCTCCTCTGTCACATAGGAGACCCCTGGCACATGAAGTTTTCTCGGATAGGGCAGGGCTAGAGGGCCCTGGGGGGCTCATCCCTCCACTGGGGTTATTCCCATCCCAAATCCACTAATCCTGAATGGCAGTGCCCATCCAAGCAGGGCTGGAGAACCCCACTGCAAAGCCCAGGCATTGCCCACCTTCTCTGCAGGCAGGTGGGTCTCCAGTGGCTCTTGGAGCCCATCACGGGGAAGGGAACCTTTCCTGGTCCCCCTCCTGGGCCATCTTGGTCCCCCTTTTTCACTCAAAGTGAAGCAGGAGCTGGGTGCCAGCAGGTTGACTTTCTCCTGCACACTTCATGGCTGGGCATTCACAACGTTTTTAATTAAATGTGTTCATTAAAAAAAGAAAGAAGGTTTTCAATCCCTCTCTGCAGAGATGCAGGGGGTACCCTGAACCGTTGCAGGCAGGAATGATAAATATGTTGACTGGCTGAGTAATAATTCAGCCTGGGCTGAGTGAAGTTTGGGATGGGGAGGAAAGATGGGCAGCAGAGAATTCAGCTTTCAAGTCTCTGATCCTTGTAAAATTTCATTACACAGTAAAGTTGGAGTCACCACAGCCTGGATTGTGTGGGGGAATATCCATGTTACTGCTTCTTCTTTGTCTCTTTTTTTATTTTTCTTCTCCCTTTTGTCTTTTTCTTTTTAAATCTTTTGTTTATTTTCACTTCTTTTTTTCTTCCTTTTTTGTTTTTTTTTTTCTTTCTTGTTGAGGCTGTGTTCTCATCCCCTATTCCCGTACATGAAGACAGCCTGGAAAGGTCATGCCACCCATAGTCTGGGGGGAGATGGATCTATTCCTGTGGGAGCTGAGTGCTCTGGAGAGGAGCCAACAAACCCAAGGAGCTTCAGCCCAGAGGAGGGTTTTGTTGTGTGTGTGTGTGTGTGTGTGTGTGTGCACATGTTTTTCAACAGCTCTAAGCAATTGAGCCTTGTTTTTCCTATTTGGCACTACGGATTATGGATGAATAAGCATAAAGATATCCAGGCAACATTAAAAAAAGAAAAAATCACCTCTACCATATCCAATCTCTTACTACAGTCCTGGCTTTGTGGAGTCCAACGCTGGGTTATTTGCCCAATAACTGGGTTTCATTTCTGATTGTTCACATCAGTCCAGGCATATTCAGGATTTCAGAACAGCTCGACAGGAGTAGAAACTCCTCCTTTTCTTTCCCCCCCCACCTTTTTTTTCCCCTCAGCTTATTTGAGCAGTGGCTGATGAAGATGCAGTGATTTCACACCGAGCTTCCCTGGGCCAAGAGGCACCTCTGGGGACACACAGGGTGGAACAGCCCACGTGTCTCTCTGTGTTCTCCTGGCTGATTTGTGCCAGCCTGGCTGGGGAAAGGCATGGTGCCTGCGTTTTGTCCAAATATTTTCCTCTCCACGCTGACAACAGACCCAGTGGAACTGGGGGATGCCTGCAGGGCCCTCATTGCCATCCCTCCACAGTGCTGCCAGGTGCTGCCCCTTGTAAAGAGGCCATGGCCACATGGGTGTAGAGACCCCCCTCTTCCTCCCTGGCATGAAGGAGGATCCAACATCCTCTAGCCCAGCTCCATGCCTAGAGCAATTCAAGCCAGTTTCTTCCAGTGCTCTGCATGATCCAAGGCCCCATGGCCCCAATTTCCAGCCAAGAAGAGCTGCCCTAAAGCTTCCCATTGGGTGGCAAGTCCTAGCTTGAACCCCTTGGCTCCTGCCACCTTTGGCTGGATGAGACAGGAGGCAGGAAAACTGCTGGAGACTCAGGGGTGAAAACTCAGGGGTTTGAGGGACTTTCTGCTGGGCATATAGCCTTGGATTTTGCTAAATTTTGCTAGTTGTGCTTTGTTTTCCCAAGGGTCCTTGCTGAAAACCTCGACCAGCCTACCCAGGCAGGCAGGTCCTGCAGCAGCAGACAAACATTCAACCGTTCATCCTTGATTTCTTTCTCTTTTGGCTCCAGAACTCCATCCGGCACAACCTCTCCTTGAACAAGTCCTTCATCAAGGTGCCTCGGGAGAAAGACGAGCCGGGGAAAGGAGGATTTTGGAAGCTGGACCCCTACTATGCCAACCGGCTCAAGTATGGGACTTACAAAAAGCGGAGGATGTCCCCGGTGCAGATCCACCCGGCTTTCTCCGGGAGAGTGCAGAAAGAACCACGGCACGTGCTCAGCCCGGCCGCCTCCTCCTGCAGCTCCAACAACGCCCTGGAGGCCAGCGTGGCCTCGCAGCAGCTGCTCAAAGAGTTTGAGGAAAGCACCAGCAGCCAGAGCTGGAGCCCAGCGGGCACCAAAGCGGGGCAGAAGCGCAAGCAGCCCTCGCCCCTGCCCACGGCCAAGGTGTCCAGGCTGCCCAGCTCGGCCCTGATGAGCCAGGAGGAGCAGACGGAGCTGGGGTCGCTGAAAGGAGTCTTTGACTGGGAAACTGTCTTTAACACCAACCTCAACGGAGACTTCTCCACCCTGGTGGATATGGAGCTCCCACCTTCCATCAACCCTGTCACGTGCGACCTGGAGTGGACAGGACAAGGGCAACACGTGGAGTGTCCCCAGGGGCAGGAGCAAATCGTCACCGAATCCAACCAGTACAGCCTGGACTTTAACGAGACCCTCATGGCCACGACTTTCTTGGAGCATCCCTGGGATGAAGGGACAAGCGAGTACCTCTCCAACTGTGTCAACATTGACCAGGTGTTTGAAGATATCGATGCCTCTTTGCTGGCAGATGTCATCAACCTGAGCAGTCTGGCACGCCTCTTGTAAGGTTTTTGTAGGATGCTCTCCCCAGGCTGGGACTTACAAGGGACAAGATTTCCTAGAGATGCCCAATGGTGACTTTTACCAGCTTTGTTTTAAGGTTGTTCCCAGAAACACCAGGGAAAAAACCCACCACCCCAGGAACTGCCTGCTGTGTCTCCAAAGGACACCTCAGAAGTCTCCAGTTTTCTCAAGAGAAGAAAGTTAACACTACTTATTTTTTTACATTTTACTTTTAAAAAAATAAATGTGAATTACGATGGGCTCTTTTCCATCAGGGCTAAAATTACCTGCGAAATCCCATCTAAGACATGAGATTCCTGGTGGTTTAGGATTTGATAGACAAAAAGTGCAATTTCCACACCTCTTTGTCTCTCTGTTTCTCTTTGTCTTTCCTTTTTCTGTCTCAGTGCAGTTGGTAGGTACAGTGTGATAATTAGCTGGTAAGAAAATACAGGTCCCTTCTGGATTCTCCAGGTTCAACATCCCAGCTGATTTGTGCCTAGGGAAGAAGAAACGGTTTATAAACTCAGCAAGTGTGCCTCTTTAGATGTTTTTATATAATCTATTATATATTATATATTCAAAGAAATCTATATTTTTTAGCACTAGAATTTCTTAAGGGGGGAGGGGAAGACTGGAAATGCAGTTTGAGAGTTGTTTTATATTTTTCACTGTTTAAAGGTTTTGTGTTCACTGTTCTGCAAAGCAAAACCACACAAGGGAGGACTCCTGTACCAACAGGTTTTGTGAAGAATCCAGGAACTGGCCCTGGCAGGAGAGGAGCAGCAGGGACTGGGGTGCTCCCAAAACCAGCTTTTGTATTTTTTCTACCCAAAACCCTTGCTGCAGTTGCCAAAGGGTCTGGAGCACCACGAACCCTCTCTTGCACCCCCTGACATAGCCCCACTCTGCTTTTTTGGTCCAAGACTGTTGCTCTTCACTTCTCCAGCTCATCCATCGGGCTCTGAGTGGAAGGAAAACCCCATGGCCTGGCCCTCAGCTGGTGGCAACGGAGCCACTCCACACTGAATGCTCCCAGGTGGGACTGAGGAGGAAAAAAAATCCACATTCAGGATCCATCCAGGAGCTCAGGCCAAAGACTGTGCTCAGGCTCCGGGGACAGCAGTGGAAATGAAGTCCCATCCAGCTGGGAGAGACGTTGGGATTGACACAAAAAGAAGTTTTGGCCCCTTGGCTCGGTGTGCAGTGAGAGCGTGGGGGGGTCGGTGCAAGGGAACTCGGAAATATTTTGGGAGCAGAGCCCAACTCTGCTGAAACTTGACTTGAAGCTCTCAAGAAGCAGATTCTTTGCCTCTGCTTTGCTGTAGGCTGTGGGAGGTAGAGCAGCCATTAGGTAGGAGCAAGTAGGAGCTGGAATTTTAGTGGTGTGTCTTAGACTTGGCAAAATAAATGGAAGATTGTAATTAGATTCTGTTTTGGTTACAAAAGCACTTAGGAGGGGCTTTGGGGTCTGTGTAGTTGTTTGTATTGACAATGTTTCTTTTTACTTGCTGTTTTTCTTCTCTTTTCCTGCTTTGGGGATTGTGTTGGAGAACTACAGAGATACTTGTGCAATTTAACTTTTTTTCATGCAAAGTTATTTACAAATTAAAAAAAAAATAATAATAAAGAAAAAAATTGAGAAGAAAAAAATCCCTTTTACCTTCTTGTTTCCTTTCCCCAGCCCAGCCCTGTTTGTAAACCCAGTCCCAGAGCATGGGAGCTGTCACCCACTTGCACAACTGTGCAAATTCCCTATGGGGAAACTGAGGCACAGTCCACCCTTAGTGAGACAATGTTACACACACGAGGTTAGCCATGCCTGCTGTCCTGAGCCCTGGCAACTGCTCCAAACCTAGGAACAGCCTTTCCTGGCCCTGCAGGGAGCTCCTGGGGCTGACAGGTCCCTCTGTTTGTGCCTTGTCTCCACCTGGCTCTGTAGATGCTCCAAAATGCCCACGTGGCTTTGGAGCCCTTTAGGGTGCAGGGTGGGGAGAGGAGCTGCACAGAAATCCCTCTCCAGACCCTGCCTGGGGCTGCTCCAGCTTGGTGCTTTTGGGTGCACCCACTCCTGCGCATCCCACCCCTGCACATCCCACCCCTGCACATCCCACTCCTCCTGCCCTGAGGACACAGCCCCAGCCCTCCCTTGGGGAGCCCATGAGGAGCACTCAGTGATCTGCTGGATCTCCTCAGCACCAGGCACTCCAGCAGCCAGTCCCAGAGCTGCTACAGCTGCTCCCAATCCAGCCAATCTCAACCCAAAATAAGGCCTGGGCTCAGGGCAGACACCTGCCTTGGTCTGTGTGTTGGGAGGGCAGGATGCTGACCTTGGGAAAAAGCAGGATTACCCCTGGGGGAGCAGCTAGGATCTGTCTGAGGGAGGAACTTGGAGGCAGATCTGGGCTTTCCTTTCCGCTTTGGGATATTGGGGGCCATGAATACCAGAAGGCATTAAGGAATTCCTTGTCCTGGCTTCTTCTTTCTCCTCTCAGCTCCTTGTTGGAAGCACTGGAAGAGCTGCTCCCTTCTTCCCTGCCTCAGCACTGGTGGCACTTCCCCTACCCCTCAGACCACTTCTTTAATTTGTTTTGCCAGGCACAAACACGTAGTACTGTTTTCAAATCCCCTGGAAAAGAGAAGCCTCCAGCATCCCCACCCTTCCAGGGGCCTGAAAATAACAACCTTGCCAGGAGGAAAATATTCCAGCCTGCCGGAGCCAGCCGAGGGGTTTAAAGTGAGAAAGGGTGAATATAAAGGAGGCACCAGGCGATGCCTGAAACAACCCCGTTTTGTTCAGCAGCTGAAAGCCACCAAACCGACCGGGACGTGAATTTTCCTTTATTCCAGCGAGGTAGTTTGGAGGGGGCGGTGTTTTTCCGAGCGGCAGCCGGGACGTGCAGGATCTGGGGGTGCTCCGGGGCGGTGGCATCGCTTCCACAGAGCGCGGCTGTGCTCGGTGCCAGGAGCCGAGGTCGGGACCCGGCAGCCGCCAACCTGCCCGGGCTTGCCGGTGGTGGCAGCGGGGTTGCAGCCGGGGCTGGGGCTGGTCCAGCCCCGCGGGCTGCCCCGGCTCGCCCGGCACAGCGACATTGATGGGCTGTGTCCCCCCTGCTGCCAGCAACGAACCCCAGCCCAGCGCTGGGGCATCCACCGAAGGGGATCCGGGCAGAAACCAGCTCCAAAAAGTCTCTGCAAGCTCAGCTCGCTGCCCTAGTGAGGTCCTTCCCCAGCTGGTTATTAAGCTCATGGCAGTTATTCCTTTATTATTTATTTCTGCTATTTCCCCAGCCGTCCCCTCATCCATCATCCCTCCCTGATGGGCAAACATTGACACCTCAAACCAATCTCCCGTTCACAGAGGGAGAAAAAAATATACACATAAGCCCTTCTTTTCTCTCCCTTTCTTGCCGTGTCTTTCTTTTCCCTCCATTGAGTGTGGGGCTGGCATGGAGCCATTCTGGCAACAGCCTGCTTTCACTTGCTAATCATCCTAAATATTGAAAATCAACCCTAGAATAAACAGCTCAAAGATTGGGGCCATCTCTGCTCTGTTTGGAAATGCTAATCTCGCTGCCTTTTGTTTTCCTTGTGTGGATTTGGTGCCTTGAATTTGGAAGAGGTCACAGCTCATGGGTTCTCTCTTCATCCCCAGATTTCTAAAAATTTTTTCTCCCTCTCATCGTAAAAAAAAATGAGCCCATTTTAACATCCTAGGCTGGGACGGCTGGAGTGGTGAAGGGGGAGAACGGAGAAATAGGATGGAGGAGGGCAGGGAATGGACTTGCCTTGCATAGCAATGAATGAACCTCCGAAGTTTGGGAAAAACCAGGTTCCCAAACATGTATCCGGCAGTTCACATGGATGTGAAATCTCTTGAAAACCACAGTCGGACAGGGAGATCTGCTTGGTACAGCAGGTTCCTGGTGAGGATGGGATGGGGATGGCATGGGGGCAGCCTGGCACTCACACAAGGCAGGGCTTGGGGACAGCTCAGGAACTCCCTGCTCTGTGATGCTGATGTTTTGAGTGTTTTACACCTGAAGAGCTGGAGGAGCCACAGCACACTCCAGACAGGCTGTGCTGAGCCCCAGGGCTGGATTCGGATGGCTTTGCCGGGGGGGACCTGGCTGGATGCAAACACCTCCCTGCGGGGCTGCAGGGGCGCCAGGAGAGGTGGATTTGGGAACAGGGAGGGGGGCAAAGCCCCCGTCCTGCTTTTCCAGCAGTGACCTTACACTGCCAGCAGAGCCCAGCGGGACCTGTGGCACTCCCACAGCCCGGCTGGCTCTCAGCACCCTGACAGGGACACAGACAGGGCTGATGCGGGTCAGAACCCGCTTATCTGGGCAGAACTTTTGGAGCACGTCTGCGGCTCTTTCAGTCCTGCTCTTGCGCGGTGCGTGGGGCGCTGCACCCCTTGGCACGGGGGAGCACATCCAGCACAAGTCCCCTCGGGTGTCCACGTCCCTGCGCGCCCCAGGGAGCCCCGGGACGGGTCAGTGGCCGTTGCCAGTGGCTGTTCCCGGCTGGCACAATGTCCCGGCAGGCCGGGGCTTGCCCTGCGGCGGGGACGGGGGGGGAGTGCCGGTGGCCACAATGCAACAGCCCCTGCGTAAGAGCCGTCACATGGACACGCTCTGCTGCCCCTTCCTCCTCCTCCTCATCCTCAAGCCCCACCGCCCCCTCCATGCATGGCCGGGAAGGGGGGGCTGCAGCCCCACAGGGTTCCTGCTCTTCCAGCCCGTGGAAAGGGGTCCCTGTGGGCATGGGGGGAACACATCCAAGCCCCCACTGGAGGGGCTGAGCTGCCGGAGCCGTGCCAGCATCTCCTCCTACTTTGGGAAACCACGTCATGCCAAGGTTGAAACTTGGCCGGTTTGCAAACAAGCGCTGGGGCCACGGGGCTTTCTTTACAAAGGCTGGTTTTCCAGGTGATTTGTTTCCAGATTTGGAGCGTTAGGACCATCCCAGGTTTTGAGGTTGTGGGTTTTTTTTTTTTTTCACTGCCATCATGGCAGTGAGATACTGGCTTTGGAAATCCAAAGTAAACACATTCCATTGGTGTCTGACTCCTTGGGATGGGTCTTAAACCCCTCAAAAAAGAGTGGAAACAGGGGCAGGCTGCAGGCTGTGCACTCCTTGGACTCAGCTCTCCTATGGGCGCTGCTGTGGGCAGAGCCAGGCATTTGGGGAATGGCCCAATTTGGAGCAGTGAGGGCCAAATATTCCTCTAATCAAATAGTGAGGGGTTACAGATGGGGCCAGCCAGGATGAGCAGTGACAGGTGTGGATCCTTTAAAGGGATACTCCTGTGCACAGGGACCACTGGGCTGGAGGCTGGTGCCAGCAGGAGGGCTCAGGGCATTACGAGAGGCGGGTGTTGACCTAGAAATCGCAAAGAATTTGGCCTGGCACCATGCTGGTGGGCAACGTGCCAGCCTGGCAGCCGAGGGAAGCACGGCTCTGCTCCAAAACCGTTGCTCTTTATCCCCATGCCGGGCTGGGAGAGGTGAGTGCTGCCTGCCCCAGGAGCTCTGGGGGCATTTGGGGCTCGCTGGTGTCAAGGGGTGGGATTCTCATCGCTCCCACCTGAGGCACCAGGTTCTGCTTCTTCGGGGAGCCCATGATCCCACCCAGTGTGGGGTCAGTGCCAATTCTCAGCTGGGGAACGGGAGGGAGCAGCCTGGCAAGTGCTGGGGGGAGTAATGCTCCATCCTGGCAGCTTTTGGTAACGAGACACATTAAGAGGCAGGAATGTGCAAACATCCAAAGGTCGGAGCTGTGCAAGGCGGCTGTGGTGGCTCCAGTCCCTGGGAGGGCAGGAGATGGAGGCAGGACCCCCTTGTCCTGCTGCAGGCTGACAGGGATGACTGAGGAGAGTCCCCTCTGAACGGGGCTCGTTGGACCTGCACCCCACAGCAGAGCCCGTGGCCTCTCTGGGCTGCTCCTTGCCATCCCTGAGTGAATTCCTGCTGAGGGGATGAGGCCAGCTGCAGCCCTGCATGGCCTCTCCATTCCTGTCAAGTGAGGGATGTGTGCCCAGCACCAACCCACATGGCAAACACCCCCCTTCCTTCCCCAGCAACGTGGTGCAGGAAGAAAATGAGCATCATCCCCCAGGCTGGCCCCAGCTCACAAAACACAGTGCCCTGGAGATGCCCTGTCCCCTGGACCAAGGCTCCTGCTACGTGCACACACATCCCACCCATCCCAAACCTATCTGGGAACCTCCTGCTCCAGAGAGGCTCTGCCATGTGCTGGGTGACACTTTGCTGGTCCTCAATATGTGTCAGCTCCTTGGTGGCCCAAGGGGCTTGCCCAGCACAGGGGGTGTCTATCCTGCTCCCCTCACTCTGGCAGAGCACTAAATAAACAGTGATGAGGGGAACCTCGTTAATCCTGGGCTTTCATTTACAAAAAGCCATTTAGAGCTGGCTCTGCAGGCAGTTATCAGAGCACAGGGGAGGTTTTCCCAGCAGGACCTTAATTCCCTCCACAAATAAAGCCAGAGGGAAGGAGATCACAGCCTGGGTCTGTGATAGTTGAAGGCCTGGGGGGGCTTCTGGGGCCAGCCTTGAAGGGGCTGATTGCCTTGAGCTCTTTCCTGCAAGGAGCAGGGAGGGCTGTTGAGGGATTTCCCTGCTAGGCTCTGTTTCAGGGCAATTCCAGCCATGCCACATCCTTCCCTGGAGCAGCAATCTGGCATGGCCCTGCTCAGGGCCACACAGGAATGGCTGGGAAGCTGCCGAAGCCCAAGTGCCAGCCCTTGTCCCACACGGACCTGAAATTTTGGGAGCAGTGCTCATCCCTGTGGCACATTGCAGTGCTCTGGACCCAGGTCAGGATCAAAGTGAAGTCAGGAGGGTTTAGGCCTCCAGGGAGGCAAAATCCTGTGGTGGATTTGGTTTCTGTCTCATCCCTTTGAGTTCATGGACACATAAGAGCCAAGGGAACGTGCCTGGGTGCATCCACACCCTGTCTGTGCACACTCACTCCCTCTCTCAGGGGCTCCCTGCTCATAACCCCTCCTGGAGGGGAAAACTGGGGGCTCCTCAGGCAGCTCAGAGCTATTGGTTTTCTGTCTGAAGATTAATTTGGCTGAAGATTGATCACTCTTTCTGTTCAGCTCACCTGAGGGAAGACGAAACAGGCTGTGTCTGGGGAGAAGGGAGCAGCAGTGCTGGTGTTCCCAAGTGTTCCTGCAGCCTGGAGCACTGGTGGGTCACACCATGGGGGAATGGTCCAGGACAGCCCTGCAGCCCAGAATGGAAGGTTTGTAAATTTGTGTTAATTCTGACTCCACCATACTCTGATCTCTCTCCTCTCCATATCAAATGCAAAGCCCTTTCAGAGGTTCCTGGCTGCATTAATCTTGTTTTTCTCTCACTGCATCCTCAGGCAGCTCCTGTGGCTTGGGAATGCTGCAGCCCTGTTGCATCTCCAGCATCCCCTCCTTGCTGTCGTCTCTTGCAGGATCGGGATTAACCCTGCCAGTGGGAAGCAAGACCAGGAATAATTAAACTTTTTTTGCATTAAAATGGTTTATTGCTTATAAAATGGCAATATATTTTAATGCAGGAACTGTTCCTGGGGTGAGAAGTACCGAGCCACAATGTGAGGGACAGAAAGCACCTGCCCTAAGAGATACTATTAATTTAATTTCTCCAAATATTGTCAAGATCACACTTCTGTGCAATGACCTTTGCCACCATAAAGGCAATCAGCAGAAATCTGGAGGGTATCTGGTTCTATCCAACAATTTGCTGCCAAGCCCTGAGCAGCCAAGGCTAAACCCCTCTCTGCCTCAGTTTCCCCCTCTGCTAACCAACCTCCCTTCTCTTTCCTGTGGCATTTTGGGTGGCCAACGCCCTGAACACCTTGTCCTCGCCCAGAAGCGACTGTCACGTCCCCGCCAGCAGGTGCCACTTCCTCATGCCTGTGGCGGTGCAAACTCCCGTTGCTGCACAACAGAGCGGAGCCGCAGCTCGAACCCCGCAGCCTCCACACCCCGAAGCTGCTGGGCTCCCATTCTTGGGGTTCGGAGCCCTGGCACGGGTTTAGTTTAGCAAAGGCACAAAAAGAGACTCGTTAGCTCTCTTATTACCAACCAACCCCCAAGCGCTGAGGATGCGATCCTCATGAGCATTGGCTGAATTCTCCCCTTTCCGCGCCCCTGCTGACCGCGAAAATCCCTTCTCCAGCGGGGAAAAAAGAGATTTTGGAGGGGGAAGCAGAGGGTGACTCAGCATTCCTGCGGGGCCACTGCTGTGTCAGCGCGGCATCCGCGGCGCGGGGAGCGCGCCCGGGCGGGAACGGCGGCGGGAAGGGACCGGGAATGTCCCGGGATTGTCCCGGGGATACCGGGAAAACCAGCTGGCCGTGACCCGGGGGGATCGGCAACCCCCGGACACCGGGGTGTGCTTTTCCTCTTTTTAACATTTTTTTTTTTTTCTTCCTCTTGGGTGGGGTGCAGCCCCTCACGTTTGCACGGGGTCCAGCAGTTTTTACACAATGCTGTGCATTTATTTCTGTACATTTATTTATTCACTCCTTATCACCCCCACAGCTGGCATTGGGGGTGGGTGTATTTATCCCATTTTGCTCTTAGGGACTGTCACTCCATAAAGGGTGAGGGAGGGGTTATTGGTGGGTTTTCAGGAAATAAACAGCATTACTGGGCAAAATACACACAATTGCTCCCCAAGGGAAGTTCCTTTTGGCTCTGGCTACCCTTTGAACGAAGGGGTTAGTGCTGGCAGAAAAATCATGGAATGCTGCAAAGAAAGACATGGATCTGCTGTTCAGGGTGAAAGATCTTTCCCAATCACACCAGCCCAGTGTGGGGAAGCACAAAAGGCGCTGGGTGCTGAGCCTGCACAGGGATTTTCTCTCTTATACCCTCAAGATCCCCTTTTATCAGGTATCCCCACAAAACACAGGCAGGGGGTTGTGGCCACACAGGGAAAACAGAGCCAGAGCTCGGGCACATCCCTGGGCAGCAGGGCAGGGTGGGTTGTGAAATCCACTGTTGAATAAATAAAGAGCTTCTCTCTGGGGCTTGGGGTGGTTTGCCAAGGGGGAGACAGATGGGCACAGGCAGTCCCTGTGCGTGGCAGGACCCTTGGAGGGAACAGGACAGCGGGAGCTGGGGCTGGAGGACCTGTGGGTGCTGGAGAACCAGCTCCCTGCTCTGGGCTTGGTGTGGTTCAGGGGGATGCAGATGCCCCAGTGTGAAAAATGGAATTCACTTTCTTGGTAGAATTTAAGTGGTTTTGTAAAAGACAATAAGAACAGGGCAATAAAGCAAAATACACGGCAGGGGTGTCTCTGGCCAAGAGCACACCTGCTGTTTTAGAGACTCCTTTTAAATATGTACATTTAAACTTTTCTAAGAACTTATTTCCATTTTTCTAGGAGCTGTTTTACATGGTCACTCCTTGGTCCTGCCTTTCTAGAGCATGCGTGTTTCTTGGCTGTGGTTTTAATTAATTCTTTTTATCAGTCTTAATTTGGGCCTTGGTCTATAATTTCTACAGATGGTTGGTGCTGGGAGCTGGGATATCAGCAGCAGATTCTTCATATCAGCAGCAGGCTCTACACTGGGTGTTATCCTGACCAGGCAGTGTTCACTCACTACAGAGACACTTTATCAACTTACTTTACTCCTAAAGAAAACTATACCTTGAAAACCATTTTCATACCACATATAGAGTATCCACCCTACATGGGTGCCAAAAAAACACCTCAATACCATAATGTGTACTTATAACAACCTTATATGTACAACACTCATCTTAATATTTGCCAAAAGCCAACTTTATAACATGTTTATAACACCTGGCCATCCTCTCTTGTGCTGCAGGGAGGAGTGAGGGCAGCTCCCCTGTGGGAAAACTTTTCTCCCTAGAAAGTGGATGCAGGACAAGGGTGGGCTGACATAATTCACACTCACATTTCTATAATTTCACTTCCCTGAACTCAAACCCCTGGACTCCCCCTCCACATCTGTCATGCACAAATTTTGTGTTTGTCACCCCCAGTGCAATAAGCCAATTATGACACCCTCAAGAGATAACATTGATTATTTATTTCAGAGCTGCATAAACCTGGGTGCTCGTTGGCATTCCACAAATCAAGCCACGAAAACTATCAAAACCTTTTACTATTTATACATTTTAGCAAACCAAGGAATTTGTGTTAATTGGCTACAAGTTACATTGTTGTCTTAGTAATTATTATTCTATCTTCTGGTGGGAAATTATTCTCTCATTTGCTATGCTAATTAGTCCACGTGCTCAGTCTTTCTCTTCTGGTGGGTTGGTGAGTTTCTTGGGTCTGCTGGAATTAGAGATATTTGGAGCTGATTCAGCCCAATTGCTGAGTTGGTTTTACAAGTTTCTTTTTCATCTGGGATTCTGCCAAATGTCCTCATGGCCCATAAATTCTGCATTCTTTGTGCCCACTATCAGTAGTATGTCCTTCTTCAAAAGCTTTATTAACCTACCCCTAAGTCTGAGACAATTTAAAAATGTCAGACTCTAAACCTTAACAAGGCAGTTCTGCCAATAAGCATTTTGTTTTTCTAACACCTGGACATCACTTGGAGCTTGTTGGCTGTTGCGTTTTTAACGGATTAAATCTCCTTTATTGTTGATTAGCCTTGAAAGTACACAAAGATCAAACATCAAAGAACATCCTCTCTCAAGAAAATTTTACGCAACAGTGCCACGCTCAGGACAAGAGGACATAGTTTCAAGCTGTGCCAGGGGAGGTTTAGGTCGGAGATGAAGAGGAAATTCTTCACAAAAATTATGATTAGACAGGGAGGTGATGGAGTCATTGCCCCTGGAGGTGTTTGAGACTGGGCGCGGCACTCGGTTCCCTGATCTGCTTGACCAGGTGGTTTTGGGGCACGGGGTGGACTCGATGACCTCGGGGTCCAAAATAATTGATCTCTTCTGTGGTTCTGTGACCCATCGCGCCACTCCCAAGATGGCGGCTCAGCGCTCCCGCCACTCCCAACATGGCCGCGCGCAGGGCACTGCACATGCGCCGTTACCAGCACCGCCCCTCGGGCCCTTCCGGAACGGCGCCACTCTCAAGATGGCGGCGGCGCTCTCTGCGCATGCCCGGTGCGCGCCGCCGCGCCCATCATGGCGGCGCGGCACTGACAGGCCGGGCGCGGCGGCAGCGAGCGGCGGAGCGGCTCCGGCGCGATGATCCCGAGCGAGGAGGTGTCGGCCCGCAGGAGAGAGATCGAGGACAAGCTCAAGCAGGTGGGATTGGGCTGGGGACGCGCTGCGGGCGCTGTCGGGACCGGGGGCTGGGTCTGGGCCCGCAGCCCCCTGGCGTTGCCGGGGAGACGAGGCTGGGTCTGGGCGTCCTCACCGGGCCTGGGGGCACCCCCAGGTCCCCTTCAAGGCTCTCATCATCCTCCTCCTGGCTTGGGACCACCTTCAGGGCCTGATTTGCAGGGTCGGAGCATCTCTGCTCCCCACTTTGGGCCTAAGCTTCCCCTCTTCGTTCTCGGGAGGATCTCTGGGCTCTCCGGTGCAGCCTGTGAGACCAGCCCTGACAGGCTGCAATTCCCCCTCTACCTGTGGGCTTTGGGGACTTAAAGCCAGCCCTTGCAGGCTGCTGTCCCCCTCCCTCTGTGCGCTTTAATGACTAAAAAACAGCCCTTGGTGGCTGCTTTCAGTTGGACATTTGAGTTCCTGGCGGATTTGGAAGGTGCCAGTGCAACACCTGTGATGTGCTGTGGCAGGGAAATGTGTGTTCTGAGTTGTTGTGCCTCAGTGCACAAATTAGGTATGATATAATATAATTAATATATCGTATTATAGTATCACAATATTTTTTTTTTGTGCTGATGCCTGTGGCATTGAAGGGAAAAGACAAACTCATAAACCCCTCAGTTATTGCATGATGTGTAACCTTGGGTCACTTGCCCTGATTTTTGTTAAGAGGTGGTAATATTAAAATGTGGCTGCAGAATCAGCATCAGCCCAAGCACGGCTTGCAGCAGAGTTTACAAGATTGGTGAAAACTTATGTGTAATATTTAATGACTTAAATCTTAAGTTTTCAGAATTTAAGAGTATTTTTTCATCTTACTCACAGGAAGAAGAAACTCTGTCCTTTATCAAAGAGAGCCTTGAGAAGAGTGACCAGCTCACCAAGAACATGGTAGGCAGATCTTAATGTTGGGCCTGGCTTTACTTTTTCTCACATTTTTAGGTTTATTAGTTTTCAAGGCTGTTGTTGTGCCCATGTGAGAGGTGTGGAGTGATGAACCACTTTGGGCTTCAGTGGCTGGGCAAAGGGGAAACCTGAGAAATTCTTCAATACTGAGCTTCTCTCATGCTCTGCTGAGGACTCAAATGAGCTCTTGGCCTCCTCTCTGCTGCAGTCAGTCCTCTCTCTTGGGGAAAAGGTATCAAGAAAACTCAGACTGGTTTGTGCAGCAGCATCATGTTGCTTCATAATTTGGCTGTTGTTTGGAGTTTTATTTTGCAAGTGTTCTGTGTAAAGGTAAAAAGTAATTATTATGTTGTAATTGCTCATAGGCTCTCAGTTTTTATGCTGTATATCCAGTTTTTGTCTCAGTGCTTTAAGTCATAGAGGCACCACCAGAGAGGTGTAGAAAACATGGCATAGGAGTGAATCTTGTAGGAATTACTTTTTGGCCTAGAAAAGATGGCACTGAGGCACCCTTTAATGAGCTTGCTGTGGTTTTCTACCTGTCAGGAGCACTACCACAATCCTCTTTAAAAACCAAATGCCTGTGGTGGGAAATAAGGTTCTCACTAGACTGGTCATTGTGCAGCTTCTGTTTGGGTCTCAGTGGTGTGGAGCAAAGGGGCTGCTGGTTTGTGCTTCTGTTGCTCTTTTTACATGGGGTTTATATTCTGTTGGCCTGTGAAATTTTGCTCATCCTTTATGCTGCCTTGGAACATTATCTTCACTTTTTGCAAACACTTAATTTGGAATTATCCCTGTATGGCAGGTGATTTGTTTTGTGATTGTTAATAAGAATCAAGACACAGAGGGATGGAGACAGCTGCTAAGGGGCCATGGCAAATTAGTAGCAGAGCCCAAAAAGAAAAGCTAGGCCCTGAAGATCCCTGGCTTCCCTGCTCTAACTCTACCCCACTCCATAGGAAGGAAGTCCTCAGCTGTTGGTTTCTCTCTTGGTGTGTAGGTTTCCATCCTTTCCTCCTTTGAGAGCCGTTTGATGAAGCTGGAGAACTCCATCATCCCTGTGCACAAACAGACAGAGAACCTGCAGCGCCTGCAGGAGAACGTGGAGAAGACCCTGTCCTGCTTGGATCATGTCATCAGTTACTACCATGTGGCCAAGGACACAGAGAAGATCATCAAGGAAGGGTGAGTTGAGCAGATCCTGCTGGGAGCTTCATCCTGTTGGATTTTTGAGATAGAGGTAGGGGAGCTGGCTCCACACAGCCATGCTATGCTCAGTACCCTTCCTGCAGTCTTTCTTCATCCCTGGTCCACACTGACTTGGCCTTCAGCCATTTCCACAGGGCCAAGACAGCTCAGGCTCTGCATTGGGATCATTCCAGATCTTGCAGAGGTGCTGCAATAGCAGTGTCCATGAGCACTTGTGGCTTCCTTGTTTTCCTCTGCCCTCTTCCCTGTCCATTGAGGTTGTCACTGCATCCAGGATGTACCAGAGCTGTTTTGGAGCCTCCTTGTCTGGAAGGGTGTTGGATGGCTCTTGTCTAGGGTGGGATGTGCAGTTCCCTCTGCCTTCCCATCAGGGCCTGTCTGGGAGAGGAAAGCAAGGCTGAGAGTTGTGTGCTGCTCCATCATCTCCATCAGGCTGGGTATCCTGCTGTGGCACTGAGTCCAGGCAGAAGGGAATTCCCTGATCTCCTCCTAGCTGAAGAAAAGGGGATTGAGATTTCCCACGTTATTTTTATCCTCAGTCTGGTCCGGTGCTTTTCTTTGTTTGCTTCTTGGGACACTACTTCTTATTTCTGATTTTATTTTTAGCCCCACGGGGAGGTTGGAGGAATACCTGAATTGCATGGACAAAATCCAGAAGGCAGTGGAATACTTCCAGGACAACAACCCAGACAGCCCGGAGCTGAACCGTGTGGTGGGTGATGGGGCTGGGACCCATGGATAGGAGGGGGACAGACACAGCCCTGCTGCTTGTGCCCTGCTGCTTGTGCCCTGCTGGGAGAGGCTGTGGCTTTGCTGCCTGGGGAAGGTGGTGTTTGGCCACAGCTGAAGGAATGATTGCTTTGGGTTCTGTTTAAGCCTGTATCGGGCAGAATTTCTACTCCTGGCGTTTTGCTCTCTCTCTGTTGTGCCAGGAGGACTCTGAAAGCAGCTCTTGCACCTGTGGAGGAGCAGACAGAACCTCCTCCTGAGCAACTCTTGTCAGTCCTTCAGCTGCTTGAGCAGAATGAGTGATCTGTTTAAATCCCACTTGAACGACTCCCAAGCATTTCTTAAATTTAATTCACTTTAAAAGTCTCTCAGATACAGGCGTGTTTGGAATTGGAAGCCTGCAGTACTTGACAGTGGTTAGGAAGGATGTTCTTATGAAAAATACTCATGAGTGACTGATTACAGAAGTCCTGTTCTGCTTCTGTCCTGCTGTTTTGTGCCAGAAATCCCTCTTTGAGCGGGGCAAGGAATCCCTGGAATCGGAGTTCCGCAGCTTGATG
The DNA here is from genome assembly GCA_013397245.1 of Thryothorus ludovicianus. Taxonomy (NCBI): domain Eukaryota; kingdom Metazoa; phylum Chordata; class Aves; order Passeriformes; family Certhiidae; genus Thryothorus; species Thryothorus ludovicianus. The sequence goes on from VZTB01003734.1 coordinate 570,566, forward strand.
ACACGACACACCAAGCCAGTGCCACCCATCCTCATCCTGGACCTGATGGGTGGGGATGAGGAGATGGACACGCAGGAGGAGATGTCCCTGGAGCACCTCCCAGAGAGTGTCCTGCACGACATCATCCGCATTTCGGGCTGGCTGGTGGAGAACGGCAGAAATCAGGGTGGGTGGTGCTGCCTCTTGTTCCCTGTGGGCATCTGGCAGCACTGGCAGGATGAGTGATGCCTTAGTGGCACCTTTTAGCTAAGTAGTTCAGTGTTTTCAGCACCTGAAGATCCTGCTTTTTTTTTTGTAGTGAGGCTGAAGCAGTGGTTTGTCAGTTGAACAGAATGAGCTGTGTAAAAAAAGCACAGGTTATGTTAATGCAAAACCTGTCCTGTAGCAAAAATCCACTGCACTTGCACCTGTAATGCCTTCAGATGAAGCTGCAGCTATCCTGTGCTCAGGTTTTATAAATGCCCAAAACACTGGGCATTTATTCCCATTTGGGAAATATTTATGACCAGAGCTCTTTGTATGAAATGTGACCACGGGCAAGGGGAAAGCAGCACAGACTTTCTTCACTCTGTACATGTCTGCAGCATCAAGAACTGCCCAGAGCTTTATAGTCCTTTATTAGCTTTTCCTTCAGGATTGAGTGACTTTGTTGACTTGTACAGGAAATGAGAACTTTCACATTCATGCAGCTCCAAGAATCACCCCCACCTCAATAATTTACTCCTGAGGGGGGGATTACTGTGCCTACCAAGTATGATGAATATCCTTAAAAGCTTCTTAAGAATTTTTCCATGATCAAAGGCAACTCTCATCTATATAGAGCATATTTTATTAGTTAGTTTGCATTCTGCTTTCAAATGATGAGCACCTCATTAAATTCCTGGGTGCCCTGAATCCTGAAAAGTGTATAAAGTCTCTCATGCTGGAGTTGACAATTGAATTGACAATGTCTTGCACAAATAGCTCCTGTCAGTTCCACCACTTAGTAGTGGTGGAATTAATGTTGTGCGTGGTGAAAAGGCTGAAATAAAGATTGCAGGAGGAGGGAGAAGTTTTTGAAGAAAATAGGAGAGACTCTGTGAGGGAAGGATGCTGACTTGAGGCCTCACACCAATGCTTGTAAGTCCCTGAAAGGTCACAAAGTGTTCTGCTTTACCATGCAGTGTTCCCAGTGTGCTTACAGTCTCATTCTTGCCTTGTCTCCTCAGATTTCATGACAGTTTACTTCCAAATCCGCTCTGTGCAGCTCGACCGCTCCATCAAGGGGCTGAAGGACCATTTCCGTAAGAACAGCTCCTCCTCCGGGGTGCCCTATTCCCCTGCAATTCAGAACAAAAGGAAGGACACACCCACCAAAAAGCCAATCAAGAGACCGGGTGAGTCCCTGAGGAGGGATCAGTGCACTGGGTATTAACACATCTTCAGGCCTTCTCATTGCTGAGGTGTCTCTGTGTGTAAAATGTGTTTTTAGGACATGTAGGTGAGATTTTGGAGGTAAGCACTTCCCTGCTCTGGATTCAGCACTGGGGTTACAGACTCTGTCTGTCTGTCAAGCCATCAGGTCTGTTCTCTGGGTGCTGTAAAGGGAGCAGAGAGGACTTGTGTACAGGAGAGGAAAGGCCTTAACAAAGGAGATGAGTAAAAAGAGACCTGAGGGAGCTGTAAATGGATTTGATCTGAGAACAGCTCAGATCAAATCCTCAGCCTTGGCATATGGAATATAGCCTGTGCCACAGCAAACAGAAAGCTCATGTTTGATAAAACACCTCACTTCAATCAGTAGCTATGAATTAATTATTATTGTGCTAGAAAGCAAGAAGCCCCCAGGAGCTGAGATGGGGATTAGGGAGGTGCCTACAAAAATGAGATACAACATTGTCAGAAGTTTAGAAGGGCTCTTAAAGCTCTTGCCTCAGCCTGTCTCAGAAAGAGCTATGCATGTGGCTGTGGGTTATTCCTCCTCTCCTCACAACTTTGGTGCAGCTGGTGAGGTTGGCCACTCTGGATTTTGGGAGGGTAGGGCTGGAGTTCCAGTCTCTGGAATGTGCCATTTAATGGGAGCACAGCCAAGAGGGACAGCAAAAACCAGCACAGGGATATTGATCTGTGTTCCCAGCACTCTGTTATCTCCTCTGTAACAGTGATCACATCAGAAAAGTTCCTATTTCTATAGGTTTATCTGGTCAATACTCCCCTTCCCTATTTTGTCCTGTGTTGTCCAAATACTCTTAGTGGGTTCAGGAAAACAGTAAGAGATGTGGGTAGGGAATGGATGGGATGGGGAAAGGGAGGGAGAAGAAATACCCATTTTAATTGTGTTGTGTTTATTTTTATAATCCTGATGTGAATGCAGTCCTCATCCCAGGTAATGTGTGTCTATGTGTGTGTGTGTGCTGGCCCTGGTGCTCACTCTCTTCACTTCTCTGTGTGGAGAGGCTTTGCTGGGCCTCTTCCTGCTACAGCAGAGGGTGTGCCTGGGATATTTGGAGAGGGAGGGCTGCCTGGGGAAGGCTGTGGCATCCAGACATCACCTCTGTGATCTTTTAAAATCAGTCTGTGCCATTGCTGCTGTGCCCTGGAGCTGTCCCTGAAAGCTGATGGAATTGGTGTGTGAATTTCAGTGAATTTTCCCCTTGCAGCAGAGAACCACCCAGTAAGGCTCAGAGGCACTGAAAGGTGTCTGTGGGGATCTGTAGTTGAGTTGTGGGAAGCTCAGGTTGCAGATGCTTCAGATTTGGTTGACACTTCTCAGTTATCACCTGATTCTGAAAAGATTCCTGTGTTTTTATTGCTGTGAATTCAGCATGGACTGCAAACATTGCTTGGCAGCCTGACAAGTGATTGTATCTCCCTTGTGCTTTTAGGTAAAGAGTCAGGGATGGGGGAGATTCTCTGTTTTCATGGGCAAATTATTGAAGAATCCTAGGGATTTTTTAAAAGAGTCTCAGATCTTGGATGCTCCCATAGAGAGGAGCCCACACGTTGGAGAGAACTTCTCCTAAGTGGATGCTTTTGTGCATCCAGAATTACTTGTCATGAGGAAGGTCTCAGCTGTAGATGTGCCAGAGGATTTTTCATGTCTTTATGCCCAGTTCAGTTGGATTTTGTGAGATGGAGCAGGTAGAGCATGGTCTGAAAGCACTTAAGGAGCTGATAGTGCATGAAGGAAAGAGTGTCTCAAGTGATCCATTGGGTATTGTAATGTCAAGAAAAAATAATGGCTCATTTGTCTCCAATATTCTGTGAAGCAGACAGAGAACCAGACTGTAGCTCTTGAAGGACAGTGGATGTTGAACCTCTTACACCAGCCATCTCTTATGACTGCTGAATTGTACTTAAGTGAAATTAAAAATTGAGGAAAATAGTCTTTGGGCAGAGATTCACTGTCTTTTTCTGCAGTTCCATCAGCTTTCAAGTACAGCTCTTGAGGTGGAGGTCTCATCATCTGCACAGTGCTCCCTTCAGAGCAGCATTATCTGGGGGTGTTTGAGTCTCCTGGGTTTAGCTTTTGTTCAATTTGCACAAAGGTGTTTTTTTTTTTTTTTGTTCTGTCACTTTATTTCAGTAAGTAAAGCCAAGTTCTGCCAGCCTGGGTTTCAGACAAGGGGATTTTCTGACAGTTCCAACAAGAGACTTGATTTCCTTGGTCCCTGAGGAAGAATATCCCAGTGCACACCCCAATGCACGCTTTAACCTATTGCAAGGGGTAAATAACAAACTAAATCTGATGTGCTATAGCTTTTTTTTTAACCACAAAACAAAGCACAGGAGAGCCAAAGGGAAGGTGAAGTATTAGGGGCAGGGTGACAAGGCAGAGGTAGCCCCAGGGACTCTGTTGAATTCTAGAGAACGTGCTCCATATCCATCTGTTATTTCAGAGGGTCTTCATCTCTCTGTTGCTGTTTTGTCTGTTGATGTACCCTGTGCTGTCTCCTGTTGTTACATCATGTAGTTAAAAATCTGACTGCTGGAGATGCTTCTAAAGCAGAGTTGTCCTTTCCTAAGTGACACTTGACAGGTCAAGTGGAGCTGATGATTTTTGGGCTTTTTCTGGTTTTATTTGCTGTTTGGAATGTCAGCACGGCCTCTCAGAGAGCAGGATCTGTATCCAGGTTCCCAAATCATCCTGCTACAAACAGATGTGCATAAAATAAAATTTCTTTGTGCCTGTAGACCCTGTGCTCTCTTTTGGCTTGAGAGCAGCAGTCACCTCATCAGCTCAGCACTTTTGGGGAAGGATGGGGCCACCTGGCCTGGCTGCCTACAAAAGCCAGAGGGCATTGTCTGGTTTCATGCAGATCCCTGCAGCTGGTCCTTGAGAAAAGAGGATGTGTTGTCCTCCTGCTTGGATAGAAAACTGCTAATGGAAAAAACAAGAGAATGAGTTACATTTGGAAAAACATCTCATGTATACCCAAACCCCACTCTGAGGAACAACTGGGCCACAGAAGCAAAGGTTTCAGGTGGTTTTTGACCTTTGGAGGCTCTTTTCAGACTATGGGGGAGCTCTTTTCCAGTTTCTTTAGTGCTCCAGTGAGGTGGTACCTAAAGGCAGGTTGAGTGACAGAGTAAAGAGCCCATTCCTGTTTCCCAGACTGATCACTGCCTGGCTTGAATGTGATGTTTTCATTAGTAGCTGAAACACACTCCCATTTGGTTAGAGAGCTGCTTAGTAGGGGAAAACAATCCTGGAACAAAAGCATTTGGCTTTCACTGGAATCCATTGAAGCCTAATTATTATTCCAAGTCAGAGGGATCCAGCAGCACTGAAGTGATGGCCCTGGACACTGAACACTCAGAGTGTGTCAGTAAACACAGGTAATTGTGCTTATGCAAATAAAACACAGCATAATCAGCTCCTGAAAATGAGAGAAATGAAAAAAAAAGAAAATGAAAAAGAGAAGAAACCATCAAGAGTGGGCTGTTAAAACATTCATTGCATACCTGTGGAGTGGGAGCCTGCTGACAGCAGCAGCAGCTGTACTGTCTGCTTGGTTTTCACACCAATTCACCCTCTGTTTTTATTCCTTTGTATTTTTCCCCTCCCCCTAAATGCTTGAAAATGGGAAAGGTGGAAGAACAGTAACTGAGCTGAGCTGCTCTGCAGCTGCTGGGCCATGGGAGCAGCAGGAGGGAAGAGCCCTCCTTGCTCAGAGGAGCTTGCTGGTGTGCCCAAGCTCTTGAGGTTTCTGGAAGTAGAGAATCAAGTGGAGATATGGGATGTGAGGAGCATCAGGAAGCTTGGAAGAAGAGGTATAGCCCTGATTTGATCATATTAACTCAAACTTGGGAGCAGATGGATCAGCCTGCAAGGGTGTGAGACTTCCCAGCTCCCAGGTGTGGGTTGGGATGGGAGAAGTTTCCTGCTGGAAGAAAGTGTTTCATAGGCGTGATTTTCGTTTATTCTTTACAAAGTGATTGAGAGCACTCTGAACTGGTAGAAGGACAATGTTACCAGTGAAATACTACATTTTGGGAGCCATATTCTGTCATTTAGTAAGTGCACCTGGTTAAGGCAGTTTGGTAATTCAAGGGGAACCTCTCCTGCTGTTTGTCACTGTCTGGGGGACCTGAAGTTTCCTTTCCCTTGCCATAAATCCCTTTATGGGATGAAGCTGCACCCTGGGTTGTTGTTCTGCAGCAGTGTGTTCTTGGGCTCCCTTCAGCATTTGGGCAGCCAGCACTCATTTCAGCATTTGGGCAGCCAGCACTCATTTCCAGGCTGCACTATGGCTCACAGTCAGTGGTGGAAGCAGAGATCTCCTGCATGTTTGAACTATTTATTACTTTATAGCAGAAGAACAATTCTTAATTTTGGCAGCAGCATTTTTATGTTTTTGCCTTCTTCATTTATTCAGCCTGGTTCTGTTTCATTTGGGTGTCCTATGGAAACCCCTTCCACCTTCCCAAAACTTCCAGTTTCCTGTTGTGCAGGCAACAGCAAAGCTCTGCTATGAGAGGGTGTCAGTGTGCTTGTGATAATTGTAGCTTGTTGCATGACAACTAACCTTTTAATGTGGAAACACTGCCTAGGCTTCACTTGTCACATTAATGCTTTGTTTTGTGTTTTCCAGCTGTATATCCAGCATTGCCTTTTGTTCAGTTCTGTCTGGTTTTTGTGTGTTTAAAGTATAAATCTTTTAACCCAGTGTTATTTTTTTTTTCCATGGTTTTAATTGATTTGCAGTTCTTTAGAAGAGAAGTGTCTTGGGGATTAGGGTGGCTTAGTGCAAGTTAGACATGGGTGGGCAGCATCCATTATTCTGGAGTTCCTGTAATGGGACTTACTGCTGCAAAAAAAGCCCAGAGGTTGTCACCCTTTTACTGCTTCCTGTACCACTCCTTGTCTTGGCTCTGGGGCTCCTGATGGCTCTTTATTGATTATGCTCAGAAAATACCCCTCAGAAAGGCACCTCTTACTAAGTGACTGCAGTTGTGGCTCAAGGAGCAGGCAACATGTTGCCTGACAGGGATTGTCCATGTGCAAAACCCTGCTTCCACAGCTGAGGAAAAACAGCAAACCTTGTGTGCTTGATGCAGGGCACCAACTTCAATAAACCCATTACAGAGAAGGGAGCTTCGTGCCTTCCCTTCTCTGGTTGTGTTTATCATGATTCTGTATTCCTGGCTGGAATTTATGCCCCCAGCCTCAAAGCAGGAAAACATTCTGGGAATGCCATTGTATCTGCACACTTGGACAGGAGTTTGGGGTTCACATTCCTGTGCTGAGCATCCTCATTGCTGCCCAGCATCCTCTTGCTGGGCCCAGGTGACTTGCTGGTGGAGGGCTGGTGTTCTGGGTTTGTTTTCTTTCACTCATTTTCTAGGTCTTCTTGTCTCTTCTCTCTGGTTCTGGTGACAGGCACGATCCGTAAGGCTCAGAACCTTCTGAAACAGTACTCTCAGCATGGTCTAGATGGGAAAAAGGGGGCCTCTAACCTCATTCCTATGGAAGGTAATCACACCTGAAGCTACTTCACCCTTGACTTTCCCTGTGTATCAGCCTTGCTTTCCCACGTGGGGCTTCCATTAGTTCAGTGCTTGGTGGACAGTATTGGATTGGGGAACTTGAGGAGATGCTGGAGGGCCAAATTATTTTTGTTTTATGTATTCTATTTATTCAGAATTTGCTATCTGGATTTCAAAGTCTCCATAAGCATGAGTGGAGGTGGAGAGGAATGTTACCTTAACACTGACCCACCACAGCCACCTGGGTAATGGAAGCTCTGCTGACATCTGCTTGTGGTGTTCCTGTTCTCTTTACTTTTTGCCTGGACTTTGAGATACTCTGTTTCCTAGTGACCTTTCCAAACCTGGTGCTGAAGTGTTCGACCACAGGGAGCCCAGTGCATTGTGCCTGTGCATCTTCTCTGTGCAGACCTGCCAAAATGGTTATCTCCTCTTTTCTGACCTCCTCTGCTCCTAGAGGTTGTGCCAGATAAAGGGAGAAGATGCTTCAAGGTGTCTCTAAGACATTCCTGCCTCCTGCTATGAATCCATCCTAAGCAGGTCTCTTCAGGACCTCTGCTGTAGCCTGCTAAACCCCCCAGATAAACCATCATCACCAGATGGTGACTAACATCACTCATGTGGGGGAACATCCTCATGCTGAGCAGGAGAGGGCCTTTGAGTTTGGATTTTTAATGGTTGTGGGTAAAAATTGGACTCTGATGCCTGCAATTCCATTGAGGCAGGAGGTTCAAGGGACTCTTGTGGTCCAAGAAACAACTTCTACTCACACTTCTCATCAGGTTTCAAAGGGTTGCTACCTCTATATAGCCCAACAAAAGGATTTGGTCAGGAAGCATTCCTGGGACAGTAGGGAAAAACATCTCCACCAGATCAAATAAGCCAGGCTTGAAGCAGCTTCCAGCCAGAGTGAGAATCCTTGCTGTGACCACCCTGGATAAATTGCCTTCTGTTTGTGCTGGCTGCCATCTCACTAGGTCATGAGCATGACTTACAGGTTAAGCACCTTTCCGATGCCCTGAGCGACAAGCACGGGCCGGCTGCGGGTAAGTACCAGCTTGGCACTGGGAACCAGCTGCTCCCCCCTGCTTCCCAGTGTGTTCCACTCCTGTGGCATAGACAGGGCTGTTTCTCTGCCTGGACAGTCCTGAAGCACGAGCCTCCTCTGGCTAAGAAGCTCTGGCTCTTCTCAGTAGAGTTCACTCCTACTAACCACACCTCCCAAACCCTTGGACAAGGAACCCAGCTTTGTCCAGGCAAAGGTCACCATGCTGAGGGACATTTTCCTGTAGGTGGCTGCTGGCCTGTGGGGTGCTGAAGCAATGCAAACAGGAAAGGGATCAGTGCAGCACACACTACAGTGCACCACAGGCAGTCTGTGTGTCCTCTGCTGACCAAAACTCTTGAAATATCAGCCTGAGAGACCTGTCTGCATAGGCAAGAACTGGTTCTTTTTCCATCAAAAGTCTCTGGGAGGAGAGAAGCAGCAGCCTATAGTTTAGAGAAAGACTCTCTGTGTCATCTTACTGTCTTGCAGGATGGGTTCTGTCTGTGTCTGTCCTGCAGACACATCCAACAGTGGCTGGCATGAGTTGGGGCTGGCCCTTGTATCTCATGCCTACCACGTAGGATCTTTGACTGAGACATTCATATTCCAGGACTCAGATATTTGCATTTGTATGCAGCATTGTGTGGCAGATAACTCACCTAGCTGTGCTGATATTCCTCCTTCATAGGATGTAAATGTTCATCAGCCTGGATTTTATCTTGTTTCTGCAAGTGGAAAGAAGCTGCCTTCCAGGACAGCCTTTATTTCCCAGAAATGTTGATGCCAAATGGCAGTTCTTCATCTGCATGATGGATGGAGATAAGGAATTCTAAAAATACAAGCAGAGATGTTGAATAATTCACCTCAGACCTTCCTGAGTTTAGTACTCTGTGTTCAAGCCCTTGATTAAATTTAGTCTGTGTCCCAGAAGAGCTCCAAACTTCCCTTCTGTCATGAGGCTGGAAAGAGGTGGTGCCCTGATGAGCATTTCCTGAACTGCGGGTGACTTTTCCTGCCTCCTGCAGGGTGCTCAGAGATTCCCACACACAAACCCAGGGCAGGAGTGGTGAGAAGATGACTCTTGTTCTCACACAACGATGAGTGCAAAGCCAGAACCAGCTTTCCAAGAAGAACCTCGTGCTCATTGTGTAAACCAAAGGCATCTTGCCCTTGCAGGGAGGGACGACGTGTTCGACATCGAGATCGACGCGTACATCCACTGCGTGAGTGCCTTTGTCAAACTGGCCCAGAGTGAATACCAGCTCCTGACAGAAATTGTCCCAGAGCACCACCAGAAGAAGACCTTTGATTCTCTCATCCAGGTCAGTTGAGCCTCTGTGCTTGTTAAGGATGCTGGCTTGTCCTGCAGGGCCTGTTGAGGGAACCAGGGCCTGCTCAGAATCCCTCAGTGGTACCACAAATGACACATCAGCCAATGGTCCTCTGGAGTGGGTGCCCTGCATTGAGCCCTTTGTGCTGCCCGGGCAGAAGTCCTGTTCCTTCCTCATGGGTCTCTGGCTTTGTTGCAGGAGTCACTGGATAATTTGATCATGGAGGGTGATAACATCGTCTCAGCTGCCCGGAAAGCCATCATCCGACACGACTATTCAGCTGTGCTCACCATCTTCCCCATCCTGAAACATCTCAAGCAGATGAAGCCAGAGTTTGACCAGGTCTTGCAGGTAACTGTGGTGGGATTGGAGAGGGTCCTGTGGCTTTGTGTTATCTGGAGAATTTTTTGAAATGAATTACCACAGTTGCTTTGAACAAAGCCATGCTGCTTCTGTCTCCCAGCATGGACTGTGGTTACACAAATGCACCTTGCTCCTTCCTGAGCTGGTAAACCAGCAACTCAGCATCTCTCAGCAGCAGCTCTTTTCAGTTCAAGTCCTGACCCTGATGGACCACCACGACATCTTCCCTTTCTGCCTGGAGAATGTGGAATTTCATGTGTTGTTGAGGGTGCTATAAATACTCTTCTGGCATGTGGAGAGCTGAGAATGAGATGCTGGTGTGGGGGATGAGGGAGGGTAGGTGCTGGATGGAAGTTCAGATACTATTTGTTTTCCTTTTCTGATCTACTGTGGAACTATTCCAGGGAACTGCAGCAGGCACCAAGAACAAACTGCCAGGGCTGATCACTTCCATGGAGACCACTGGTGCGAAGGCACTGGAAGAGTTTGCAGACAACATTAAGGTAGGATTCTCCTCAGTGGTCTCTGATCAGGCTTGGTAGAGGTTTTTTTGGAGCAGAACCCCCAGTTTAGCTTTCAGCTTTCCATGAGACCTTGTAGAGTCTGACTGAAGCAGGAACTTCGTGGATTGCTGGGGACAGTCAAGTACCAAATGCTTGATGCTGGTTTCAAACACAGAAGGCTTTTGCCTTAGATCCTTAACAGGCATACTACAACTAATTTGACATGAGTATCTAGGCCTCCAGATACCAAGTCTGTCTCAGAATTAATCCTATTTAAAAAGAAAGGAGAATTGCTGCCTTGAAAAGTTTTGGAGGACTCATGTTAAGCTGTCCCTGTGTAAGATGGACCTGGTGAATGGTAGGGGAGCTGAAGGTGTGATGGTCACATGCTGAACAGAGCCCTGAGGTTCTGAGCTGCTGGTGCCTGGCAGCTCTGGTTTCTGAGTACCAGGAGATGGCACTGCAAGAGCTGGGCCTGAGGGTTTTGGGATGAAGTTGAAGAAGCCTTCATCTCACTTGCAGCAGCAGTTGCATTGTAGGTGTCTCCCCTTACATGCTCACCTTATGTCTCTCTCTTCCCTTTCTAGAATGATCCAGACAAGGAATACAACATGCCAAAAGATGGGACAGTTCATGAACTCACCAGCAACGTATGTGATGGTGATTTGAACCATCCTTTGTGGAAAACAGCTTCTGAAGGAGTTTTAAAAAGAGCAGTAGGGAAACTTCCTAAATTAAGGTGTCTTGGCATTAACAATTGCACAATTACCTGGTTTCCAGGGCAGGGTGAACTGGTGACCCTTGCTCAGCCAGGGTGGGACTGTGGGGTAAACCCAGCAGTTCAGAGGAGTGTAGTGATTTGTTTCTTGAATGCCTGGAAGTGTGGGAGGGACAAGTGGTTCTTCATGATCCTTAATAGCAAAGCACAGGAGATAAAATGTTGGTTGCTCCTAAATTCCATCCCTTGCTTCCAGGCCATCCTTTTCCTACAGCAATTACTGGATTTCCAGGAGACAGCAGGTGCCATGCTGGCATCACAAGGTACATACATGCATGGGGCTTGCTTGGGCATGCAGTTCCTTCCTCAGATTCCCTGGACATCTTCCCTGAAGTGACCAAACCTCAACATGCACTGTGACCTTGTTCTCCTCCTGTCCTTCACCCTGTGCTTTGTCTTGTCCTCCAGTTTGTCTTGACCTCACATAGTTGATTGTCTGGAGAACTCCAAGGGATGCAGAATTCCCTGCTGGCCTTCCACACTTGCTCCTGGCAGGCACAGTGAGGATGCCTGGGTCGTTTAGCTCAGTCTGGCCCTGCCCTGGTGCTGTGTGACTGTACTGGAGTGAGGGTGGCTGCTCCAGCTGGGCTCTGTGGTGAGCAGCACCATCCCCTGCTTAGAGTGCAGCAGCAGCAGCAAGAGTCTCCTTAGCCTTGAGACATGGGCAAGCTGGGATTCTGGAGCCATTTGTGCATCAGAGGCAAGTTTTAGTTCTGCTCTCCAGGCTGCTGAAGAGACTCACTGCAGAAATAAATGCACAGATCAGAAGCTGAGAGCTGCACATGTAGTAGGGTGATGCTGCTTAGCTGGAGTGGGATTCTTGGTTCTGTGCAGAGCAGCAGCTCCAGGCTCTCCAGAATAGAGCAGACTGGAGATTCTGGGGGCATAGAGCCCTGAGGAGGCACAGACTGGAGAGGGTTAAAGGGCACATTAAGAAGCAGAGGTAGGAGGAAGCTTGGAGCTGCCTCCAGACTGTTACCTGCAAAGTTCTGTTTGGAAATTTTTGCTAATTCTAAATCAACTCAAACTAAGATGTCTCTGCTTTTGCCCCATCTCCTCTAGGCACTGCCTTGTGCCTTTTCCACTTGCAAGCTCAGCGTGCTCAGGCCCTTCTAGGCCTTGGCTCTCTCTCCTTGGCCAAAGAAGTGGTCTGAAATTTTCCTTGGAACAATCAACTGTTTCCCATGTTATCCCCTGAATAGTGATGTCAGCACTCTTTGGAAGTCTTGACATGCTGTCTTGCAGTGAGATCTGTCTTAGCTGATTGAAAAGTCAGCATAGATTTGAGGTAGCTTTGCCTTGAAAGCAGATTTGGACTGATTTGGAATGAGGTGTTGTGCTAAATACAGCCAATGACAATGCAGACAATGTCTCCAGCAGGGGAAGGAGGTTGGATTCTGCCTTTCCTCTGTGATCTCCATTCCATTTGTGGCCTTGGAGGGACTCCTGCCTGCTCTCCTGTGCACCTGCCTGTGGCTGCTCTGTGTTAATATCTGCTTTGTTCTCAAAGGAATGGTGGTCTCTAACCTGTCTTTTTGCACTTTTGCATTTCTTTTTCTCTCTCATCCCTCCCCTTTTCTCTCTGCTCTGCCTAATCTCTGTAGTTCTTGGGGACACATACAATATTCCTTTAGATCCCAGAGGTAAGCAAACTTACCCACACCTACCTGTTCATAACTCCTTGGACTCTGGTGATGTATGTTAATTCTTTATCCTCCAGCAGTTGTAAATAAATTAATACATAATTGAAAAGGGGGAAAAGGGGAGGGTAAATAATCCTTGCCAGTGGGCTGGAGAGAATAGGGAGGGCTTGTCAGCAGCAGACAATGAGGGATGCCACAAGAGCTGCAACAGGCTGAGGGCACTGTGATGGCACAGAATCTCTTTGGCACAGGTAGCAGATTGGCCCAGCTGCTGTCGTGCTTTATCCCATGTGCACTCAGCTCCTTATTGTCCAGCTCCCAGCAACAGGAGCCTCGAGGCCTTTCCCATGGGGTGCTGGTGAACTCAGACCACCCGAGCTGGGTCTGCCTGCCAAACTCTCTGGAGGGGGCAGGAGGAGGTGGCCACCCCACGTGTCTTGTGGGCTCCGTGCCCACAGCCCTCGAGGGCAGAAAGGCATCTCCAGAGGAGTGCCAGCCTGGAGTCACTGCTGCCTGTAGGGGCTGCCTCCCATGCTGGCACAGTCCCTCCTGGAGCCAGGCAGGCCCTGTCAGCAACCATGGGGATGGCTGAAGCTTCCCAGAGCCCTTCTGCTGGTTTCAATTGCTGCTGTGTGCTTGCTTGTTAACAGCTCCAGCTCATTGTTCTCTGATTGCCACTTGCTAGTGCTTACTGACCCTTTCCAGACTGGGGGAAAGGATGGGGAGGAAGAGTTTAATGACTGTCTTTCTGATCAAAAGGATGTTCCCTGAGCAGCTGGAAGGAAAGGAGAGATTTCTGCCAGGGTGCTCTGCACTTGGTGCAGACACAAGGACTGAGGGTGCAGAGCTCTTGCCCCCTCACCCTGGATGAGCTGCTGGCAGTGGGCTCTGAAGCAGGAGCTGATTTCACTGTCAATGGGAGATAATTCCTTAGCAACAGGGATGAGGCTTGTTGGAATAGAGGCAGGCTGACCACACAAACCCCCTCTTCCCAGGGCATGTTAACTGGCCTGAGCCTTTCCTTTTCAGAGACCAGCTCCTCAGCCAGTAGCTACAGCTCGGAGTTCAGCAGGCGACTGCTGAGCACCTACATCTGTGAGTACCCTGCACACCTTGGATGCATTAGGATTTTAGCTTTTGTATTTTTCATACATTTGTAATCTTGCAATTCTTTAGTGTATTAACTCTAAGCTCCACATACAGTGTTAGTTCTGCTTTCCCATTTTGTTCAGACACAACAATTCCTCTCTGGGAATCAAGGAGGCCTCACTGCCTCAGGCCTCGAGAAATGTAAACAAAATGAGTTAGGGGGGAGCAAACTTGGAGTAAATTATTTCATTACCTGAAGCTGTAATTGGAAGATTAACCCCCAGTATGCAAATGGACCAAATTTATAGAAGTATGAAAAACCATGACCCACTGTCTATTTTTGGATATAGCTCCTGGAGGGGCTTCATCTGCCCAAAATGTACCTGAAGGCCCTTCAATAAATATAACTGCTTTTTATTCTTTTAATTTTGTCTAGCCTCTGTTTTTAGGTAGCCCCTAGAAGGCATCACTTTGCTGCTTCTGCCCCATGGACACACCTTCACTGGGCTCATTCCTGAGTGAAGAGCACAGACTGCGTCTCTTCTCCATGTGGTCTTTCCACATTTGAGCTGGAGTCTGATTGGAGGGATGAAAAAAGGATCAGACTGGGAGTTTGATTGTTAGAGTAGGACAGGAGAAATCACAGTGCAGCAGCTTGCTGTGCTGCAGAGCTGCTCCCTTAAACTGTTGTCACCTTCAACCCCATGAAGGCTCCCAGCTGCCAGAGGGGAGTTTAAGAAAGTGAAATCAGTGATTTCTCTTTCTCTTACAATGGAGATCAGGTCTTTCAGCTTCTGAGACCTGAACTTGTGTTGTGGCAGGTTCTGGGAGCTCCTCAGACCCCAAAGTGCACCTCCATTGCCAAGGCATGGAAGGCAGGAATTTGCAGGGAGGCTCTGGTGACTTGCTGAAGGAAAATCTGTGTAAAGGCTGTTAAATACATGTGATTGTAGCCTTTGTACAAGCAGCCAGGCCTGTGCTTTGCTATGGGCCCACAGCTTGGTTTGCTTTGTCAATAGTAAGTTTCACTGCAAAACTTCTTGTTCTGTATTTTTCCCTCTTTAAGGCAAAGTTCTGGGCAACCTGCAGCTTAACCTGCTTAGCAAATCCAAGGTTTATGAAGACCCAGCTTTGAGTGCCATTTTTCTGCATAACAACTACAACTACATTTTGAAATCTCTGGAGAAGTAAGTGTGTGTCTTGAGTGAATCTCCCTCGAGTCCAAGGCTGATTGGATGGTTTTGGAGCAGAGCTCTGCATTGAGAGCATTTACTTGCAAGCCTGTCTCATATCTGCTTTTTCTTCCATCCTTGAAACTGCCTCTTTGAAGGTTTTGCAGTATTATAAACATCACATTACCTGAGAGTGGAAGATAAAAGCATTAGGAAATGTCCTAGGTTTTAGAGAATCCTTTGATCTTGGGAGGATTGAGGATGTGGCTTTGGAGAAAGTAACTCAGAGTTGCTTCTGTCTCCCAGTTTGCACATTTCAAGGAACATTTTATTGTGAAGGGCTGAAAGGAACTTGATGGGGGGTTGAAATGCTGCCATCCTGAGAGCAGCTGGCTCAGGTGCTCCCTCAGGTTTCCTGCTCTTCCAGGTCTGAGCTGATCCAGCTGGTGGCTGTGACACAGAAAACAGCTGAGAGGTCCTACAGGGAGCTCATTGAGCAGCAGATCCAGACCTACCAGCGCAGGTCAGTGCCATCCTCTGCCTCTCCCTTGCTTTTGGCACTTTGGCAGCTCTTTGGGAGCCAGTGCTGCTGGAGCAGTGGGAGAAATTCACCTAAACCAGAATCCTGTCTAAAGCCAAAGCAGAGTATTTTTGGTTTCCCAGTGATTAATCTAACCTGGGAAGGGGTTGCTGTGGGAAGTTTTGGGGTGTATCTTGTCTGAGTTGACCTTTGGGTCACAGCTCACAGAGGTGCTCTGGTAAAGGTGTGAGTAACTCTTTGCTTCTCTCCATCTCATTGAACATGCAGCTGGTTGAAGGTGACAGATTACATCTCAGAGAGAAACCTGCCTGTCTTTCAACCAGGAGTGAAGGTGAGAGGATGGGCAAGGATGGGCTTGACATGACAGAAGTTGCCAGAAACATCCTCTCCTTTGTCATAAAAAATTCTCAGAAACATTCTTTATATCTCATGCCAGTATGACAGAGTGAACACTGTGGCTGGCACAAGTGGACAGCAGCAGTGCCTTCTGATCTCCCCTGCCCTAGATTCATCCAAGTCTTTTAATCTCTGCCTCCATTCTCACATCTTCACTTGAGCAGATGCCTTTGTTTTGGATTTTCAAAACCCTGAGGCCTTCCCTTGGAAAGGGCTGGAAGCATGAAGGAGTCTATTTTGTATCTGTTCTGGCTGAAAATTATCCTTGTGCTGCTCTCTGCATCTCTCTCCTCACTGCTGTAGGAGAGGGAATCCAAACCAAGTACTGGATGTTGCTCAGGCTAGATGGGGAGTCGTAGGCAAACATTGGTGTTGGGTATTTATTTCTGGAGATGAAATAAAATCCTTTCCCTCCTGGTTGCAGCTCAAGGACAAGGAGAGGCAGATGATAAAGGAGCGCTTTAAGGTAAGGAGGTGTTGGATGTGGCAGAACATCCCCTGCTTGATTGGGACACACAGATCTGCCTGAGGGGACTGGGAAGGTGTGATTGCAGATGGGATTCTCACTGAGTTTCTCTTTGGACAGGGTTTCAATGACGGGCTGGAGGAGCTGTGTAAGATCCAGAAGGCCTGGGCAATCCCAGACATGGAGCAACGGGACAAAATCCGCCGGGCACAGAAAACTATTGTGAAAGAGACCTATGGTGCCTTCTTGAGCAGGTGAGACCTCCTGCAGCACTGTCCTCTCCTCTTTGGCTTTACTGAAGTCTTTGGGGCCTTGCATAGCCTGAGCAAGCCACTTTTCTATTCTGTCTGATCTTCTCTACTTTGCCCACTCAGACATCCCCAAGCTGACCTTGAGTATTTGCAGACATCTGCTGTCACCCTGATTGCTTGGTCAGTGAGCACAAAGCCCTGAACCACCCTGGGCTGTTCATGTGAAATTTGTGATGCCAGCTGTGACCAGGTCACTTGCTCTGTTCAGGATACTCTGTCACATTCGAGTGGGATGTGCTGGAGTGGAGTTGATTTGTGACAGAGGAGAGGCCAGTGGGTCTCTTTGCTGTGTTCCAGTTGTTTGTCACCTGTTTTCTTTTGCAGATATGGCAATGTGCCCTTCACCAAGAACCCTGAGAAATACATCAAATACCAGGTCGACCAGGTGGGGGAGATGATCGAGAAGCTGTTTGACACATCAGCATAAATTTCCAGCTGTGGTGAACTCTCCAGCTGCCAAGTACAAGCCAGTGCTCTCTCAGCAACCCTTGGGACTCCCTTCCCTTCTCCCCTGCCCCATTGTGGTGGGCAGGGTGTTATACTTGTATTTATCAGATTTATAAACCTGTGGAAACACTAACTCCTGGCTGTCTTTGCCTTATCCCATGGATCCAGAGCTAAGTTTGCCCTATGGGGCTCCTGTGTTGGCACATCCACCTCACCTGGGTTTGTGTTAATTCCTTGATGTGCAGCAGAAATGGGAAGTGTATTTAAAAACAAAAAGAAAGAAAAATACACGACAAAAAAATCCTGTATGGATACAGCCTTTTTGTTAAGGACAGGAGGCTATGAGCTCCAAATGGTGCCACCTGCTTCCCCAGTGGGTTTTGGGAATCTCAGTTCTGTAGGATCCCAAATTATTTTCACATTGTTAATCTAAACTGCTGTTTAGTTCAGTGATGTGGCTCAATGCTGATTCTTTGGTTTGGGGGTGCCTGGCAGGGCAGCAGTACAGTCATGCACAGGGATGTTTTACCCCAAAACTGGAGCTGTATCAGTGCTCTGTTCCACAAGAGGCAGTGGCAGTGGGGTGATGGCAGGGCCTGGAGCTGTGACAGGGCAGTGGAAGCAGAGAGAGCTCTGTGGTGGCCTGGCTGGGTGCTGCTCCTGATTGACCTGAGGCAGAGCAAATGTTCCTATAGTGATTTCTACTCAGCACCTTCCTCCCATCCCTGTTTTTCTGTCTCCTGTCTTCCTAAATCTGATTCATCTCTTCCCTGCAAGCAGCCAGGTCCATTCCCTTTGTTTAACCCATGGGCATCACGTGAAGAGCAAGTGCTGCTGTCCCAAGTGCCTCAGAGCAATCCTGGCAGGCTCTGACAGGGAGCTGGACTCTGACACTTTGCACCAAGGCTTTCCAGAGCATTGGAGCACCTGTGCTGTATCTGTGGTCTCTGGCCAGGCCCTTCCTGCTCCCCTCTCCCTCTCTGCTCCTGCCTGCTCCATTGTTTGCCTGTAACAATAGAGATACAGGGTTTCCATAGAGCCAGGAGCACTCACAATAGCTGCTGCTCTGCAGTTTGGAGCAAATCCATTATTCACCTGAGCAGTGTTTACAGCAGGGTTTGCTGGTGTCTGATTAGCCCAGCAGTGCTGGATGTCAGAACCTGGATGAGAGCACAAGTCGTGCTGTGGCAGACCCAGCTGCCTTCCTGGGCTGTGCCTCCTCAGGCAGATGTTATTCAGGTAGCTCCTGCCCTTTCTGAACCCCTCACCTTCTCTTCCTCAGCCTTGTGTAGCAAGTGCCTGAAAAACAGAACTTTTGACAGGCCCAGAGCTGGACCACAGTGTGACTTCAAGTCTTGACCACTGCACCTGACTGTTTTTATGTGTCTGACCATGCAGGCTCAGAGTGCCAACACAAGAGCTCTCCCTGCAGAAACCTTCCTCCTGCTGTCAAATCTCAAATGTCTGTGGAAACCTGAGATCTTGCACTTGCTGTTTTTTACCTCTGCCAGATCCAAGAGCCTCCGGAGGCCGGCAGGCGCCGGGCTGTTTTTATACACAAGCAAAGCTCTGCTGGTTTGTGTATCATGCAGTGTTGAGTCTGCTGGATACACACCCTGACATTCACCAGAAGGAGCTGGATTCCATCTTTCTGGATCTGTTTTTGACACTGCATCAGCCTGAAATTAATTTCTTTCTTGAGGAGAGCGTGTGGAATTCGTGCTGAACTCTAAAATGTTTTATTGCAGCTGATCCCAGAGCGAGGCAATTCACCTGGGAAAGCCAGGAGAGGGGAGGGGGAGCTTTGCCTGCAGCTTTAGTGTGCAGGAGCTGAAATCCTCCCTGAGCTGATCCTTTTGTGCCAACCAGAGCCCAAAGAAAATGCATGAGATCATTCAGAGGTCTGGGATGGGGCCATATCCTGTTCTCCAGAGGCTCTGGGAATGCCTCTGCATGGCCCCCACCAGAAGAGGCCTTTCTGGGCTTTGCTGTCAGCCTGTTGCCCCAGGAAAGCTGCACCAACCAGAGCTGGGGGGCAGATGCTGCCAGAGATGGGATGCAGAATGTCCCACTCCCTCCTGGTCACTCCATTACCAGCAGCAATATCTGACTGCATTGTTTCTACCCCAGGGGTGCTCTGGCTGCACCTGGAGGAAGGAATGGGGGTAAGAGGCTGCTGGGGGCTGAGGGCTGGGCTTGGTGATACCTGTGCAGTGAGGAGGAGCTGGAGGTGGTGATTCCAAGGAGGAACAGGTAACTTCTGCTGCTCCCGGGTGGGAATCAAGACCCTCATTTCCCTGAGTTAAAGGGAAAGCTGAGCTGGTCCCTGATCCCTAAATCCAGCCTCCCACTCAGCCTGGCTCTAAGCATTCCCTGACTGTGTGCCTCTCCCCTGCACAGGGAATGGATGTGGGCAGCCATACCTGCTCTGGCAGCAGCAGCATGTTTTGTCCTGAGCCACCCCTTGCTCAGGGTGGGAGCGAGGGAGCCTCCAGGCTGAGCTCGTGTCCAGCACTGTGCAGTGCCAGGGGAGGGCCCCGTGTGCTCCTTGGCTTTTTATGGTAAGGAATGTGTTTGCAACACGTTAATTAAGAACGACCATGGCAGCCAGCACAGTCTGACCCTCTCACAGCTGAGCCCTTCACATCCCTTTAAGAGCTGAGAGTGGAGCTTGGAGTCGTGCTGAGACCATGGCAAGGGGCCATGGATGGGGCTGGACCCCCTCTGCCTTCCCCTCTGCTTCCCCCAAAGCTTCTGTGGGGTTTGACACCTTCCCCTCACCTCCTGTTCTGCCCTGACACAGGGAAGGTGTCTAATTTCCAACGTTTTAGGGCCAGAACCTCATTTCTTTGCTGTTTATTTTTCAGCTGCCCAGTGGCCCATGCTGGGGCTGTGCCAGGGTCTGGGGGTGCTGCCTGCTGCCTCCTCAGGCAAATTTGGCAGAGTAAGTATTTGAAAACAAACCCACAAAACTAAAATAACTTCTCTAACCCTAGTGATAAATCTGTGTGGAAAACTCACTGGAAAACTCACACTAACCGAGGTTTCAGCCAAGTGTCCCTCATCTCCCTGCCCACTCTTGGGCTTGATGGGAGCTCAGTTTAGTCTATTCATTTTTCACTTCCAGTTAAATATGCTTTTATTAAATTTTAGCTGAAACATAGGGACGGACTTGCAGTGCTCTTAATTTAAGATAAAACCTCCCAAGGGAATGGACCAGGAGCTCATTTCTCTCAGCTGGGAGCATGATGAGTGTCAGCAGATGCTCTTGTCTTTTCCATCTGGGCCTGGTATACTCTGTTATTTGAGGGGAAAAGTAGCTCCCAGTATGGTTTTGTGTTGGCAGCAAAACTTTATATTTGCCCTTGGAGAGCTCATGAAGGTACAGGCTGGGTGTGAGGGCAATGGTTTCCTCCTCAGATCAGCAGGGACGGTCTCAGATAAGCTGGAGGGTTTTCTCTAATTCTGTATTTGCTGTAAACAAATAGAGCACAGAGGTGGTGGGCCAACATCTCAATCCCCAAGGTGAGCTGAAAACTGCTCAGGAGAGTGGATTGAACCCTTCAGTGTGTGTGGGATCCGCTGGAGTCAGATCCTGTGGTTCTCTGAGCAGAGGTGGATGAGGGCACGAGGAAAATGAAGCTTTTGGCTGTGTTTGTGCAGCTGCTTCAATGTTTTCCCTGGCTGTGAAGGGTTGAGCGGGGAGATAAATGCAGATGTAATTAATGGAGCTGCTTATATGCTGCTCTCTGTGACTTATGCTGGGAACAGGACTAGACTAAATATCACCATTGCTGATAGGAGGAGGTGGCCAATTTATGGCCCTCTCTGTGGGGAGAGGAAGATCTGGTTGTAATAACACTCAGCATGGAAAAAGAAATGTTTTACAGTTAAAAGCTTCTCAAGAAATAAAGGCCAAGCACTGGGGCTGGGTGGAGGAGGGCTGTGTCAGGATCAGAACCCCAGGGAGAGCCTGGACAGAAATACCCATCCCAGTCCTGGGGTGCTCTGGCATGGGCATTCACTACAGTGAAATCTGTGCAGACAGACTTAGAGCCTCTGTAATGGCAATTTATAGAGACCTGACCTTTGTGGGGGCTGTTGGGGTGCACACCTGGAAATTGTAGGGGATGCACAGCACAGCTCATCCCAGCTCCTCTGCACTTCCACCACCACCTCTGCCACGGGGTTTTCAAAAGGGTGACTTGATCCTAATCCTGTGATCCAGTGATCCTAGTCCTTCTGGTAAAGAAAAGGAAAAT
>VZTB01003735.1:0-36074 GCA_013397245.1 Thryothorus ludovicianus
CGGGCACTCTCCCATCCTGAGGATCAAACCAAGCACAGCCAAGGACTGCATGACAAGCAGCAAAAGAGAGAGCCAGGACAAAGGCCTGACTTCTTTGAAAAGCTTCCTAAAAGTTTTATAGAAGTCATGACATCTTGCAGACGCAATTCAGCCTCAGGAGAAACAATTTCTGTTGAGGTTTGAACCATGAAAAGAGGCCACGCAACATCTGATCGACTGTGGAGACCTCCAGAACGGAACTTGACATTCACGAAGCCACCAACCCAGCAAGACAACATTTGCTTGATGCACCTGGTCTGTTATGGCCAGAAATTCTGTGCAACAATAGATCCAAAATTACAGACATAAATTTTTTTGTGTGTCTGAAAACTAAGGATAGTTTAGAAGACGAAATGCAGGAAGATCTCAAGGCAGCAATACAGTCCTGTAAACAATGCAAAGTAAGTTCACACACACTTCAACTTCTAGTTTCAAAGACTTTTTTTTCAGAAAAGTATGGTATTGCTACAGTAGGTTTTGTTTAAAACATAATTTAATTACATAGTAATAGCATTTTGCTAATGTAAGATTCTAATGCAAGGTTTGGAAAGAGGTGTCAGAGAGCCATAAAATTTTATTGACTCTCAAGCCAGAGTAGTCAAACTGATGTCTGCAGGCCAGATGTGAACTTTATCAAAATTTTTCATCCAGTCCATGGTTTCTAGCTGTACCTGCCT
Organism: Thryothorus ludovicianus; assembly: GCA_013397245.1. Lineage (NCBI taxonomy): Eukaryota > Metazoa > Chordata > Aves > Passeriformes > Certhiidae > Thryothorus > Thryothorus ludovicianus. The sequence continues at coordinate 717 of VZTB01003735.1, forward strand.
TTTACCCAAACTCTTGCAGAGAGTAAACAAAAAACCAAATTAATTTAGTAGCAGAAAAAGGCTAACCCAGATTGTTAACTATCTTGGTTATGTCACACTTTCAAAGGGCCATGTAATATACCCGTATTGATTAATTCCCTTTTAAATTTAATTTTCAAATCAAGAGTTTTTTCCTGGGAGTTAACATTTATGGTCCAACAGCATACTTTGGCCACATTTCATGTGGTCACTAAGAAAGCAGTGAAGCACAAAAAGCAAAGAATCATAAAATATTTAAGGCAGGGTGACATCTCTAAAATCATCAAGTCCAACTTTAACTTAACAACTCCAAATAGCACTAAACCATATCACAAAGTGCAACATATATTCATTTATTAAATGCTGACAGGAATGGAGATTACACCCTTCTCCTGGGGAGGCTGTTCCCATTAGGTGGGGGTGGGATCTTCTTCGAGTCAATAATAGAAAAAGGGAAAATGTTCATTTAAACTTTCAAAGCTCACTCGTGGTATTTCGGCAGCTGCTTGCCTAAAAAAAGGATTTCCAAGGAAAAGCCACTGCAGGGCAGCATGTCCTGCTTTCCCCACGTCAGGCACATCACACTCACACGAAATCCCGGTGTTTTTCCCTTCTCCGCTGCATCCACCGCTGTGTTCGTGTTCTCTGCGTGTCAGGGCCAAAAGGCAAGCTACAATTCTTTCCACGGAGCCCAGCAAGAGAAACGCGCATCAGCACAAGCAGCTCTCGTGGAAATGCTTCCTTACCACTCTCCAGTGTGGGTGCACGCTTCTCCTACAGGCAGGAGCTGCCACACCAGCCTGCAGCTCCGCGGCTCCGTTCTCCATCCTTTGCCTCCCTCTGACGAATTGGCGACTGCTTCTCACAGAGAGCACCGTTCCCGGCAGTGCAGGGCTCCTGAAGCATTGCTTCTGCCGAAACACGCCTGCTTTCTGCACACTGTGTACCCTGGAATTCTGCCTCTCCTGTCGCCTGAATGGAAGTGTAAAGCTTCTCGGCTATATCCCCAAAAAGAACCGCGCCTGGACATCATTTCCCACTCTCGCAGCTCACTCGCCGTCTTTGGACAGCTGCCCTGCCTGCCTCGCAAGAGTTTCTCCAAGGAAAAGCCAGTAGAGAGCAGCACCTCCTGCTTTCCCCACGTCAGGCACATCAAACTCACATGAAATCACCGTGTCCTCACTGCATCCATCACTCTGTTCGTGTTTGTTGGGAGTTGGGTTGCTTTCTTATAGAATTTTTCCCAAAAAGTCGCTAGGAAGCTGATTGCTGAGTGCTTGTGAGCACTTAAAGGTACTTAGAAGAGACAAAGGAGGTGACTGTCAGAGAGAGAGTGGCACCAACTGCACCTCCTGCTCGAGGGCTAGGAGGGAACAGAGGGAGCTCAGTTTTTGACTCTGGGGAGATCTCACCAGACCTCACCTGGAGCTCAGCTCGGAGCGACTTTGGTGGGTCCCTCAGGAATTCAGACCCCGGTCTCCCTCTGCCAGAAGGTGCTGCCCCATCACCCTGCACCTACAGCTGCTTCAGTTTTGCTCTGGGTTTCTCCACTCCCTTTCTCCTGCCTGCTGGGNCAGCAGTTCGGAGAGAGGAAGTTTGCATTCTCCATTGCAAGAGAGGCTCCTGCTTCTTCCTAGCAGACACACCTGTCTTCAAACCAAGACAATAAGGTATTTCATTTTGTTAATAAAACTACACTTTTTAGCCTTCTGATGAACTGCAGTTGGAGACTGTGTGTTTCTGTTTGTCGGTGACAGCGACAATGCTTGGAAACTTGAATTTGATCACACTCTAGTGGCACTCTTCTTTCCTTTTACAGTGGCAGTGTTCTTTCCTTTACAGCCTGTGCTTCTGCATGTTCCTTCTCAGCTCGAAGCACCACTAAAGCTTCACAAGACCAAAGATCCAGAGAGACATCTTGCACAGAAAAATGTGCCAGGCCAAAATGTGTTCCTCATTTCCCCTTCTTGTCACCCAGATTGTGCTGCTGTGGTGAAACCCTCAGACATTGAAAGAGTAATCCAGCAAGTTGTCGTGGGTTGCAGTGTAAAATATAATCAGGGTTTGTTATTCTATTACCATCCTTAGAACTGGGATGCTTGACCTCTCCTGGGAAAGGCAACTCCCTTTTCTGGGAGAGCAGTCACTTTGGCACAGTCTCAGCATTAATCCTGCCACCTGTCAGGAGAAGCCAAGCCACTCTGATAGTTTTAAAATTCATCTGAATAGCAGGAAAACCAGTTTCTACCTGGGCTGTGTGACAGACCAAAGAAAAATGGAAATGGGTTCAAGGCCAACCTGCCCCTGTTTGCTCTTGTGCCACCACTGTCCCCTCACTCAAATGGCTCCTCTCCCTCCTTGGTGTGGCTTTTCCTTCCCTACCCAGATACTCATTCCCTTCTTCCTGTGCTTTTAGCTGTGTTAAATAAACCAAGATCTTTGTTTCCTGATGTGTTATGTGAAGGTGTGAGTGAAAATCACTGAAGCTCACAATGATGCCTCCAAAGAGACTCTTTCCAGGGCTGAAGGAACCAACAAGATTTCCTCTCACCCCCTAGAGAGCAAGGTGTTACTTAGAATATGTAATCGTGGCTTTTAAGGCTATTTTCCAAAGAGCAATGTTTTTATTGAAGACTATGGTCACTGGAGTTTAAAAAGGTTTTTATAGTGAGAAAACTCAGCTCCTTTGGGGTTCTCTTGAGTAGATGCTTTCTGTCTTGGCAAGCATGTGGGAAGAAGGCCTTGTGAGACCAGTATTGGGTTACTAACAGACCTATTTGTTATTTTTTCTGCTAAAAAGAGCACCCAACACCTAGGCACGGTTCTAAAATCCATCCCACAAGGGCAGTTAAAAGAGATAAAAGCACTTTCTGCTGGCTTATGCCAGGTGTCATCTTCCGTGAGGGGACAGCTCAGATGGCACAGTGACAGCAGAGAGCCACGGCCTGTAACACAGCAAACTGCAAATGCCAGGAGCTGGTGCAGGTGTGTCTGCTTCAAAAGAGTGTAGAGGCAAAAGAGAGGGAGGTTAAGAGCAGAAGTTTGAAATGCCCCACTGCAATCTGTCTAAAAGACTGCGCAGATCTATAAATTCCAAAGCCAGGGTGTGTTCTGTAGAGATTAATCAGTAGTGGCTGAATGTGGGCATTTGCTCCTGCTGCCATCTCCCAGGAGAGGGAAAGTTTCTCCAGGCTGTGCTTCCTGCTGGTGGCAGAGGCAGCACTCCACGGCACAGTGCACTGCAGTTGCTCCAGGTGTTAATTTCTGGAAAATGACCAAATGTTGCTGTGGTATCTGCTGAGTCCACACTTGCTGGAAACCAGAGCACCTACCTGTGTGTTTGCCCTCAAAACACAGCCCCAGCTGAAGCTCTGCTCTCACTGCACTGGGAACTGCTGGTGTGAAAAGCTTTCCCTTCCTTTTGCTGAGGGCCATCTCTGCCTTTCTCCCCCTGCAACTATTCTGCCTCATAATTGCTTCAAAATGTTCCTTTGCACAACATCAATGCCTTGGAGTGTTTGTCAGGTTTGCCCTGGATGTCTAAAAACCACTGTGCTTGTACAAGGCCGGTCCCAAACAATATTCTGCTTACTGCATTTATTTCATGAGGTCAAAATTAACACCAGGGGACACAGTTTTAACCTCCTAAAACTCTCCTTAGCACCCGGGCTGTTTGGCTGTTGGCACTCCTCCCATGGTTTTATGGAATAGCCTCAGGAGTCAGCAGCACTCAATAAACTGGTTTTGGGATCCTTGTGGTGCAAGTGGCTGTCAGTCACAGGCGTGGGCAGTGAGGGATCCCACCTGATTCATTCAGAATAGAGTAGATTTTAATCCATGGATTGGCAGAACCAACAGACTGGGTAATGCTGTAATGGCCTGTAGTTCCCGACTTATATTTTGCAGAGAAAAAAAACTCTCCTCAAAAAATATCACAGAATTATTTGGGTTAGAATGGACCTTAAGGTTGTCTTGCCCCCACTGCCTGCAGTGAGTAGGGACAACTTTCACTATCCCAGAGTGCTCCAACTCCCATCCAACCTGGCCTTGGGCACTTCCAAGGGATCCAGGGGCAGCCACAGCTTCTCTGAGTACCCTGTGCCCCCCTCACAGGGAACAACTTCTTCCAAATAGCCCATCCAGCCCTGTGCTCCGTCAGTGTGAATCCATTCCCTCTTGTCCCAAGCCCGTTGAGGCACTGGCAGGGGCTCTAAGGTCCCGTCTCCCTCTGGCCTTCTCCAGCTGGACACTCTGAACTATCCCAGGCTGGATCCAAAGCTGAGGGGCTCCAGCCCCGGACAAGTAATGTCATATATGTTATAAAATAATTTGTGCTATAGGAAATTAAAAATCACAGCACTTGTCAAGCAACAAGCGGTATCAAGCAAAGTGATAAGGATGGAAATTCAAATACCGGGGAGACACTGTCCTCAGAGATGGATATGCCAAGAGATTTTTTTTTGTCTGACAAGATTCCAGCAGGAGACATTTGATAGACATCAGCAAGATAATATTCGACGCCAGAAGTTTATTTTCACCTGACAGGATTTCAACAGCTCTGAGAAACCAGCAGCAAGTAAGAAAAATACAATAATATGCTAATGAAAAGTCCCCCTCCCAGAGCCAGAAAAACTGTATAAAAGAAACCCCTTGGAAATAATCCTCGGGAACCCAGGAGAAAACTTTGGTGTGATAGAGACCAAAATCTCGGATTTCCCTGGTTCTCATCGCCCGGCTCAGAATCAAATTGCTTGTGGCTTTTTCCCAAATTTTACACTTTGATAATTTAATAAATTTCTTTAACTATTAAAACCGAGCATTCATTTATAACAATAAACAACCAGGGCGGGCTCACAAACTGTTTTGTTGTTGTTGGTTGCTTGCTTGGTTTTGTTCGCGGGTGTTTTTTTTGGTTTTTTTTGTATTTTAACAAAAACCACCTCTAGCTTTACGGTTTTACCGCCTCCTTCCAGGTGAGGGCGCTGCTCTCCCGCCGCCGCCCCTCAGCGAGGGGGCGCGGCCTGTGTGGGAGGGGGCGTGGTCAGCGGTGAGAGGCGTGGCCTATGGGGCGGGGCGGGGCCTATGGGAATAGGCGTGGTCAGTGGGAAGGGCGTGGCCAGCGGGGCCGCGCTGGGACCGCGCGGGGAGCGGGAGGAGGAGGAGGAGGAGGAGGGGAAGGAGGGGAATAAAGAAGGGAGGAAGGACCGAAAGGCTGGGCGGCGGCAGGAGCGATGGTGAGCTGGGAGTGCGAGGCTGCTGCGGGGCGGAGAGTGAGGTGTCCCGGCGCGGCCTGTGAGGCAGCGAGGCCCGGGCCGCGTCCGGCGAGGGCCGGGTGCGGGCTGAGGGGTCCCGGCCGGGCCTCAGGGGATGCCTGGCCGAGCTCGGCCGCCGGCGGGGTCCGAGGGTGGGTGGTCAGGTTCGCTCTTCGGCCCTCCTGGGTGTAAATGTGTCCTTTTATTCATACGCTGCTTTCCTTATTCCCCGCGGTTCCCGAGTTTCGGGGCAGAGAGGATTAGAAAGGATGTTTTCGCCTGTCTCTGGTTTATTTCACTTGGGTGGGGCTGAATGGTGTTTTCCTCAGGATTTTGGTGAAGGTGCTGGTCTGGCTAAGAGAAATCGTGTTTGCTGATTGATTGTTATTTTTTTTTAGCGACGCTGTTTGCTAATTGGCTATTATTTTTTAGCTGGAAGCAAACTTCGGGATTACTTGGAATATAGCCGGCCCTAGCCCACATTGGCACGGCATGAATCTTGCAATTCCTCAGACCTGGAAAGGGTACAAGATTTTTGGTTGTTTGGTTGGGCTTTTTTTCCCCTATCACCTCGGGAAATTGAAATCACAGCTGCTGAGTGATAAATGAAGCGGCATTATCTTTGTCCCACTCCTTTGTCCTGCTTGGTTACTCCACTCCCAAGCACCCAGGTGCTGCTTCCTGCTTTGGCGTGGAGCTCTGGGTGCCCTGGGACAGCATCAGGAGCCTGCACAGCTTTTGCTGGGGCTGCTTTCAGCTGCCAAAATGTGGCACTGGGTGAGCACTTTGCTTGTTGTGCAGGGGGCTCTCTAGGCTGGCGTGGGGTTGCTGGGGCAGTGCTGTGCGGTCAGGCTGTTCTCACCTCAGTCCCTTCTGTGCCGAAGCTTTGTGGAGAAAATTGCTGCTTATTGCACCTGAAAGACCTGCTCGGGTCTGCTCTTTTATTCGCTGTATTAGACGGTAGCTGTTGCACAGGATTCCTGGCTTCTGGGAAGCTCAGGAAGTTGGCTTTGTACTCGGGGAATGAGGCTTCCTCTGGAGAAATACAGATACACAACGTTTTTCTGAAAACTGTGGTTGCACTCTGCCATCCTTCCTGTGACCTTAGGAAAAGGCAGTGTGAAGCACTGGAAGTTTTCTTACCTAGACAGAGTAAAATCTTTCTTTTTCCATGTTCTGCTCATGTCCAGCCTACTTAACAGTTTCCCACCCTCCTCTTACCCTTAGAAATTGTATCTGAGGGTTTTTTGAGGTGACGCCTCACTTCCTGCCTTGGATTTCTCCAAGCAGCACTTGGTGGTGTGGAGATAAACCTAATTACAAGATTTATTGTGTGTGGCCTGCCTGGTGTGGCAGCAGTCACAGCCTTGCTGTGACCCCTGTGTTCCAAGGGGTTCCACAGAGCCCCTTTCTGGGTAAGGATTTTGGGGTTCTGCTTGTGTCTTTTTCCACATACACAACCTTGCCAATAAAAAGATTTCTCCACCTGATCTTCCTCTGCACCAGCTACTTCTACCACAGAACTGCTGAGAAGGACTTGGGGGTGCTGGGGTGTGACAGCTGGCCCTGCCCTGGGCTGAGCCCCCAGCAGGGGAGGGGGGATTCTGCCCCCACCATGAGACCCCACCTGCAGAGCCTCCTCCAGCCTGGGGTGACCTTGCACAGGAGGGACTGGAGTTGGTTTGGAGGAGGCAACAGGGTGATTCAAGGGATGGAGCAGCTCTCCTGTGAGGAAAGGCTGGGAGAGATGGTTTTGTTCAGCCTGGAGAGGAGAAGCTTTGGGGTGACCTCATTGTGGCCTCCAGTATCTGAAGAAGCTGACAAGATAAGTGGAGAGAGACTCTGACAAGGGGGAATGTCTCCATACTGGTGGAATGTTAGGTTTAAAATAGATATCAGAGAATAATTTCTCCCTGTGATGGCATGCCGTGCCCAGAGAGGCTGTGGCTGCCCCATCCCTGGAAGTGTCCCAGACCAGGTTGGAGGGGCTTGGAGCCACCTGGTCTCGTGGAATGTATCCCTGTGGAAAGTATCCTTGCCCGTGGCAGGGGGATGGAATGAGATGATCTTTAAAGTCTCTTCCAAATCAAGTGAGTCTGCAATTCTACGATTCTATTGCTCTTATTCTTTGCATCCCAGGTAGTGAAAGACATTTCCTTTGAAGTACTAGCAGGCCTAGTATAGGCCTTAGTCCTGCCTTTGGAGCATGAACTGAGATTTAGGATTCTACCAATTGATGTAGCAGCAGGTGTTCTGGTCTATTTGCTGTGGTGATCGTGATACAGTTTTCTATATTAGGAATTATTTGTATTTCCTAGAAATCTGCATGTGAAAGTCGCTCAGAATCCTTTGTGTTTGGAGCATTTCCTTTGCCCCTCTTTGCTCACCAAGATTTATCCGTGCTGTGTCAGGAAGGGCATGTGACCAGATATTGCAGGGGTTGAAGGGTTCTGCGTGTTGGTGCTGATAAGATAATTTCTGAGGATTCTGCCCTATGGTCAGACCTGCCCAAGAGCAGGGCCCTTAATGTATAATGGCAGCATTCAGTTTGTGCTGATACTGGGGGCTTTGTCCAAGGCTTGCATAACCCTGCTGGGATGCTGTGCCAGGGCTCCGTGCTGCCTTTGTTCCTGGATGCCTGCTCCCAGAACAATTGCCATGCTGGGATCTGCTTCCAGACAGCTCCTGCCAGGAATTCACATCTTAATGCTGTGGTTACCTCTTGGTGGCCCCCAGGTGCTCACAAAATATTTCAAAGAAATACCCATTTCATTCTCTGGAAGGCATGCAGGGATCTGAGGCTGAGAGGAGCCAAGTGGAGGAATAAAATATGTCCAGATGAGCCCCAGCATGCAGGGAACTGGGCACTTCTTTTACTTTGAGGATCATGGGTGTCAGCAGAGGATGTTTCCTTGCACTTTCTTGGAGCTGGTGACCCACAGAGATCCATGATGAGCTCATGTGCAGCATCCATTGGGTGGATCCTGTCTCTTGTGAGGTCTGTGCTGCCTGGAGCGTGCCTAGATGTTTGCAGAAACTGTATTGGGCTGGTTTCCCTAAGTGAGCAAAGTGAACGTGACACCATGTGCATATTTTGGGTTAAATGAAATTTGAACTTGATTTCTGGAGCCCTTTGGGCTCCTGTAAAATTGCACCTTTTTTGAGCCTCCAATCATTCATTTCCCATTTTGCTTTGGTAGTTTTGCATTCCATGTTTACAGTGGAAGCTGGAATGCTGCTGTTCTTACTCTGACTTGCTGCCTTGTTTGTTTTTGTGCTGAGGCTATAATTAGCCATTGTTTAGCCACTCCTCTTGAACTCTCAGGGCTGGTGGTACAGTATGCATACATTCATTTTGCACGTGGCAAACCCCCTCCCCCATCTGCTGTCATTCTAGAAAACAAAAAAGTTTCAATATGGCAGTGGTTGAAATAAATGCAATGCAGAGGAAACTGTTGGTATTGGGTGGTAAGAGGAGCGTGGCCTGAATGTGTTTTTAATTTCACTTAAATTCACTTAATTTTCAGCCCATACATCCAGAAGTTCACGATTTTTGAGACGTCACGCATCCGGTGTCGCTGTGTCTGCGCACATCCTTTGGTCAGGCTGGGCAGCACGTGGTCAAAAACCTCCAGCCGTAATTAGGAGCTGACTACAAATATTCCCTGCCTGCTGCTTATGCAAAGCTACCCGTCAGGCTGGGGCTGGCAGGGAGGGACGGAGGAGCAGAGTCATTACAAATCAAAACACCGTGGGCACAGGCAGCAGCGAGCGCTCTCTGAGGAGGCTGGGCTGGTGTTGCTCAATCCCATTCCCTGCTCTCCGGTAGGAAGGAGGCAGCTGGTGGCTGTGTGTGTCCAGAGCTTCCCTGGACACTCCGGTTCCTCTGGTCAGATGTGCTTTTTGTGGCCGGAGCACGTGCTGGGCAACGAGGTGTCAGTGAAGGCAGGGCTGATTGGAGCCTTCCTGCTACTTAGAACAGAATAAATAAGCGAGGCTGCCTCGTCCTTGCTGGCTCTGTGCGGTTTTTCAGAAGCTTCTCCTTGGAAAAACTCGTCCTGTTGGAGCAGAGGTCTTAATTACAGCGGGCTCCAGTAATCGGAGCTGGCCCGACTCGTGCTGTTGGAGACATCTCCCTTGGCCTTGATTTGCTGTGTGCTGAGCTGTGTGACATCCACCTCCTGCCTCAGCTCCGTGGGCCTGAGCAAAGCTGGTGGCAGACACAGACGTTCAGGTTAGGGCGTGGGGAAGTGGGCAGAGGGTCCCCAGTTTGGGAAGGCGTGTGGATTCAGGTGAAAGCTGAGGATGTGGTATAAACTGAGACAGTCGGTTTAGATGGAGTATTGGGCAGGAATTGTTCCCTGGCAGGATGGGCAGGCCCTGGCACAGGGTGCCCAGAACTGCCCCTGGATCCCTGGAAGTGTCCAAGGTCAGGTTGAACAGGGCTTGGAGCAGCCTGGGATAGTGGGATGTGTCCCTGCCCATGGCAGGGGATGGAACAAGATGGGCTTTAAGGTCTTTTCCAGCCCAAGTCTTTCTGTGATTCATTGATCATGTAATTTCTTCCTTGCACAGTCAGCCACATGATATTGCATAACATAAACTTGCCTTTAAGAACTGCTTCTATTCTGTGGCCCTGTTTTAAACCCACTTTAAACATTCTTTTGGAGGAAGGAAGGTTCAGCTAGTAAAATGTTTCTTCCCGTTTTTCTCACAGGTGAACTCAGTGTTTCCATTCCCACAGAAACAAAAGGGACTTGTAACAGAAGTCTGAGGTTCTCCAGCTTAATGCCTTTCTGTTTCTCTCTCCTTTTTGTTTGTTTTTGTTTTTTGGTTTTGTTTTTTTTTTTTCTTTTAAGCTTTTTTTGCTTCCCAAAACTTGCAACCGAGGAAATGCTGTTCTGGCAAAAATGCAAAATGTGCTCTCATTAGCTTTGGCATTCCTCCCCCCTCCCTTTTCTGTCATCTGGGACAGAAGGGCATTACTGCAGTTAATTTGTGCTCTTTTGCAGTGGCTGAGTGCTATCCCTGGAACCAGCTCAGCTAGCTAATGACTTTTAGAAATAAAGTACTAAGGATGTATTCCTAATCTGTGCAGCTAAAAATTCAATATGTAAACTGCTTAGGTAGCTGAATGCATTCATATCAGTACAAATGAGCACTGCAAGTCCTAATGATAGCAATTAGTGTTTTATCTGATACCCAGGTCTGCCTTACTGCTATGAGAATTAAAAGAACCTTCTAGTGGAGGTTTTTTTCTTCCCCGCTCTTTAGTGAGCTCATAAGTCAGGTTTTTAAACTGCTTCTCAAATAATCCTGTGGCTTGTGAAGCTTTTGTGTGGGGAAGGTTCTCTTACAGGAATAAAAACAGCTTATCTACTCTCTTTTAATGGGAAGGCAAACCTTTATTTTTTGATGTCTTCACAAATAAGCAGGTTATCGTGGTACATGAAATTCTGTTCTGTAGACGTGTTTTAAATCAGGTCAGCCTGTTTTTAGCCCAGCTGGGGAAGCAGGAAGAGTTTTTCACTCCAAGCAGCACCTCCAGGGCAACAGATTCCAATGGCTGGGCTACACAGAGGCTGTTTATTCCCCCTGTAAAACGAGGCAATCTTGTGGGACTGCAACTGTAGAGAATCCCAGAATGGTTTGGGTTGTGGAAGGCACCTTAAAGATTATCCAGTGCCTTCCACTTGATTGACCTGGTTGCTCCCATCCCTGTCCAGCCTGGGCTTGGACACTTCCAGGGATGGGGCAGCCACAGCTGCTCTGGGCCTCAGCAGTCCACAGGGTAGGATTCCCTTCCTGACATCCCTTGTAAGCTCCTCGTTAACCCAGCATGTTCCTGGGTGTCAGAAACACATCTGAGTGCAGCCTTCGAAATGCCCTCTGGTTTCTGTGGGATGAAGTGAATAATTCAGAAAGTAAAGGTCTCTCATGTCTTGCTGGATACTTCCAGGGAAAAGAGCATTTGGGAAAAACTGAGCGCATGGTTACCGGGTGAATCAGAGAAATATAAACATTGATCTAATATCAATGTCCATCTATTAATGGACAAAGACTCTCTAACAGTTTGGAGTTAGAAAGGATATGTTTATGTGGTTGGGCAATTTGTGGGATATTTCCCTAATGCACACTGCAAAGTTTCATAGGTGATTATAAAGTTTTTATATACAAAAATGTTGAATATATAAAACACAAATGCATGTTCATACTTTTGTCACCTCCCCTTCTCCACTTCGTATGTTAATTGGCAAAAAGGTTATTAAGTGTGGTTTGTTTCTTGAAATGAGTTGGGGTTTTTTTTTATGAGGAATTAATTAAAATTATGAAGTAAACAAAGTCTTGTTCGCTTTGGCTATTTTACTTTTTTTGGTATTTGTGACAAACGAGTTTTTGGTAGATTTTGTAGCTTTTTGCTTTTAATTTGTTTCTTACTATGGGGAAGTTGGCTATTGTCTATAAAATTAATTAATAAGCAATGGGTTATTAAATTTAGGTTATCTTAGTTAGATCTAGCATCTGTTGGGTCTTTTTAGCTAACATAGCATCTACTCGAATTGTAATCTTAACTTTTCTAAAATCTTTAATACTTCACAATTAACATTTCACAGGGAGCTGAGAAATTGTACTTCACTGCTAACTCATCCTTTGTGCCAATCTTCTCCGGGTTTTTTAATCCCAGTTTTTAGAAATTGTACTTCACTGCTAACTCATCCTTTGTGCCAATCTTCTCCGGGTTTTTTAATCCCAGTTTTTAATATTCTCCTAAATGGATCAACCTCATCCTTCAAACATCTAAGTATGAAATGAGCAAAGAAGGAAAGTGAGAAATACAGAGAAAACTTCACCTGTTCAGACTGTTGCACTTGTGGATTTCAGTTCAGATTGGGTTTTTTTAAAAGCCAGAAAGGGGAAGAAATTCTTCAATGTCTTAGAATGGACATAATGAAAATTTTCTCTCATTTGTTTAAAACTTGGATATACTGTTGAGTTCCTGTATGTCAGTTCTCAGGGGTTTCAGTGATAACAAAATACGCAGTCAGCTGGGACCTTCTGCCCAGAGCTTTCTCCAAGAGTGAGGTCAATCTCTTGCCAGATTTTTTATTTATTTTGAACTGGCCATTGACTGGAGTGACTTTTGTCAAGAAGTTCATGTTCCATTTCGATTCAGGGCTTACAATGTGCTCCATCTTCGGGCGGTGGGGAGCACAGCCCACTCTTTATTTGATGCTGCAGCATTTTCTCGTCGTGAGTTGAGATCAGCAATTGAGGCACCAGCCCATTAGCGTCTCCATTTCCATCCTTAAAGTGCAGTTCCAGAACAGAATGAAATCCTGCCATTCCATCCTAGGTGAAGAACCGAAGTCATTGTTGCTGGCTAAACGCTCATTTCCCGGGATTCGCCCGTGAAGATTGTGCAAACTCGCTGAAATTTAAATACCACCTCTGGTTAGCAGGAAAAGGTGGCTCTTCCCTGAAATTCTGGGGATAAATGGGCTTTGTGGTGAGTGGCTCGGTGCATTCATTAGCTGGGACATTGCCTAATTGCAGCGGTTTGGCCGCCTTGTTTTGGAGGCTGAAGTGGCTCTGATGTATTTTTAAATTGCCCTTTGCCCAGTGAATAAGTGCTAATTTGCCTTCTCAGAGCTGAGTGTTGCCTCCTTTTGCTGAACTCACTCCGTGTCCCTTCAGCTTGTGCTGGGACATACCCTCCTCTGTTAAGGGTAAACGCTGTCAATTCTGCTGGAATTTATGTTTGGGTTGCTTAAATGCTTTCAAACTCTGCCATGTAATATGAATTTTACTGCTTTTCCAGTATTCATTAGCGTTGACTTTTGGTAAGGAAAGCTGCCTTCCTCCTTTGATTATTTGGAAATAAATATTATTATTTATTTTTAGACTATTAGTAGCCTCTCCAGATGTATTGGAATGACACATTATCCCCCTAAAAAAAAAAATACATTAAATGCTGTTTCTGTAGTTGGCTTGACCCAGAAGTGAGACCTGTGAAGGGTCCTGAGAAGCAAAGTTTTAGCAATTTTTAATTTAGTGGTTTACTGAAAAACTGCTGTATTCCCACCCAAAGTCCCAACAGCACAGAAATGAAGGATTTAGTCCTTCCAAGGTTTAGTTCCAGATCTTTTGGAAGGCTTCACTTACTTTCTTTCCCTGTTGTTTGGAGGGTGAAGCTCTCGAGTGCTGGAGATCCCTCCAGTAAAACTGGGCGGAGCTGTGCTGGATGGCTGGCCCAGTTCCCCAAAAGGGAAGGGGGATTTGGAAGAAGGCTCTGTTCTTATTCTCCTTTCCTCTAGAAACCTTTTCCCAGAGAATTGGTTGGAAGCCCCCTGTTTAGGGGGAAATACCTTTTTCTCCTGCACACATCCAGCTTTCCTGTTCTGATGTGTCTGCTTTGAAGCTATTGATTAGGAGCCTGGGCAGTGTCCCGACTGTAATTCCTGCTTTGACATTGTAATTGTGCTTGCATCACCATTTTCTGGGGGTTATTTTGGCAGCAGCAGTGTTTTCCTCTCCCATCCCCCCTTGGTGTGTAACGTGCTAATTAAGCCTTTAAATTAAGGACTTCCTGAGTGTTTCTGTCTTCATTGAAAATCCAGCCCGAGGTACTTAAGAGGCCTTCACTCACCACCTGAGAATTCCTTGGGGAAAAAAAATTCTTACACAGTTCCTCCTCTTGGGCAGTGGTAAGGTCTGGTGGTGGTTCTTGGGACTATGCAGAGAGCCTTCCACTGCTTACCTGCTCTCTGGGCTTCTCTCTGAAGTATTTGAAGTCTTCTGGTGTCTGTTTTTATCTGTGAGTCTGGGGAAGAAGCAATAAAAACTATCTCCTACCTGTTGTGTTAAGAATAAGAAGTTTGACTCGGCGAATATTCAAGCAGTTATTAATTTATTATTTAATGTGGTAAAGTATGAGCAAATACAGCACGGGGTACAGTGGGGGAGTTTTCCCTCCAACTGCACCCCGAGAGCTGAGGCTCACAGGTATTTATGGGGTACTCAGAAGCTTTCTCAGCAGTTTCTATTCCAAATTTTTATTATTCATATGTCCCAATTCTATACTCTATTGTGATTTAGTCTTCTCATGATGTACATCTCAAAAGGAGTATCCCAGCTGGTGCGGTTTGGCTCTCAGATGTGGGTCCAGTTTCTAATTTCCAAAACTATTAATCCTATGATAGTGATGTCCAGCTTCCCTTCTCAAGCTGCTTTTAGGAACTTTGAGATAAGCATAATTCCTTCTTAAGCGATAGGTTTGCAAATCCTTAATACAAAGCAATATTCTAAAATTATACTTCAAAAGGTTATTATTGCCAAAATCTGTAAGGCTTACCTATAAGCAGAAAGTTCTTGTTAAAAAGCGACATTCTAAAACTTTAATTCAAATGCTCCTAAATCAACTTAAGACTTATAAAAGTTAATTGGGAACAAGGGATGGATTCAAAGGCCTTCTTCCATGCTTTCCTTTCCTCAGTTATTTATTAGAATTTGTCTTTATAACTGTCTCATGTTTGGGCTCCACACATATCACAAAGACACACGTTGCCTGTATTTACCTGTCACGAAACCCAGCTTTGTATTTCACAGTTGTATTTGTAGGAATTAAGGAAAGCATGAGCTCTGTGTACAGGAAGCACCTTTTTAATCAACAGTGGGCTTTTCAATGCCCTCCCTGCTCATTTTCATTTGCTCTTTCCTCAATATCCTCCTGCTTTTCCTTTGCACAGGATGCCATTATTCCCTACAAGGAAGTCCTCCAGATGTATTGGGAGAAAGTGACGGGCTTTGTGAACGCCCGCTGTGATGGACTCGAGCCCTGGCAGCTGATTGGGTTGACCTTTTCTTCCACACTTGCAAGTGTGTGGCTGCATGGCTTCCTCTGCCAGCCTGAGAGTAAGTATTTGACATTGGGGAGGTTTTCTCACCTTTTGGAGGGAGGGGAGGTGACCCTGAGTTATTCCTGGGAAGTGGAAGAGGGTGGAACAAGGCCGAACACTTGTTAAAACAAAGTTCCTGCTGTCACCTAATAGTTACCAAACTCTTCTGAATTAAGGTCAAGGCCTGTCTGGTAAATGAAGCTCCCCCATTCTATCAGAGGGTGCATGGAATGTGCTTCTGTCTCCTTCCCTTTCCCTTGTCTGCCTTTTTCCTTTGGCTAAAGCATTTGCTTGTCACAACACTTTTCTTGCCCAGACCCCTGGGGAGATTTATGGAGAGCTGGGTTTCTGTGAACTTAGTCACTGCAAAGTGTCTGGATAACTCCTGATTGTTTCCCTTCCTGCTGGGGGAGGAGATGTGGTCTTGATTCCATGTAGAGGGCATGTTTCATCCTCAGAATATTCAAGATAATTGCATGTTAGAGTGTGAGGATATTTTCTTCATGTAATTTTTGTTAAATATATTTCTGGAGTATCTTCCTGTTTTGAGTGGTTTCTGACACTGCCAGCTTTTCAGTGGAGCTGAATTCTGCAGAACCTGCAGTTTTCTCTGGTCCTGTGATGGTCTGAGATCACTGCTATGCCCTCAGAGGTACATTTCAGTTCCCACAGGCCTTAGGGTTAGGCAGCTTGTTAAAAATAACCAAGTTTTTAACTAGGTGCCTCCTTCTGTGTCTCTGTTTCTCAAGCAGCCCTTTCTCTTTGTAGAGATGGGGGCAGCTGAACAGTGGGAATGTCTGTAAAGAACAAATTGGTATGAAACTTTTGTTCAGGACAGTTATCTTCCTAGCTAGTATTTATACTGTTGCACAATGCATTTTGTTTATGTATGGACTAGCTCTTAGAAGATCTGATCTAGATGGTCAGAATTTTTCAGGAGTTTGTGGTCTTTTCTCACTGTGAAAATTATTAATGAAACTGTGTGCACACTGAGATGTGCAACAGAAATGTTATTATCAGGGCACTAACAATATTTACTGCAGAGTGTGCCAATTAGTGTCCTCGGTACTTTTCAAATTGTATATATGAAATGAAATACATATGAAGTGTAGATAAAATCACAAAGTCTTAAAATGGTTGATTTTAAAACTTTATTTTTTGGTTTGTCTGGTAACTGCTGGTGTGTGGGTAGGACTGGGAAGGAATTTTTGGTGGCTATGAAGTATCTGTGTCATCCTGATTTCATTCTTGCCTTCAGAGCTACCCAAGGAGTTTTCCAGTGCTTATCATCAATGGTTTCTCTCCTTTAAGTCTTTGTGCTGTGGTGGAATTTCTGTTCTTCCCTCTGTCCATCCCCTTCCCCTGAGTCACCTCCTAATGCATCAAAAGGGGTAAATCCACATCCTTTTGAGCCTGACATTATCTCAAATGTCCCTGTTCCCTTCTTTGGTCTGGGAACTTATTTCAGACTGCTCAATGGTTTTGTTTTCAAGTAACTATTCTGGTTTGAAGAGGCAGGAAATGTTAATAATTCCCTACTTTAGCAACCCCTGAAATCCCTTTTTTTCCATAAAAATTCCACGTGTGGGTGTGAACTCCCATGTAAGTAAGAAACAAAGAACTGATTCCTGTAGATGGATGCTGTTCTGCAGTCCAGATGTTTCCATGGCATGGTCCATCCCTGCAAACCTTGCTCTTGGATTCACTCATCTGTCTCACCATGTCCCCTGGGTCACTGTTATTTCAGCTTGGATCAGGAAGGCTGAGCCTGGGTTCATGAGTTGCATCAGAAGTTTTTGTTGTTTGTTTTTTTTTATTATTTCTTAGGTTCCTTTCTGCCTTTTGTCTTTCAGGTTTGACATCCCGAACTAAAAAGCAATTCTTTAAGCTGCTGAGAAAAATGCCATTTGTTGGGGCTATAGTAAGTATTTCAACAAGTACTTACTGCATTATTCCAGGTCCTTGTTTCAGCTTTCTTGGAGAATACACAGTTCTATGCATCTGTTATCATGTCACTGTGACCCAGGATATAGATCTGGAATGTCTTCTGCTGCCTCCTGGTTTAATCACAGATGGGATTTCTACCCAATCTTTTTGTCATAATATCACTCCCATAAAAAGGGAGTTCCACCTCTCTTTAACTTCTGAGCTACTTACATTAACCAAGAATGAGTGAATTCTCTAATTACTTTTCCTCTTTGTTAAATTTTAAGAAAATGATTCTAATTCTGGAAGAAGGGATAGGATTGAACTGTAGTTGTTCTTCTGAAGCAGTCTGAATTGTGAGACAGCCAAAGGCTTTTTGTGCAATGTGGAAGGGTGTTTATTTTAATCAAGCAACTGGCCATGATTAGTTCAGGGCTGAAATAGCTATTAGCAAAAGTTAGAAGAAGGATATCAGCTCTTTGTGTAATCATTAAAATGCCACATGAGTTGTAGTGTTTGGGAGCTGGTGGATTTTTTTTTGTTTGTTTGGTTGATATTGTTTCTGTGGGTTTTTTTGTTTTATTTTGTCTTGCCTCCTCCTTTTTTATAAAAACTTGAAACCACAGCTGTCAGCATGTTTTAGCACATTAACGACTCGGGATGAAGAAATGCACAGCTGGGTTTATTTTACCTCGTGGACGATGGTATCACACTTGATTGCACTTCCTGTTCCTTGCTGTGCTGGTGTATTTACACATTGATTCCAGAGGTCAGATCTCTTCCAGGCAATTTTATTCAAAGGGAGTAGCACTGAGGAATTTTTTTTTTCCTTTTGCTATGGAGGAGAAAGGAGTTCTCCAGTTTCTCCCACATCCCTCTGGAAGGGACTAAATCCCCTCCCTGGCCTGTTAAATGTCTGAGCTTTCACCTCCTGACCTGAGTAGCCCTTAAATTCTCTTCTGCTCATGCTCCTTGCCTGTCTGCTAGCAAAGGACACTTCATACGATCCCTGTTGTGTCCAAACTTCCCTTCTCAGGGCTGACACTGCTCCCCTGTGCCAGAGCACTCCTGCTGTGTCCTATCTGTGTCCTCTTTCTGCTCTTTGGTAGGGTTGATACCTGATAACTAATCACAAAAGGCCTTGACTTTGAGATATTCCAATGTCCAAAAGTCAATATCCCAACACCTGTGTTGCCTGGAAGAACCCAACACATTACTTTGGAATGTGTTGTGTGAAGAAGTCTGGGGTTTCCTAAGTGCAGGGTGTGGGTGGGAAGAAAGAAATCTCTGAACTGTGCCTGTGGTGGAGATTTCTTTATTGTGTCTCTGTTTTCATGAGTTTCTAAACCATGTGCACGGTGGTAGAAGAGGCAAAGTACAAACCAATGCATCTGAAATCATCTACAAATTAAGAACTGTGACTTGAAAAGGTTTGCAGGATAAAAATGCAGGTTTTTTTTCCTTGAGTTTTATTTTCTCAAGCACTAAGGACAGGGATCAAAGCTCCCAGTGAATCAGCTCCTGTCTGTTCCATCAATACCACAGATGTAGGCAGCGGGTCCTGTCCTGCACACACTCAGCAATTATTTAGAATTTGACCAGTGCCATTACTTGACAGGCTTTTTTTCTTTCCTTTTAGATTCAAAAGAAAATTGATGAAGCCTTGAATGATGTCACTTCCAGTTTATCCTTCCTGAAAGATGAAAAGGATTATATCAAAGCACTGCCAGAACAAGGCATGAGCCAGCCTGAAGTGCTGCAGAAGATGAAAGAGTACAGCTCAAAAGGTGAGTCTGTACTGCAGCAGACACCAAACATGACACTTCCTCTCTTAAATGACTCCTGCTCATGGTTTCAGCTTAAATATTTTGTCCTCTTGCGAATTTTTGCCTGTTTTTCTACTGGCTGCAATTAAGATTGATGAGTTCTAATGCTCCTTTCAGGTATTTACATTGAAATTCCATCCCTTCTACAAGAATTTTAGGCTGATGCAGAGATGAGAGGGCTGAGGAGAGGAGAAATATGGAGGAAATTCTCCTTTTGGATTGAATTTCCGAGCAGTTGCCTTGGTGTTTGACTTCTACCAGAAGCCCCAGAAGATACAATCAAAAAAACAACTTCCAAGTAGGATTGTTAGGGAATTTCCAAGACTGTGACCTCAATTAAGAGACACAATGGTTTGTGCCTTGAAAAAGCCTTTTAAGGAAGAGTGATGATGATGTTCCTCTGGCTTGAATCCCCAGGAGCAGTGTCTGACACTTATTTGAATTGCCTCTCTCATGTAAACATGTTGCCCCTCGTTTGTGTGCCTGTAACTCCTAATGAGCAAATTTGTGTGGCTTCCTGTCCAGGGGAGAAGATATGACTTCCCTGCTCCTATCCCAAATTTGAGAAATGCCTTGAATTTTCTGCTGGAACAGTGCATCTGCTCCAAATTCAGCAACAAGCAATTTCATGATCGAGTATCCTGGAACAACTTCCTTCTTTTCTGCTGCTGTGTATTGCTAATGTTGCTTCTGTCTGTGTTTTCTGTTAAATTATTGTTTCCTTCTTTCACTGGGTTCTTTTTTCTAAAGTTCCCCTCTGTTTCCCACTCCTCTCTCCCCTTTGGAAGTTGCCTGGAAGTACCAGTTCAGGTGAAATTTAACCGAGGTGCCAGCACTGTGGATTTTAGCAGTACAAACTTGGCTCTCCATTTCCTCTCAGCTTAGAGTGGTGGTGGGTGCTCTTTGAAAAGTGGCTTTAATTTAGTGTCCAGTTGGTTGAACAGCAGTTTGGGGAGACTGCTGGGGATTAAGTGGATTATTTATTAATATAACTGCTTGCTCCAGCTCCATGTTGGTTATGTGCTGACTCTTTAGTCATCATTTACTTGCTGAGTTCACACAGTGCCAAGGGCTCAGCTTCACACACAGCTGTCCCTGGGCCACAAAACTCGGGGAAATCTCAAAAGCTGAGTCCCCCTCTGTTGAACTGAGGGGATTTTTCCATGTGCTTTTCCAACCTGGCTGGGAATGGCTGTGTTTGTGAGCAGTGTGCTCTTTCCTCTCTTCCAGGAGACATACGCTGGCAGGATGGGAAAGTCTCCGGGACTGTGTACAGTGGAGAAGAGAAACTCACACATCTGCTGGTGAAGGTAAAGTGCAAGTAGGCCAACTTTGCATCTTGAGGGTGACCAGAAACCCCTGAGAGCTGTTCCAGGATCCCAAAGTAAATAGGGAAGATCTAAAACTTAAGTCTGGGAAGAGGAATTAGTGGCAATTCAGGCAGTGTGACTGTCCCTGTGAAAATCCTTTGTAGAGATAACTGGGATCTAATCAGATGAGATGCTGTTTTGAGTGAGAAAGTAATTTGTAATTACAAGTGAACTGGAGACTGGTACTGTAACGACTTTAACTGAGCAAAACTAAACTCCTCTTGGTTGAACAAAAGAGAACCTTTGGGAAATGTTTTTAGGCATGGCTGTGTGGTCCAAATCTTAGACAATGGAGCACTGGCACGCTTCAGTGGTGTCTTTGTGAGGTCTGTTTACCTGCTCAGGAACTTCTCCCTTTGAGAAGGCTGCAAAATAACCTAAACAGCCTAAAGGTCTGTTTTCAAATACATCTCATTCCAGAGTTGTTTCGCTAGAAAGGGAAGTCTGGCCCTCTTGTTCCTGGGAACAGCTTTTGTAGAGACTGTAATGGGCTCTGTTTGATGGCTGCTATTGCTGTTTTCTTCCTCATGTTGACATTTTCTGTGCCACTTTTGGGGAAACAAAGCTCAGAGCAGCCTTTCTGGAGGGGCCTTGACTTGGATCACTTTGTGGAAACATTCCCTTTGTTTGTGCTGATTATTCACTGGTTTGTTTTGCTGTGTTTTATTTAACATCCCTGCAGTTGCTTTTTGATCTGGACTCTGGGAGCTTGGGACTGGCCTGTTCCAGCCTTTTATCCTGTGAGTCCACAGTTGTGGAATGAGCAGAAATTCTGGTTTCCACAGCCACTTTTCTTGTGGTGTGAGTGGGCATTTGTGCTTTACTGCTTGTTTCAGAACCCCATCTTAAGAGTGAACTTGAGAACAAGTTCTGCAAATTCACTTTGTTTGCCTGATTGGTGTAAAGCAATTGCAGGATGTGTCTTGTGTTCTTTCAAAACAGTGAAATTATTACATCTAGCCTTACAACAAGAGATACTGTTGTGCTGTAGAATCACTCCAGAGGTCTGAATGCCTTAGAAAAACATTTATTTGTTCTTTATTTTACTCCTCTGTTTCCCAGCTTGTGGCATTTACTTGCAGGAGCAGTTAAATCCTGTAATATTCTTCTGGTAAAATGCAGCTAATTTGCTTCTACAGTGCACATGGGGAGTTCTTAAAGCCTCATCTGCAAGTCTAACTTCTTTTGTTTTCTGAAGGTGTATGAAGAGTTTGCCTGGAGTAATCCTCTCCATCCAGATATATTCCCTGGTCTGAGGAAGATGGAAGCAGAAGTAGTGAGGATTGCCTGTACACTCTTCCATGGGGGCCCCAACTCTTGTGGTGCTGTAAGTAGCCTGTCTTTGACTGCCTCCTGAGCATTTTGGGTATTTTTGATTTTGATAAGTGCAAATGCACCTTGTGCTCTCCAGATGAGCATGAGGGTAAGCTCATTCTGGTGTATGCCATGCCAGCTGTGTGGAGGTTGCTCAGTTCCTCTTCTTGGTGAAAGTTTATGAGAAACAATTTCACTCAGAGAAACAGTTCCGTAAACAAGAGAGCCTTCACTTCAGCTTTTTTTTTCCCCACTCTTAAGTAACACAGGCTTGATGACAGTTGGAAAAAAAACAACCTGGTGTAAAGCAGCCTGGCTGGATGTCAGTGGGGAATTGTGAACAGAGAAGTGTCACTCTGAGAAGCTCCCCTCAGTTTTACTCTCTGAGCTGGAAATCTGTGAGCCTGCCAAATTGCTGAGCTCGAGGGCAAGGCCAGCTGGCTGGCTACCCACCAACAAGCAGGCATGGCATGGACTGTCAGCTGTCCAGCTGGAAATCTGCATTTCCAGGCTCATGTGGCCTTCCAGTGCAAACTAGTTTTACAGCCTTGATAAAATCCACAGCAAGAGTCCAAATGTGTGTTCTTAAACTGATGCTTCCAGTGTTGGAGGGCTGTGTTGACACAAAAGCTTAAGAGCTGAACTGGCCTTGAGTGGGCTTTCCCTGTCAGCTGGAGGTTTGCTCGTGTTAAGGAGTTGAGTACTGGAGTTGCTTTGTAGAAGGTGTAGTTGGAATCAGATTCCCCATGGGATTGAAGATGAGCTCAGCTGTGTGGGAGTGCAAGATGTGACTGCCTTTGAGAGGAGGTGACACCTTCTGACCTGGCTTTTCTTCTCAGGACTGTATTCCTTCAAGTTTAGATGAGGAATGTGCCTCTTTGCTTATAAAAACCATTTCACCTCACCTCCTTCCCAGCTTGCAGTGCTGAGAACACTGTGGAAATTATCCCTGGAGTGGGGCAGGGATTGAGCATGAAGCTGTTGGAACTCGTTTCTGCCAGCAGTTGGGACATCAGCTGGTACAGCAGGCAGAGAAGTGTGTGCCTCTGATGGGTGCTTGGGGAACTTTGCTTGCTGAAGCCTGCACTGTGGACCTTTGAGTTTTGACACATTGTAAAAGCATCAGCCTTGGCCCTGGCTGCTCTCCCACTGCAATAGAAAAGTGGAATTGCCTAAGAGAAG
The DNA here is from genome assembly GCA_013397245.1 of Thryothorus ludovicianus. Lineage (NCBI taxonomy): Eukaryota > Metazoa > Chordata > Aves > Passeriformes > Certhiidae > Thryothorus > Thryothorus ludovicianus. The sequence goes on from VZTB01003735.1 coordinate 23,501, forward strand.
GTCAGAACAGGTAAAAAACTGCCACAGCCAAAGTGAGACCTGCACAAATACACTCTGGGGAATCCTGCTTTTCCTTCTGTCCTCTCATCCCCAAGGATGGTGCCACAAAGCAAAGGGAGAAGTGCCCAGCCTGCTTTAGAATTCTGTCCTGGCTGCTTCAACACAGCCCCATTTGCAGGGAGAAGGAGAGGGCTGGGAAGTTGATCAGCTGGAAACAGAAGATTAATTGCACTCCTTTATTTATCATGTCTGAATGAGTGTTTCCAGTGGACTTTTTGTCTTCCTCCCACTGCTCTTCCTGACTTTGAAGTGTCAGAGTTGTGATCACTGATGGAGAGATGAGGGTGGGTACATGGAGGTCACATGTTCTTTAAGTAGTTGGGCTCAAAGACTTCTCTTATTTTCTTTGCTTCTCCCTGGAACTGAATTAACATTTCAGAATAATTTCTGGACGTTTGGACAGTTACAAACTCAATTAAAAAGTGCATTTTTTCCAAACTGATGATCTGCTTTCTGTCTTGGGAAGGCCCTGCTGCAGCTGGTGGCTCAGTTGTGCAGTTACACATCTATAACTGGTGAGACTGTAAAGCAGACAGCTTTTAATGCTAAATCAGGGAAGGTGCAATGCTCAGAGTTATCTTCTTTAAAACAATCTGTTCGAGAGGGGCTGCTGGCTCATTGTACTGTGAAGGCCTCTGGTTTACTCCATTCTACTTTTGCAATGTAGAAATTTTTTCTTTTTTTTTCCCCTCTGAACTTCCTCACTCTGAGAAGGCAAAGTGTTGTAGTGCCAGGTCCCTGTCCACTGGATTTACTGACCTGATTTAAGCAGCAGGCACTGCTTGGCCATTTTGTTGGTGTTGGTGGTGGTTCCTGAAGGCAGATGGAACTCGTTGGTGTTTCTGGAGAGAGTGTCTGTGCCTCTGCTGCATGAAAAGCACCGAAAAGTCTGGTCTTGTCTGGACTTCTCAGTGAGGCAGTTTCACTTCCTTTGTGCTCTGATTTCCAAAGCACTTTGTGGCAGTAATATCTTACTGCTCAGCCTGGAAAAAGCAGCCCAGTGGCACATCCAGGCTGTTCCCAAGGTTTTCAGCAGCCTGGGATCTCCATGTGCCCTTTGTCATGTGGACATCTCCCTCAGCAGGATATCTGGGGAGCTTGCTCTTGGAAGGTTTTCAGTGTGTTTCATAAATGCCAAAATGGAACCTGTCTGTTTTACTCTTCTGAATGTTAAATCAGATGAGCAGCTTGTGTTATTTACAGGAGTTGTCTTTAGCAGAGCCATGTGGGCTTTAATTCTCCTTTGTTGACATGGGCATAAAAGCTGTAACAATGCCCAGGTGGTTGGGGGCAGTTCAGATGTGTCTTGGCTTTAAATTGCTCTGAGAAACATATTAAGTTTTTAAGCAGTTTTAAAAGTAATCATTTTCAGCAGTGGATGGATGCTTCCTATTTCTCACTAATTACTACTATTGTGCTTACTTTTAATTGCATTATGCAAGAGCAAAGAGACAGGAATCGGGGAGTTTGGGTGCCTGGAAGATTCTAATCACTTCCTTGCCATAATTTAGAAGGACTAATTAAGCTCAGCACATAGAAGAGAACAGGGGAATTTGTTCTCATCTAATATGTTCATGTTCACAAGGTGCTTTTTTTTTTTGCAGTGTTGGCTATGTGGATTTCCCCTGTAATTTGGGGGGAAATCACCACTTTTATGCAAGCTGCAGTATTTTTTTTAAGTAGCTCTTTGCACTTTACTTCAAAGCTTTCTTTTATAGGGAAAAATTCTGTGTGAGTGATATGTGGATCTCTCTGTGAATTCTTCCACTTATTCTACAGCTGAGGACAGGAGAGAGAAGGCAGAATGACCAGATGCAAGCCTCCACTTGGCTTTCCTGTGGAAACCCATTTTATCTCTTCTCCCCAAATTCTGTGGCTTTCAAACTTTGGCTGCACAGTTGAAGTAGGGAGATGTGATTGATGTTTCTTGAGGGGGGCTTAAACTGTGCAGATCTGTCAGATTTTATCTGTAGTGATGAGCAGGTCACCTTGAAAGACACAAGTTGTGGAATTTACAACCTGCAGATTTCCAGAGGTTTAATGGGAGGCTGCCACAACATTATGACCATGCAGTGGATTGTGGTGTGGTTTTTCACTCTGTTACCCTAGAAATAAATTGTAGTTCTTTTTTGTTTGTTTTTTTTTTTATTCATGGGGTGGTTCAGCTCAATGAAACTTTCAGTCAGCTTTGTCTCCAGAATCTGAATGGACAGGTTTCTTCAGGTTGAAATGGAAGCAAACCTTTAGAGACCACAATTTGAAGTGGTTCTTTAATGTCTGACAGTTTGACAGTGGCCAAAGGAATCCTGGAATAGGGACCATATCTTTTACTGCTGTTGTAATGTTGAGGTCCCAGAACACTGGAATTTGAAGGGAGGGAACAATGGAAGTGATACACTGAGTTTGGAAAACAGGAGGGATATTTATTCCCTGTGCTCTCTCCTCTTCCCTCCCATTTGCAAAACACAAATAAATCAAGAATACAAAATGTCTGTTTACTTTCCTTTTTCCCCTACACTTTGCCTGGCCTTTGAAGATAGTGCAGACTTGCAGAGCTGTTTAAAACAGTGCCTGTTTCCAGCTCCTTTTTCCCCATGGCATGGCCTGAGCCTGTGGACTTTTCATTGAGGGGAGAGAGGAATGTGTGTGAGCCCTGGGCGGGTGCTGAATCACCGAGTGCTGGCTGAGTGCCGGCGCCGCAGGCACTGGGGAAGTTGGATCCTGTGACAGTGATTCAGGCTCTGGCTACAGCAGAACGAGTTTGCTGTCAGTGGCTAAGCTGACAAAGCCTCCCATAAAGGAGCAGCCTCCATCCACAGGTATAATCCATGCAGACCAAGAGGATTTTGCTGTTGGAGGTGCACGGGGCTAAAGGTGCTGCTCCAGATTCGGGCACTTCTCCGTGGTAGAGACTTATGATGTAATGACTGTGGGCCAATTTAGGAAGCTGAGCTGGCTGAAATTCAGTTTTTTGGGTGGATTTTCAGGTGTCTGGACAGGCTTTCTGTGTGGCTGTCTGCAAGCCAGTATGGGTACTTGGGAGAATGGTCCATCCTGGCTGCTCTTCCTTACTCTACGTGTGACTGACTGCTGACAAGTGTTGGCTCTGACCTACCAAAAACTCTGTGTGGCTCAGCATTTCTGTGCAAGAGATGATGCCAGACTTTGAGGAAAGCCTTGTTACATGTGAAGGCAAGATGTTGGTGTTTTGGTGTTAGGATTGAATGGGAATGAACCTGTAAGGAGGCTGCTTTTTCAAGAGCAGATTATCTAGGTGAGCGTAGGGAATGCTGCCCAACAAGGAGCAGGCCTGGTGTTGAGTTACACAAATCCCTAGACCTCCACAACCTTCCTAGCAAAATTTTCACAATCATTATCCTAAGCAGTGTTGCAGGGATAGGTGCAAGTATGCAGTAATCCATTCCTCTTCTCACACCCAATAGGAAGGCAGTCTGTACCAGCTGTTTTTGTAATCACAACCTGACAGGCCTTTTCATAAAGGGCATTGAGAAGTGAGTGACACAGCCCATAAAACACTGAAAACCTTTTATTCCTGCTGCCATCCTTTTCCTTCAGAATTAATCCAGCTATGTCTTTATCCAGTGTGAAGCTCTGTTAGGTTTTAATCTCTGACAGCTGTTGCTTTTAAATTTCTCCCCCCAAAGCAGGAATTGTCTGGTGTGACAGTCACTTCCACACTGCCTGTGGCAGCAGCTGCTGCTGGCTTGGATGGTGTTAAGAACAAATCCTGACAGGCTGTGAACTTTGTTCCTTATCTCTGTACTTCACTGTTTAGTCATTGTCACACAGTCACACTTCTCAGCATTTTTGGGGTTTGCAGCCATATCAGCAGGGGAAAACCAAAGGAAAACCCAAACTTCCAGACGTCATAAGGCATGCAAATGTGATTGGGTCCTGTGAGGGGGAATAGTACATAATAAAGTATATAGAATGAAAGGGGAAGTTGCAATTGGTTCAGCAGGCCTGAGAGCAAAATTAGTTCCCCATAAGCAGTATAAGTAGATTTTGACTCCTCATTTACCTGAACCTCTGCATAAGTGTCCCAGCTACCCCATATCCTCAGGTTATGGCTCACCCAGTCAGTTCTGCAGGCTGCTTGAAAAACCAACCTCACATTTTCCCAGGTTAAAGTTTTACTGGGGAAAGTTGTGCCCAGTGTCCCCTGCATGCCAGGACTCATAAAAGCTGACCTACAAGGGACCTCCCACTTGAGGAATTCCTTCCTGTAAAGAGTTTAATTTATTTGCTCCAGCTCTTGAGTTCAAGTATGCAATAGTAAACCTGAGTGTGCCTTCCTCTCTTCCACCTCCTGTGGCAAACTCTGTGGTCAGGGTGAAGAAGGCTGGGACAGCAGGGTTAGTGGGTAGTGTGGATACTGACTGGACTGCTGGGGAGAGGAATGCACAAATTGCTCCTGGTGTAAAATTTCTTGTGTTCCTGAGGGCTTAGAAGCTCTGATATTGAGCAGCCCTAGGCTGGTCTCAGCAGAGAGGAGGTGGGGAGAGAGCTCTGAGTCCTGCAGCATTCCAGGTTCTGGGAAGGTTTTGTGGCTCAGGAGTGGTGCCAACCCTGAGCTGACACGGTGCCTTGGTGTGGCACTGCTGCAGACCTAATAAACCCTGCTGGACTTGAGCTGACTTAACACAGAACCAACTTGTTGTTTCTGTATACATGGCATAATTAATCTGTAATGCAGATAAACAATCCCCAGGTAATCAAGAGCTTAAGTATGAGTAGTTTTGTGAGGAGGGGTGACTGTGCAATATGGTCCCCTCCTGCTGGGCTCTGGAATTCTGTACTTTCTGTTTGTTTTCCCTTCTCCCCATCTCATTTAAATAGAGGATTCAACATTTAAATGTTCATTTTCAAGCTGAGTGTCAGAAAGCTGCCTCGTTCTGTTCAGTGCCTTCTGCTACCCTTTAAACTCAGAGTTGTCCTGTGCACCTCTGAAGCAGAGGCAAGAGGTGCTGTGCCCACATCCCATTCCTGCTTTTCCCTCCTGCAACATCCATTGTTATTTTTCCTTGTTTGCTTCTTTTCTGGTGACAGATGACATCTGGGGGGACTGAGAGCATCCTGATGGCCTGCAAAGCATACAGAGACCTGGCTTATGAGAGAGGCATCAAACAGCCAGAAATGTGAGTGGTGCCACCACAGCTTCTTCCTTTGCAGGCTTGTGGGATTTACTGTCCCCTTGAGCTGATATATTCAATAATCCTTCATTTCATAGCTCATTACCACCTATTCCTTGTCCATCTCTGTCTGGAGGAGAGAAGCCTGTGTGGGAAGAAGAGTTCAAAAGCACAGGAAGTTTTAAAGCAGCCTGGGGGGCACAGAAGTTGCTGGGGGCTGTACTGAGCAGCTGTGTTTTGGCAATACCTGCCTGCTGCTCTGGACAGCCTGCTTGGATCAGTTTTTCTCTCAAGCAGAGATTGTCAGGCCCTTTGAAGTATTCTAGGGGTTTGATTTATTCAGATCAAAGAGGGCTTAGCCTGAAAATTCTGAGGCTGGAGTTGGGCTGGTTGGAGCTCAAATGAGGAATTGTGCCTATCATTACACTGCTAATAGAGGATTTGCTTGCTGTCTCTAATGTGCTGCCTGTTTTCTAGATGGTGCATGGAAAATATTTCTCTGGCTAATTACTTTGGGGGGAAAGTGTAAAAAGAAATTAAATAGTGGTGGTTCTTTTCTTCCCTCTCTATCATTCCCTATCTATCTTCAACTCTGGTAGTGATAATAAAGCAGGGTTAATGAAGGCTGTTCTGCCACTGCCACTCAAGATGGGTGACAGCAAATGTTATGTTCACTTGATCTGTTCCTTTTCCAGGTTGGTCCCAGTGAGTGCCCATGCAGCCTTTGACAAGGCAGCACACTACTTTGGGATGAAGCTGATCCAAATACCACTAACCAAGGCTATGGAAGTGGATGTTCAGGTATCACTTTAGTCTCTCTCTGTGAGGAAATTAATAATTGCACAGCATCTAGGCAAGAAGTCTGTCTGTCCAGGTAGCGAGTCAGTGGATAAAGAAGGAGGAATGCTTTCTGGAAACAATGAGAAATAGCACGAGTAAGTGCCTGTGCAGATGAAGTTATATTTAAAATAACTGGATGTTATCCCTTTGTCCCATGGGATTCATTTAGACTCAGGTAATTTATACATTTCATAAATAGACCCAGATTTCAGAGGAGGGTGAACAAAAATATTATGGTATTTCCAAGTGGATGAGTGGTTGTAGCTCGTTGCTTTCCTCTCTGTACACTTTTATGCATTGGTTTTTAAGACCAGACTCTGCATGTTCTCACTCTTTATCTTTTTTGGCAGGATGGCACTTGGTAAATGGAAAGTGAGCATCTTCTCTCTTTAAATCTTCAGGCAATGAGGAGAGCTATCTCAAGGAACACAGCCATGCTGGTCTGTTCTGCTCCCCAGTTCCCACATGGAATTATGGACCCCATTGAAGAAGTGGCAGAGGTAGGGTACCCCTACCTGTAGGAACTTGTGTGTTGCAGCAGTAAAACCAGCATGAGGAGAGTTGGGGGGATTCCAGGATGCAGAGCAATGAATTTGGTGGGGGATCCCACTGGCTGGAAGGGTTTTACTGTCCTCAGATAAGCTGTTGGCCAGCAGTGGGGTATGTAGAATGCAGGGAGTGAGGGGGAATATGTGACTGTGAGACCAACCAGAAGTGCTCATTCTTTGCTACCTGAAAGGAAATCATATCTAAATAGCTCACCTGGTGAAAAGGCTTTGATTTAGGGCATGCTGGTTGTAGCAAAATTGGTATGGAAGTCTGACAAATGTGTGGAGGGAGTAGGAGTCAAAGGGCTGGGGTCTTATTTTCTGAACACACCTCTTGATTTCTTTCCTCTCAGTGCTCCAGTTATTTATTTTGTATGTGGCCAGCCAGGGCCTCTGACCTTCTGTTAATTTGGCTCACGCCCTTTTACTTTATTGTGGATACTCCTTTCAGACAAAGTTCTCACATTCCCTTGGGAAACAAGCAAAATGCCATGTTGTTTTTCCTCAGTGGGCAAGGCAGGAAAAGGTATCCCACAAACAGCCAGCCCTTCCATGTTGCCTTCCTCCACTGCTTGAGAGTGATGTGATGCTCTCACGAAGGGATCAGTGAACATTTAACTGGGAAATGCCAAATGTGTTTTGGTGACTGGAATTTGGGTACCCTAGCCACATCGTTTTGTTCCCTGATCTCTTGTTCACACACAGCTTGCAGTGAAGTACAAAATCCCCTTCCATGTGGATGCCTGCCTGGGTGGATTCCTTATTGTGTTCATGGACAAGGCCGGGTTCCCTCTAAAGCGTCCCTTTGACTTCCGTGTGGAAGGTGTGACCAGCATTTCTGCTGACACTCACAAGGTAAGGAGAGGGGAGAAGGGTCTTCCAGTTCTTCCATTTTTGGGGTGTGATTCCTCTTGCCATCCTGGCCTTCAGGCCTTCCTTCCCTAGTGTGTGGAGGAGCACTGAGGTGCAGGGGTAGGGGCTGCTCTGTTCACGTGCTTTGTGCAATGTGCCAAAGTACAGAACCCCTCAGGTTGGAAAGGACCTCCAAGGTTGAGTCCAACCTGTGACCAGTCCCCACCTCATCAACCAGACCAGAGCACTGAGTGCCACATCCAGTCATTCCATGAACACTTCCAGGCATGGAGACTCCACCACCTTCCTGGGCAGCCCCTTCAACCCTGACATCAGCCCCTTTTTCCCCTTCCACAAAGAAATTTCTCCTGACTTCCAACCTTAACCTCCCCTGGCACAATTTGAAGCTCTTTCCTCTTGTCCTGTCTCTTGTTTCCCCTGAGCAGAACCTGACCCCTGCCTAACCCCAGCCCTCCTGTCAGGGAGTTGGAGAGAGTGAGAATGCCTCCCCTAAGCCTCCTTTGCTCCAGGCTGAGCCCCTTCCCCAGCTCCATTCCCTTCCTGGACACGGTCCAGCCCTTCCAGGGCTCTCTGGCCAGCAGGGCCCAGAACTGGACACAGCACTCAAAGGCCCCCAGCACAGAGGGACAAACACTGCCCTGGTCCTGCTGGTCACACTGTTCCTGATCCAGGCCAGGTGCAATTGCCACGTGGGCGCATGGTGGCTCATGTACAGCCACTGTCACCAGCACCCCAAGGCCCTTTCCAGCTTTCCAGCCTGGAGCTGCAGGAGGTTGCTGTGACCCAAGGGCAGGACCTGGCACTTTGCCTTGCTGAATCTCTGCCCATGGATCCAGCCTGTCCCAACCCCTCTGCAGAGCCTCCTGCTCTCCAGCAGATCAACAGATGGGCTCTTGGTGAGGACTAGGATGCATTCCTGTGCCCTCTTGCTGCTTTCTAACCCTTTCTGTGCCCCTTGTAGTATGGCTACGCTCCCAAGGGCTCCTCGGTGGTGCTCTACAGTGACAAGGAGTACAGGAAGTACCAGTTCTTCGTAGCCCCTGACTGGCAAGGGGGAATTTATGCCTCCCCCTCCGTGGCAGGCTCCAGGCCTGGTGGGATCATAGCTGCATGTTGGGCAACCCTGCTGCACATCGGAGAGTCGGGCTATGTTGAGGCTACGAAGAGGATCATTAAAACAGCTCGTTTCCTCAAATCTGAGTACGTGGGGGCCTCGGTGCTTGGGTCCTGCTCTTCAGCCCTGGGCTGGACCCCTCCTCCTAAACTGCTTCTGTTTTGTTTTTCCTTGATACCTGCTGGGTGGGACCTGCTGGGCAGTTCTGGGACAGCATTTGTTTGTGCCCAGATAGCTGAGGGACACAGATGGGAAGGGTGCAGGCACCTTTATTCAGCTTGGCATTGAGAATTCCTTCTGCCTCACCTGTGGCTGAGGGGGAATCTGGAGGGAGGACAAAAGAAGGGTTATACTCTTTCTTGTTGGGGTGCTTGGGTGGCTATGTAAGAGAAGCTGATTTTCTCTGCTTTTCTGTCTTCCCTCTTTTCCATTTCTTCCTGAGTTTACTTGACTTTAGGATATGTATCAACCCAGGTCCTCTGGCAGGTCCCAGTGGCCTGGGCTGGGTGCATGAGTTTTGGGTGAGAATGTGCTGCCATCTGTTCCCTTCTGTAGCTTTTCCTTTAAGGCTCCAGCTGGGTGGACAGAGTGTCTGAACCCTGAAACCCTGATCAGTCCTTTCTTTTCTCCTCCTTCTTTTCAAGGTTGAGAAAAATTGACAGCATCTTCATTTTTGGAGAGCCAGAGGTGTCTGTCCTCTCCATTGGCTCAGACACTTTTGACATCTATCGATTATCTAATTTTTTAGCTGCAAAAGGATGGAACTTGAATGTCCTACAGTTCCCACCAAGGTGAGTGTGTGGAGACCAGGGAGTGATGTGTTTAGCCAGGGTATGCAAGATGGTCAACTTCAGGCCATGTAGCTCTCGTGATTTGCTGAGTACCATTGTCTAGAGCTGATAAATTGCATGTAGAATTTTTCTCTACAGAGCAGGAATCACTTTTTAAATTGCCATTATACAGCAGTGAAGATAAAGTAATAGTAATTTTAATGAGCCTGGCAGAGGGCATATCTGAGGCTCCCTTTCTATTTACCTCTGCCTAATACAAAAATATAAATAACCAAGGCTGTATCTCATGTTTAGTTAGCTGAGTGTTTGTAGGTTGATTTATTTATTTTTACTGTCTTCTCTCCTGCCCACTGAAGATGAATTAAAACAACAGTGAAGGGCTGATCATTTTCGATGTATAATTAATCTGTCAGAGACTTTCCTTAAGTGGGAAATTGGGTGTTTGTGGGTAAAAGGGGACAGTGCTCCCAGATACAGCTGCACTGAAAAAAAATTTTGACTGGCCATGTGAAGCAAAGTCCAGAGAGCCTGAGGTGATAGCTCAGAGGTGGGTGCCTCCTTCTGGTGATGGCTTAGAAGCTGCAGAGGAAGGAGAGGGAAATGATGGCAGGGGTCACCGTGCTTGCAGGCAGCTGCATTTTTCTCACCAGAGGTACCTGGAACGAGGTGAGAAACTTTAACCAATTGTGAAGTAAGGAAGAAAGGAGCTGGCTCTGGCAAGCGTTTTGCAGGGATTTCCCTGAGTAGGAATGCTGTTTTAAGGAGATAAACAGTTATCACTGGCCACAGAAGGGCTCAGCTGCTGTTGGGTGCTCAGGAAACAGGGAGCTGTGTGTGCTGGGGGTGGTTAATCTGTGCCTCTGCCCTGCCTGCCCAGCATCCACCTCTGCATCACGCAGCTGCACACGAAGCACGGCGTGGCTGAGCAGTTCCTCAAGGACGTCAGGGACAGCATCCAGGACATCATGAAGGACCTCAACGCCAAGACCACGGGCATGGTGAGGAGGCAGGCATACAGGGAGGGGCTGTTTGGGCTGAGGGTGTTTCTCTTGTGTGACAGCTTGCTCTTCTCTGTTTAGGGAGCCATCTATGGAATGGCGCAGTCTGTCCCAGACAGGAGCCTGGTGGCAGAGATTTCCCAGGCGTACCTGGATGGCCTCTACAGCACAGATGTTCCCAGCAGTGAAAAGCACATGAATGGCTCTCCTGGCCACCACTGACTGGACTGCAACAATCGGTGCCTTGACAGCGAGCACTGGCGTGGTTCCAAAGGTTTCCTAGGGAAAGAGATTGCAGTTCCTTTATTCCTACAATTGCAGGTCTGAGGGCGGCTTGATCTGGAAAAATTCCTTTCCCTGTCTTACTCTGTTGTGAAATCTGCATTGTTTTCATGCCCAGTTTCAGTTTTAGGGCTTTTCCTCCCTCCTCCCTGCCTGTTTTCATCATGGCTGTTGATGGTGCATTGAATGTCTGTTTCACAGCTCCAAATTCCTCAGGTATTCTGCGTGTCACTTCATTCCATGTTGTTTCTCCTCTTCAGACCTGGTATTCAGCCAGTGTCCAGCCAAGTGTTAAATTTGAGTTCTCACATTGTGTTCCACAGCTCCAGTCTTCCCAGAAGTTAATGGTAGACAGTAAATTGGAAATTTTGTTTTCTCTTGAGTATTCCTGTAAGCTGCTGCATTTAGCAGACTGTGCTGTGAGCCTTACATCTGTGTAATGCAGAGCTGATAAATTGGTAGAGGGAAGGTAGTCGTGGCCTCCTTTTGAAATCCCCTCTGGAGATCTCAGTGAGACTGCAATCAATATCTGCTGAGGGGGAGAAACAAACAACACAAAATCTTTTTCTGGAATCTCTTGAGCAACAGCAAAAATAGAAACCAAGCAGGCGGCATAGGGAGAGGAACTGGATGGTACTGAAAACCCGGGGTACATCAGGGCTGTTTTACTCCCCTGCCTCTTGTAGAAGACCTGCATTGACCACCCAGGAGTGCTGTTTTCCCTTGCACAAAACTGGAGGGAGGTGCAAAGCTCATTTCACTGTTCAGAACTTGAAAGTTTTACACTGTCCCCTCACGATGCTGTAGCAGAGACAGCCAGGCTGGCTCGTGTCACAGCCAGGGATGTCGTGTGCAGACAGATTTTTTTGGCCATGGTCTTCTAATATCAAAGAGATGACTTTTGTAATAGCAGTAATCTCAGCTCTTTGCACTGATTCTTTTAAGGCACATTCTCAAAAGGGCATTCACCATTGTGCCTTGATGCTTCTCTGGCACTTTTTTTTTTGTGGCATGCCAGGGAGGGTTGGAGGGTTCAGCTGTTTGACCATAACCTTGATTGTGGTCGTTTCTTTATGGTACTAATTCTGAAAACAAACCTCAAAGGCAGGCTGGCCTTAGAGGAAGCACCCTTACCTGTTAGGTAGGATAGTAGTTGTAATGAGCCAAGTCCCTTCACAGTATTTTGAAGATGCTGGGAGAAGCAGAGGGAAGGATGCAGCAAGTCAGAGGTGTTCCAGCCTTGGGCACGTGGCTCAGCCTTCCTATTTTTCCCTGCTGTTTTTATGGTGAGGGAGTTTTCCCAGTGCAGCCTTGTGAGGCACACTTGTGGCCTTGAGGAGAAGCCAGAATCTCTCAAGTAACATTGGAGTTACTCCTTCAGGACTTTCCCGTGTTTCCTCTCAGCTTTCTGCATGGAGCAGAGTTTTCCAGGGAAAATCCCACATGTGGGTGAAGACTTCATGCCATGTCTGCACAGTCCTGTGCAGGGCATCTGAAGGCATCTCTGTGCTGTAACCTGCTGGCCTGAAGCTGGCCCTGGCTAAAGCACAGGAATTTTAAGGAATGAGAAGGTCACTGACCAGCTCCTGCACAAACCAGCACAGCCATGGGCCCGGACATTGTGGGAAGGATCCTGGCTTTCCAACAGCTTTATTCCCTGTGCTAAAAGACACAAGCATTTTGGCCATCTGCCCTGAGCTTGATGACTTCATGCAAGGCTCCGAGCCCTTTTGGAATCATTGAATTGCCCGAGAGTCTTTGGCAGTTTGTATTGGACCTCTTTGTTCTCTCAAGGTCTTGCTAATGTGACCATTACTGTATCTCTGAGTTTGCAGTGCTTTGGAGACAGTCTTCAGTGTCTGGCTACTGTGATGGTTCTCTTTGGAACCGAGATTTAACAAAACAAAACAAAAAA
>VZTB01003736.1:151-26172 GCA_013397245.1 Thryothorus ludovicianus
TCTCATTGAGTCTCCTCTCCTTGAGTCTCTTCTCCTTGATTCTCCTCTCACTTGTTTGAGTCTCCTCTCCTTGAGTCTCCTCTCCTTTAGCCTCCTTTCTTCTCCTCTCTTTGGGTCTCGTCTCCTTGAGTCTCCTTGAGTCTCCTCTCCTTTCCTTTATTCTCCTCCCCTTTCTTTGTGTCACGTCTCTTCTCTCCTTTAATGTATTTTCTTAGATTCTTCTAGACTCTTTTCGAGTCTTCTCCCCTTCTGTCTACTCCCTTCTCCTCTTCTTCCCTCACCCCCAATTTCATCAGAAAATATCAGTTTATGGCTTATAATGCACTGAGTTCCGGATAGTTGATCTATTGCTCTTTGCATACTGGAGCATAATGGAACTACTGTGAGAGGCGCTTTGGGTGTGTTTTTCTCCACATTAATGCAGAGGGAGGCAAGAGCGGTTACCCCTTCCAGACTGTTTGTTAACTCCCAGGCCATGTGATGCGGCAGGGTGGCCTACTGATTGACAACCTTCTCTTTCCCCCTGTTCTAGGCAAATTTGCATTTTAATGAGCTTGTACTTTTAAGGCCCAAGTTTTCCCCAAATAGATATTTAATATGAGCCCAGCTTGTCTTTTTAAATGAAATCTTTTTTTAACTGATTTGTTGTCATTCGCCATCAGAAAATGCACTTGTACTCTAATTTAATGTACCCTTATTTACGTAATTTTGCTGCAGGAAGTTCCCTTGGGAAAAAAAAGGATGACATACTGAATTTTTGAGTACTATTCAGAAGATTTTTTTCTCATTTCTCATGCAAATACCTGAATACATCTGAAATCATGTCAGATTTTTTTCTATCCAATGCCTGATCCATTACTTTACCACTAGAGATTTTTACCTTTTTTTTTTTTTTGCTGCTTGTGGAGACAACTACATCATCCAGATCTGTAGCCCCCTCTTGAACCTGAGAGAGCCTTTAAAGAAAAATAAAGATGATGAAAATTCCCCTGCTTCTTAGTACACAGGGACATTATGTAGTGCTCTTTCTGCTATGGCAAAGGGATTTTCCTGAGCTTTTGCGTTGGTTCCTTGTGCAAAAGAACAGGTTTTGCTTGTGTTTTTGTTCTGTCTGTCTAATTAAGAGTTCATTTCCTAAAGGCCACAGAAAACTAGTGCATGTGTAAATTTTTTTCAACCCACTTAGTGAGAAAGGTACTAATACAATGGTGTGAAAGACTGTGCGAAGGAGATCTTTGAGGTACAAGGAACCTGCTTGTGTCCCCTGCTGAGGAAGAGCAATTTCAAAACTTGCTTTGAAAGTCAAAGAACCAGGGCTCCCCAGAAGAATTCAAGCGTCTGTTGTCTTGAGAATGTACATTTTTTCACAGTAAGCCATACCATCCTCCAGCCGCTGTACGCCTGACTAAAGGGATTTAAGTCAGGAAATTTAACACCAGGCAGATGGAAGTGTGCCAAGTCTGCTCCCTGGAATGGAAGCTCTTCCTCAGCTGTATTTGTACCAGTCATAGGAAATTCTGCATATAAGGCTGACAAGGCAGCAGGAGATGAGAAGAAAATATTGAGAATCCTCAACTCTATGAAAACCAGGTTACTTCTTATTCTTTAGGTCTGTTCAGAACCATTTGTCACTTCTTATTATTTAGGTCTGCTCAGAAAAAAGCCATCCTAAGATAATGTTGACCTGATGTTTTTAAAAGAAATCTGATGCTGGTGAGGCAACAAACTAAGTCTTGAGCCTTGACACTGACAAGCAAGAGTTTGAAACAAATTCTGCAATTAAATTAATATCATTAAAACTGATATTTTTTGCTTCGTAAAGGTGAACTGTTGGAAAAGATTAAAAATTAATCACATTTATTCAATGGCCTGGGATCACTCAGAGATGACAAACCTCTCTAGAACTCACACTGACAGGCCAAAGAGTCACTATTAAGATGGGTGGGGTAGAGGGAGGTGGAAAGGGGCTCTTCTGTCTGAAGCACTCATGATATCTGTTGTGGTTAAATTTATATTGTGGAGTGATGTATTTGAAACCACATTGAAGCTCTCACTGTCTGTCAATGACAGCTTCACACAGTGCTCATCCACAGGAAAAGACAAGGTCTGTCTTCAAAAAAAATGGATGTGTTTTAGAATTTAGAGAAAATTAATTTCTACTCTTTTCCATTAAATGTCAAGCAATGGATTTCAAGAATGTCTTGGATGTTCTCTATGTGACCAAATATATAAAGGGTAAAAAAAATTCCAAAACCTTGAATTTCCTGTAAGTTTTTGCAAGTTGTCAATACTGGATCAAAGATTTAAATCTGTTTCCTAAGGGTCAAATTTTATTTTTTATGAGAGGTGTAGGGGAGTTGGAAAGTTCAAAATGTAGATGTGAGCAAAGGAATTCAGTACAAATGAGCAAATGTTGAAGTGACTGTGATCCCATGAATTGCTGAGAAATTTAAACAGAGAGAAAAATGAGTGATGATGACCTTTTTCTCCCGCAGAGAAGATGAAGAGAGCAAGACCTTTGCTTTTGAATAGCTTATTCTTAAAAAAAAAACCCCCATATATCGACATGGCCCAGAGGCATAACTACAAGAGGCTGAGAAAGTGGGAGAAAATTTCATGAATGCAAATGTTCCAGGTGGCTGTTTTCATGGAGTATTTTTCCATAGCGAGAGATGTTCCTCTCCCTAAGTGAACTGAAGAAAGATTATTCTAGAAGTGGAAAACTGACTGAGAATTCTGGTTGTGGTTTCTGTACCTTGTCAGTTGGAAAGAAAGAAGGTGTGGGGAAGGGAGGAGGAGTGTTCTGAAGGTTTTATTCTGATTTTTATTATTCTTCTTTTTGTTGTGTTAATAAATTTTCTCTATACCTTTCTAGTTTAAGCCTACTTTGCTCTTGATTGGGAAATTCCAAATTCCTGTAAGTTTTTGCAAGTTGTCAATATTGGATCAAAGATTTAAATCTATTTCCTAAAGGTCAAATTTTATTTTTTATGTGCTAATATCACTTAGTTCCTGATAGATCAGTTCAGTGAATTGGATGGAACTATACATAAATGATTGAAAAATTCCAAACCTCCACTATATATTAAATGTGAATTTTTAGCCCTGCCTTAGGATCTCTCTCTCCTCTTCTGGATGGACCTGAGTTTTTGTCTAGTAAACCACCTTTGCTAAAACATTTGCTTTGAGACATGTGCTTTAAAAAGGTGGATTTTATTTGGTTTCCATTGTCCGCAGGCTCAAGAAAATTTTAGGTACTTTTTACTTTCTAAGCAGTCTCTTATGCTCGCTGGTCTGATGTCTACAATGATAAGCAAACGTGAAGTCATGTACATGTGCTGGATTTAGGAATGATATAAAAATAGGCAGATAAAACTCTGATGGAAGAATTGTTATACTTGGAAATTATTAGTTACTCTCAAGACAGAGATAAGAAAAAACATAATTAAATCTTACAGGAAGCTCAATTATACATAATTACTTGATTTTTTTTAAACTGGCCTGTAATTTTGCTATGAGGCAAACATTTCTCTCAAGTCCAAAGTCTGCACAACAGGGAAGGAGAAGTTTAGAAAAATCTGCTGCTCTGTGTCTTGATGATGCTACTCTTGTGTCTTGATCAGTATCAGGTCAAGGACACAGAGCAGAGGCTCAGGTGGCCATGCTGTTAGTTCTGCTGTTAGTATTAGAGTTTAAAGGTTGCAGAAAATGTATTTTCAATAATCTCTGAGTTTTCATATGTAAAGTTTGGGACTGGAATTAAAAGAAGTATTTTCTGTTGACTTAGCTATTGACTTAGTGGGTAATTATGATTAACTTATGCACTTACTGCTTTCTCACTTTGAAATGCGACCATCATTCCAGTGGTGGTAATAATTAAGACTGAGAGGTTTAAAAGTTCAGGGTTTAGAGAGAAACTGAGCCTGACCAGTTTGCATTGGGAAGGCAGTAGGAGCAACAACAACGTGCAACCTTAGGTAGTTGCATTACAAGTCAGTGGCTGGTGGAGAAAAATAAGGGAGGTCTGAACAACCCTTGGTCTGGTGTGAGTGCGGATGGTAAATGGTTGATTTCCATTACCCACAAGACACAAGAGATGAGCTGGGAATCAGTGACTTAAGTGAAACAAAGTAAAATTTTGCAATGTTGGAGACACCAACATTCAAAAGAAGTTTTTGGATTGGAATATCATAGTTTTGAATCTGGAATATCACAGAGGGAGGTATCAATTCTTGGATGATATGCTGAATCAGATCAACACCGATCAACACAGGAATCTGTCGGCAAACTCTTAACCTGGCAATTCCTGGGTTGTACCAGGAGCAAGCACTGAAATTGATTTAACATTTATTTTCTAATAGTTTGGCACCACAGCAGGTTAGGGGTCTGGACGGGATGCCGTGTGAAGAGAAACTGAAGTCACTTGGTCTGTTCAGTCTGGAGGAGACTGAGGGCAGACCTCACTGCAGGTACAGCTTCGTTGTGAGGGGAAGGCACTAATCTCTTTTCTGTGGTGTCCAGTGACAAGGCCCCAGGGAATAGCCTGAAGTTGTGTCAGGAGAAGTTTAGGTTGGGTATCAGGAATGGGTTTTTCACCCAGAGAGTGATTGGAACAGGTTTCCCAGGGAAGTGGTCACAGCACCAAGCCTGACAGAGTTCAAGGAGCATTTGGACAATGATTTCAGGCACACGGTGTGATTGTTGGGGCTGACGTGCAGATCCAGGAACTGGGACTTTGATAATCCTTGTTGGTCCCTTCTAACTCATGATTCTAAATATTTCAGGTACTTTTCCCTCTAAAATTATTTTTGCCTGAGATGATAATACACAGTATTCTGTCCTTGAGATCTAGTTCAGTCACAATATGCAGAAGAACTGCTTTTTCTTTTGAAAGACTGTGGAAGAAAATTTGCAGAAGCTTTTTTCTTTAAGTTCTTCCTGGCTCTTCAAAGCTTCAAATTTTATTTTTCTGTTGAAACAGCCCTTGAAAGAAATATCTTAAGGAAACCATGAGTGGCCTCTGCAACCAGCCTATATGACTTGTGGAGCAATGACAGGATACTTGTAGAAGAAACATTGTTCAGCCCCTGGTATATGAGATTCTCTGATGTAAATGCCAATGATCTGACAACATAATTCTTGAACAATTATTGGAGACGATAGCAACTATGTGAATTAAAAGGCAGGGCTGAAAACATGGCACAAGGACATACTGATCCAGGAGAATATTGTTCAACTGTATTGCCCATACATAAGATAATCTTCACAAACACACACACACACCCACACACACACACCCTGATTATTCTTTGTGAAAAGAGTATTCATATGGAGCTTTTTAAAATACTGTAGAAATTAAATTACTTGTCTGCAAAAGAGCTGTAGAAATTTGGCTGACAGGAGAGCTACAATTGGCCTCAGGAGCAAACTGAGCTAACAGGATCTAGTGACTGGGGGCAGATTTTGTTCTGAATTTTATGCTTGTCTGCGTTTGAGAGACAATTTAAAAGAGGACATTGGAATGAGTGTCATCTCCTCTACAGGGTTCCAATAATCCCTTTCCACCAACAGGAAAGCAATACCAATAAAGAAAATGAAAAAAACCCCAACGGTTCATTAGGAAACAGAATGCTCACAAGCCAAGGGAAAAAAAAAAGGTAAGTAACCATTAGATATTAAACTGTCAGACTTTACCCCACATCCACACACAGGGACAAGAGACCCAAAAGGTCACAGAAATACCTGTTTAACAAGATGGAGCTGACTTTTCTCTCAAGGAAAAAAAAGAAACAGCCAGGGGCTGTCACGAAGCAGATATAAGCCCAGTGGCTTGCCCAACATTGAGCTCCTCCCCATGGCAGGTTCTGCAGAAATGGTCCTGACAGGTGAAACAACTGGGCTGTTTCTTGATGTGTTTTCTTGGCCCAACTCAGGAAAATGGAAAGGAAATTGAAAGCAAATTATTTATACTAGGGTGGAGAAAAAAGAGCAAGCTCTGCACTTCAATGTTTCATTTTAAGCTTTTTTACAGATGAAGAACGTAAGCTCAAAACATTTTCAGCAGCCATTTATTCAATTAAAAAACTCGAAAGCAGAATGGCACCTATTGTTATTGTCAGGAAAATCCACAAACACCAGAGGTATATGTCTAGTCTAAAAAGGAGACAGAGGGGTCCTTCAACTTTGAATAAAGGGCAAGAGTCCACCAGGGCACACGCTCACAGGCTTTTCTCTCTCGGGGTTTCAGAGAGCACAGCCTCCTTTTATCTTAACTCACAGTCACATTGCCCTCTTCCTTTCCCCACTGGCTGAGATACTAGAAAGGTACAGCCTTCCCAAACCACCTACCACATATATCCCCCTGAACCTACTCTTTCATCCCAAAGTTTAGCCTTGTGCAAACCTCCTTGTTTGTTTCAGGACCCAAGATATCTGGAGTCCGTAACAAAGTCAGTAGAGACATTAAGATTTTCTTGCTAATGTCTTTTCAAAGACATTAGTAGCCATACCTTCACCCATCAAATTATTTGTAAAGACATTAACACATATCTTTCCTCTCATTAGTTTGTGCCTTCTGTACTGCCGAACATGCAAAATTATAGATGACTATAAAAGACTTCATTGGAGCCAAGCAGCCAAAAAACCTGAACACATGGAAGAAAATCAGTCATCTGCTTTTGTTGGGAGCAGATAGAGAGAAAGTTGTTTAACCATCACTAGTATGAAAGGGTGATTTGTCAGCAGGTGTATGGGCACAGGAGAACAATGTGCACAATAGAAACTATTGTATATGAGGGAAATGGGACACACTACAAATGAGGCATTGAGGCAGTTGACCTGCAACAGAAGTTTTCTTAAATTAAAACTTCTGATGACTTTGAAATTTGCATCACAAAATATGCTTTGCTTCCACAGCGCCCATAGCTCTGTCACAGGGGTGGTGTCTGATGGGACCAAATGTAATGACTGAGTAGTCCAATGCCAAGCTGCTGATTGTAACTTTTAGTCATGTGGGTTTCTGTCAAGCTCCAAACTGTCGGACAAACTGTTTGGGGCACCTAATGACATTTGCTTCTTCTCTGTGAGTTATTCTAAAATTTAGAAATATCTAGAGAATAAAAGTATCTGGACCTGCCACATCACTTGCAGTGCCCTATCCAGCTGGTTTATGGGTGTGTGTTAAAACAGCTGGATCCCTTTTGTCTTGGCACACTCAGTGGATTTACTGCTGCTGGCAGGGATGTGAACGCTTCCCTGGCAACATTCTGTCCTCAGCTGCTACTGCTATTCCTTGAGCAAAATTAACAGACCACAGGCACAGGGAGAACCAGCCTCTAGAGTTATATTGGCAGAATTAATTTTCAAATAAGTCAGAAAATTTATAGGATTATTCAAATGTTTTGAGTAAAGATTAAGAAAATCCCTGTAATGTTAAAGGAATTTACAGTCCTTTCCAAGGACACCCTGACCAACAGGGTGTCACCGTATTCTGATTTTGTTGGTATAAGCCACTGTTTCTGTACTATTGTCTTTATTGTTATTTTCCTATTAAATTGTAGTTCTGACTTAGCATCTCTCACAATATATTTGTGTGGTGTTAATTCCTCCTGCTGGTTTACTGTCAAACCAGTACATGGGGATAAACATAAAATAAGATCTGCACTCTTTTGATAGCATGATAATTTTCATGAAGTGCTTTCGATACTGTTCAGACATCTGGCTGGCCTGTGATGACCATGTGTCCTAATTGTGACTGTGGTGCTCTTACTGGCATCTGGCTGTGCAGCTGTGTCCTTTCCTCCTGGCCGAAATGCTTGCTGCTGTCATCTCTGCATCAACTTCATGAGTACAGTTGTGCTGCAGTTCACTTCAAGCTACACTTGGATCAATTTAAAGGTAAATCTTGACAGAGAATATGGCTGTTCTTAACAGATTGTTAGACAGGAAAAACTCTGTCATGTTGACTGACTTCATGCTGAGTAGTTTCAGATGTCTGTTCCAGGTGTCTTTACCTGTGTTTGCATTTAGACACTGCTCCTCTTCTGGCCTGGGAGTCCAATTTGAGTAGATATTCCCTTCATTTTTAAGAGAAGTGCCACTGGAAGGGAAAGCTCCAAAAACCTCTTTTGAGTTTGACATTTACTCCCATAGCTCAGCAGTCCACTTGGCCTAATTAGTCACTCAGCAGAGCTGAGTGGAAGCACCACCAATTTTTTGAGATTCAGTCTGTACAAGAACCTACATTGCCACAGTACCTGGACAGATCTGATGGCCTTGGTCACTTCAGTGTTGCATTAAATGATGGATACTTTTTGTTGCAATTGTCCTTTCACCGAAGTATGAGCAGGTTAAGACCGTGCCATGGACAGATAACTGGCAGAGAAAGTGTGCAGGGGAAATTTTGCATTGAGAAATTGTGGAAAAATTGCCCCAGGGAGTCTTTTGAAGCCAGTACCAGTCTAGTTTGAAAAGCCCAACTTCTTATCAGGGAAGTGTCCATTATGTCAGGAAAGCTACTACAAAAACGAAACCAAGTATATGGGTTACATATTTCCATGTAGTTTCAGTTATTTCATATGGGCTGTAATGTGTTGGAATCTGGCTGAAAGCACAGTTCCAAATAATTTCCATTCAGTGTCTTCTGCCAGAAAGAAGTAGGGGCAGAACCTCCTTGGGACCAGAAGCCTTTCTGGAGCTCCCAGCTATGCTGAGACCATGTGTTCTCTCACATGTTTTCCCAGGGTCAACATTTGCCCTCCCTCATCTGTCCTGAGAGTACATGTTCACAAGATCCTTGTGAGGAAATTCTGGGTCCTTTGGTTGTGTGAGATGAGGCATTATGTGGGATGTTTGAATGGGCTGGTTTTTTTCACTGTATATCTAACAAACTTAACCTTCACCCCTGTGTGATGCCTATGTTGGTCTTCATAAAAAGCCTCAGTCATCTTCCTTAGCAAAAATGTATAATTTGCTGTCAGGTAACTACACCTTTTGTGTAGTTATACTGAGGGTGATACTGTTCTAATGTGTGAAAATGCTGTTTTGGAAAGCTCGTGTCTATGGATGAACTCATTAGACTTCTAATTCTTTGAAATCTCTTTTATAACCTATTTTAAACCTGATTTAGCAGATTGTTTGTGAATGGAGCATTTCTATTTCCTAGGGCCTGGTGCTGTGAATTCATTTGTTCATTTTGCATCCACATGAGCGCTCTCAGGTTATGTTCACGTAATCAGTACAGTCATTTCATGCAGGATGGATCTTGGAGGATCTTGTGAGTTTTGTTACATATAAAATTAACTACTCAGCCTCTGACTTAGGCTTTCCACTCAGTAATGCACTGTGCATACTAAACCTGCCACTGCTTTGAGTTTAGTCAAGCACCAGTAAAATCTCTGGTAACATTAAAGAAAGACAATTAGCCTAAAATTTAGTGTTTACTCCTGTTGCAAAAAAAGACTGCCTCATCTCTCTGATAATCTGATCTGTGTATTTGCTACCTCTACCTGTTTGCAAAAGTGTATGCCAAGTTTTTTTCTAAACTTGATCAGAGGAAACATTTTCCTTTCTCTTTCCTTTTAGAGATACACCTGTTTAGTGTCTTAGAGCAGCTGCCTTCATAGATTACTAGACAGTTAATCAAAGCTGAGGCTAACATTTCAAATCCAGCTGGTTTTGGCAGCAAATGCTAGTGGGTTACTAAATGCATTTAGTCTGGCTTTCATATGCCTGAAAGCAGTACTCTTTGATTGTAAAGGAAACAGTTTTCAAGTTTGCATTTACCTTGTGTTTATCATTGCTGTTGCTTAGGCATTTGAGCTCTAGGGGATTTGCAGTGCTCTCACAAACTGCCCAGCTGTGTGCAGCCTGCAAGGTGGAGAGAGAGGATAAATCTTCAAGTGCTGTAAAACTGCTGTTGATTCGTTCGGTTTATAAATCTAAACATTAATCTGCCCACTCTTACTAAAACATATGGCTTTTTCTAATGCTAGGTTTTTGTAGGGGATTCCTGGAAATGTGAACAGTGGAATAGGATTTGGGTTTTCCCTTGTGGTTCAGGATTTTTCACACTAAAATGTGGTATCTTATAATTAGAGATGTGTCACTAAGTGCAACAAAGTCTACTAAATGGAATAAAACTTCATCTTGTTAGCAAGGAGAGTATGGGCTGGGATTCATCATGCAATAGTTTCCAGCCTTTGGGAGTGGTGAGGCTTAGTTTGGTCACCTTTTACCTAGGTTTTTGGAAGTGCTAGGTTAACAGGTCTGTTGCTGTGCAGAAATATTCTCCATCATTTGCTGGGAAAAAAAACAATAGTGTGACAATCTGCCTTGGTATCCCACGTTTTTATAGCTTTGCCTTGCTGTATTGCTAGAATCCCTTATTGGTCTTCTTCTTGTACAGCTAAATGCATAGCCTGAAAACCGGACATGATAGTACAAATTCTTGCTAGCTTTTCTGCATCTGTGATAGAAAATATCACATTCAGCTGGTAACACTTAGAATTGTTAAAGTGAGAAGCTGTAAAATAGGTCCTTAATAATGCATGTGTGTGAATTTAACGGCTGTGAGTAGATTAACCTTGATCCAAAAGAGGTGAGAAACTTGTCTAACAAGCAGTAATGTTACCAAAGAGAGATAATTTGCTTTGAACATTCTCCTTTACAGATGTAATGTATCACATTAGCTGCTGTACTTCTCATAGAAAAATTATCAGGATTTCTCTGTGTAAATATAAAACAACCTCCAAAACAGATAGCTGGCTCTATTTAAGTCTCAGTATTTATCTCACAAGGGAATATCTGATATAGGTGTCTGATAATTGCTAACTGTTTATTTTCCTCAATAAAGGGAAGCTGTACAGATTCAGAAAGAAGTTGTATATATTCAGGGCAATTATGTTGTGTTAACACTGTTCTGACCTGGCTCTGAAGAAGTCTTACTTGGAAATTCTAACTCCTTGTTTACCTAAAACACAGTAGCTACACAAGCAGTATAAAGTTAGGTGGATTGTATTTGTTAGTAATATATATTCATGAAAGAGAGGATTGAAACCAGACGTAAGCACTAAACAGTGGATCTGCTAACACTGAGCTTTGCAAGTATGAGAAGGAAGCTGACTGCACTAGTGCTGCATGGCAGCTTAGATGCTCAGTGACCTCTAGTTTTAAGTGGATTTACAATTTTAGAGGCTAAAATAATGTCACTGGACTAAATGGACTATGATCTGAAACAAAATGTTATTGCCTGTCTTGCCATATCTTTGCAATTGGAAACTGCTAATGGTTTCCATGTCCTCATGCCCTTTTCATTAATTCTGCATGTTGAGAGGAATAGCAATAATGGGAGAATATCTTGTGCTCCTGGGATATGAAAACAGTTGTTAATCTCTCTTAATAGCTGTATTTTCAAAGCTCTTGTTTGTTGAAATTCAGTGAAGGGCCAATTGCTTTTAAGTGGTAGGACAATTAGAAATACAATCTTTATTAAAATAAATAACTGGTAATAGATTATTTTAGTCTTCTGTTCGTACACCCTAAGCTTATAATACAGATTTTATAGCTTTGCTCAAATTGAAAGGACAAAGTAACTTGTTTGGAGTTTAGCTATGCGTATTGTTCCATGTTACCTAAAAAGCAAAGATCTGCACTTCAGACAAGCTCTCATTGCAATTTCCATGCCTTCCACATAGCAGATTCCTTGACAAGAGGAGTTTGAAGTTGCTGATTAGGTTCAAAACTTGGCTTTCCACCACCAAATAGGGCTGAAATTGTGTGCCTGCTCACTCCTACAGGATGTAGGGAGGAGCAGGAATGGAATAGCTGGGAAGTTGGATTATGACTTTGCCCCCAAATTTTAACGTTCGGAATGTCAGAGGCTTGTATTTGTGTCTGTTGATGGAAGGTCATTAAGGAGAAGTGCATCCCTCAGTTTCCTGCATGACCACAGAAGAGTCCTAGTAACACTCGTTTCTAACTCCTATATTCTCTTAGTCAGAGTCACTCAGAGGCCATCTGGCAGGAAGACAAAGGACTTCTGGCACACCAGCTTTATCTCAACACTGTACTGGAAATATAGCTGAGCTACTTTTTAACTGGCTCTGAAATAAGGTCTTTGTACCTAACAAAGGCTGTCCAATGCAACTTCCTAAGGATGGCTGGCTGGTAGTTGTATTTTAATAGCTTAATACTCATGATCTTACTGGCCATTAGTTGCAAATCTATATATCCTCAACTTTTTTGCTCTTCTCTGTCTGCCTCGCTGTTAGCACCATATCTAACAAAGTAGTCTAAGATGGAGATTTGTGCTGCAGAGACGGAGTGCAGAAAACTGAATTAACTTCAGTACTTCTCCCTCTGCAGCCTTGTGGCTGGAGACGTGCCTGGCAGGGGTTGTATTCAGCACAGAGACCGCAAGTGACAGCTCAGGGTGATGCTTACTGATTTTTGTCTTTTTTTTCTTTTATATATTCTCTGTATTGTTCATACATATATTTGTAGTTTAGTAGCCTATTATTGCATTTGTAGCTAGTTTTCCCCATATTTTCCCTGCCCTGATAGGAAGAAAGACAGAACACATTCCAAAGTCCCTATACTATCTTGGTTCTCCTTAGAAATCAAGGCAAGAAACAGCTCTTCGAGACACATTTTCATCAACATTTAGGCCAATCTGAGGGGGAGGATTTAGAAGGAGCTTTGACTGGGGGGCTGGGGGAAATTACATCACCACTTGTGCTCCTAATTGGTGATTTTTGTCAAATATGTTAATTTGCTAAGCCTATAAAACTGTGAGGATGGGATTTTGTGGGCCTTTTTCATATCTACCCCTAGAGGTCTCAAATAAAGATCAACCTTTATATTACCTCCTATACTAATATTATCTTGAAAGTGTGTGTTGTTTCACTCATAAGTTCTTAAGACTTCATTGTGATTGTTGGGCACCAGCCTGAGTTTTCAGAGCCTTCTTGTTTTCTTTGAAAAACAGATATATCTGTGATATAAAGGAGAATATTGGAGCTTAGCCAGATCTTTAGATACAAAAGGCACATGTCTTCCTTATTCTGTAGTCATTTAAGGAGATTTGGGGTTTACTGGTAATGCAGATGAGCTGCAGAACATCACTTTTCAATCCTGCCAGTGGCTCTCTAATTCATCAAAATACCAGGGAAGTTCTCTGTCTATGGTAATGCTTAAGCTACGAGCCAGAGGGGAAATAAAACTGCAGGCAGGCTGCATGTTAGAAGGGTTATTTGTATGAACAGTTTTGATAGTACTTTAGAATCTGTTTTTCTTCTGATGTGGAAAACTGCAAAGGATGTGCAGGTGGGACCTTTTCATAACTGGGTGTAGGCACAGCACACTCTGTTAGCATTTCTGGCATCTGTGCAGCCAGCAGGATAGCTCCTGTGTCCTTGGGCAGAGCACAGATGCAGCTTTGAATGGCTGACATGCCCTGCAGTAGGAATGAGGGAAATCCCTGCATCCTGGCCTAGGAATGACATGGGCACTTTTGAGGTGGCATCAGCACAAGCTCTTTGAGCCTCTCCTAAGCCATTTCCACTTGGCTGAGCAGAGAAAGCAAATATCTTGTGCTCCTAAGCATCAGTTCTGTGATAAAAATAATGAAAATAAGTTGAAATTTGTTCTCTTGCCTACTCCGCACTTGTCTCGTTGAAAGAAAATATGTTTCTTCATAAATTCATAAAATTAATGTTCTTCTGTTTTATAATAAAGATGTTCTTTGAAGTCCACTGATCTGAGTTGCTTGTGCCTTAGGTGTGGGAAGCCCTGCAAATTATTACCTGGCTTTGAAACTGAAGGGGTAATCAATTTATGAAAACTGGTTCACATGGCCTATGATAGCTAATGTTGGAACAGGTGTGATTCACCAGTATTCCCATTTTTCTGCTAGACTCTGTGAATTTTACTAGGACATGGTTAAAAGAGGCAACAATTCAAGCTGTAAATAACTTTCCTAGTAACACCTTGTCCACACTTGGTTTCTCTGGCTGTTACATTCACTAGTCCAGTTGCGGCTGATGAGTTTGCAAGGTGTGAAGAGAAATCTGGCTATTTGAGGGAGCAGAGTAGTGTTAGGAGAAGGAGAAGGCAGCATTCACATAGGCATTATAACTGTAGATCTCTTCCTGGAGGGAGGATGGGTCGTGGAAGAGATACAGAAACTGCTCTAGCTGGTTTCTTATCATATGGTTTATAAACAGAAGATTACACCACCCCCCACTGTGTGTGGAATCCACACTTTTTTGTTACATTTTGTAGTGCAACCCATGACAAGTCATAAGTTTAAAATAAATAAAATAAAATCCATGCTGCCTGCATGGTCCAAATTGGACATCTCAGATAATTATTCTGAAAATTGTTTAAAAAGTCTAAGAGCTGGAAGCTTCTGACTAGAATATACCTAATTATATGAAGATGTCCTAAGAGTTTATTTGGCACCCTTCTTGTCTCCAAAGAATTGTGCAGAAAGGACAAGCTAGTATCCATTGTCTTTGATCCTTACAGATGTTGTATATTGGTGGTGAATAATTTGTTTTCATACAGAAAACACCCGAAACTAATGGTAAAATGTCTTTGTTTTTCTCAGGGAGACTGAATCTCAGTACTTGATATTCACCCAGTCCACTTTCTTGTGATGATCTGATTGCTGTTATTACTTGTGATTGTCACAAAGGGCACAGCTATGAATAACTATAACCTATGCATTTGGAAAAGACATCTGTTTATCTCTGAGGTGAGAACAGATACGTAAATTTTTCATAATCTGATATTCAGAAGCAGAGAACCTTGAATTTACATCTCTCCCAGACTAATTGACATTTGTCTTTTGAGATTTGTATATACTGTGGATGCAAGCACTAAGAGGAAGAGCTGTTTAATGAGGGAGACTGGGAGGAATTGTGAGTTTCCTGTGGGTTCTCTTCTTCTTAGGGGAAGGGAAAGAAAATATCAACTTTTCAAATATTACCCTTAAACAACTGAAATCTCAAGCTTTCATAGTTGTGTTTAGGACTTTTTCTGGGCTGTTGCAGGTGTCATATGAGTAGCTTTCCCCAGAAAAAAAATAGAAATACACCTACTGAAATGCTCCAAGTTGCTGAGATATCATTGTGCCTCACAGATTGTTGTCAGTCAGATCCTGTGCACTGATGAGCCTCTTCTGCAAAGCACAGAACACTCTCCATGGATCCTGCCTTTCACAAAAAAGACATTTCAGGTCTTGCCCATCAGAAGCTCAGATATGAGGGTTTTCTAAGCAGTACAGTCTGTCATGCTGTACATTTGATCTTAAAAGCAAATTTTTTTTTTCCTAGTTAGGATGAAAACAAAGAAAATATTCTCAGCCCTGAGGAAATTCTTCTTCCTAGGAATGCCTTTCCTGTGCTAAAAATATTCTGTGGCACAATGTAACACTTGGTGACTTTCTAATCATTAGCAAAATTTTGATTTTATAACTGAGTACTTTTGGTGTAACAGACAGTTTTTTAAAAATTATTCCCACAGGAATTTTTCTCCTCAGTCTCTGTCTTTTAGGAGTATATCACAAGGTTTCTCTGGATTTATAAGGTGCATGCATTCAACACACTGAAGCACCACAATCTGAAACTCTTACAATATAGAACAAATAGTGTTGGAATGATGCATGAGCTTCATTGTAGCTGTCATGCTATTTCCAAGAATTTCAGTCTTAATGTCCTTTTATTGCAAATGATATGATGCTGTTATTTGACTGTGTAATTAATGTCCTTTATCATCATGACAAAGAGTTACCGTAGTATGATGTTGAGAAGATTTAAGGTTTTCTTATTGAAGTTTTTGTTTTCTCTGCAGTTCATGACTGTGAAACACACATGAATTGCAGGAACAGTTGCCTCCTGCATTTAGATGAAGAGAGTTTATGCCCTCTGCTCAGCTCATGACATTTTTAGACTCTTGATGGATGATAGATGCAGGAGGAGGGCGGGAGTCAGAGAGAAAGTACAAACTCGAGAAAGGAAAAATGGGTTCAAAGCAGTTTCATTCTCATCAGATACTTTTTGACAACACTTGGAGGGTTTTGACAGTATTGGAGTTCTTTGCAGAGAAGGAGTCCAAATTATAGCTTGACAAACCTGTTACTGTAAAGCAGAGCCAGGGAATCCTACTCTTATGATAAAAGTCTTTCTGTGCCATCCACATGTAGTAAAAAGCCCCATCCATATGTGGATAAATTCTGTACAGAAAAGCCATGGGCAAGGCCTGGTTTTGATTCCTTCAGCTACCATTACAACCACTTTGTGAGAGATCAGTTAGAGAGAGTTTTGCTAAAGAAGGACATACCTTGGTCGAGTTTTTATTGTGACAGAGGTACATGTGTGAATGTGTGAACATGTGGTTTTATTTGTTTGGGATTTTTCTCATTGAATAGCTGCTATGAAAAGCCCCTCAGGGCAGGAGCTGTTGAAATGGAGAGGCAGAAAGGCTGATGATTTCTGGGGGGCACCTCCAAAATAGGGCAGTAGTGGTGTGCACATTTCTGGAATTTTTAAACAGATGAATGATATGAGGCAAACTTCAATGCAGACCACATGTACTGCACAGTGTTGATTACCCAGTCTAGTATCTTTTCTCCCATAAATTATCTAGTTTTGCATTATTGCTTTAGTGTGTTGCATGGTTATCTAATTACATAGTGAGATGTGTCCTAGGGTGATGTTATGATGTTTGTATCCCCATTTGTGTGTGCTACTTTTGCTGGATATCATGTTCTGTGCCTTTAAGACTGTCTCAGAAGAGTGAATGTTTTGTTTTGGTTTTTTGCTATCAACCTCTCCCCCAAGGCCAGCAGGACACAGAGACGGGCAATACCTAGTGCTGTTTTGCTTTTTGCTTGCTTTTGCTTTTCGCTCTTGCTCTTGCTCCTGCTATTTAGCTAGTTTAGCTAAACAGTCCAGATTTCTTCCTGGACTGTTTCTCCTTTCCTTTCTGGACCTACTCGAACCTGCTCCAGACTGGGACCTGGTAACATTGGAGGTCTACAGCAGCTGCCCCGCACTGGAAGGATTGACAACTGAGTGACCACCCCCGAGAGATTTTTTTCTGAATTTGTCATCTTTTTCAGAGCCCTGAAAGACTGGTACCACCTACTGTTGTTCATTTTGTGTCCTGGGGGGGGGGGTGCTGTGTCNGTCTGTTAAATAAACAGGTTCTTTCCACTACTCTCCGAGGAATTCTTCCTGGACCAGTGGGGGGAGGGGCTGTGTGGGTTTGTTTTCTGAAGGGACCCCCTTTGGAGAGTCTCTCTCAAATTTGCCCTAAACCAGGACAGATGACAATTAGAAATAATGTTACAGCAGATCATGACAAGTTAATTTGATGTGCCTTTTTCCACTGTAAACATTAATTGTTGGCATTGTCTTTCTCACTACCACCTCCACTGTCTGAGTGACAGAAGTATAACTCACAAGTTTGCTATTTCTCTTCTGTCTGTACAGAAAGAAAACACTGGAAAAGGTCACCTGTTATTTTTAAATCAGCATTGAGGAGTTCCTACTGTGTGCATGTGGCGTTAGAGTAGAAATCCTGCAAAGAGCAACACAGCTGAATGCTGGTCCAGAGCAAACAGTCAGTGCCAAGCAGTCACTCAAGAAACAGTTGTGGGAAGCACTGAAACAATAGACTTTGCAGGCAAGAGTATTGGCATAGCTTCTGCAAAAAAGGTAAGATTGTTTGGTTAGCGTGTCTTTCCCCTTTAAGCAAATAATTTGTTGCTTCCTGAAGTGCCTATATTTCCAGTGAAAAACACAAGCATGATTCTAATGAGTAATAAAGGGGTTCAATGATGTGTTCATGTTGTTCTACAAAAATTCCAACAAAAAATTTATAATTTCCAGGTTTCTAGGCTGAAACATTTGGTACTTCTCATTTACTGGAGGCTTCTAAAAGTGTGAGAGTTCTTTATAGATGATACTGAAATATACTGAAGCAGGAATGGTTTTTTCCCCCATTACTTTGTAATTGTCATTACTTCTGTAGTAATAGTCTTCAATTTGTTTGACATGAGTCATGCCTTTTTAAGGCTAAGTGTATTTAATGGGGGAAATCTGTAAGATGTTTATTAAAGAAGCATCAACCAAAATTTTGATTCAACCCCATTTCAGCCAATGTGAATTATTGCAAGTAATACATATAAAGATGTAAAAATGGGTATGGAATACATTCTCAGGCTTTACTTGTACATCAAAAGGGTAAATAAAGGCCTCTTCCATGTGCTGGCAGAAAGGTGAATAGATTTTATGCAAGGGCTTCCAAGTTTGCACATCTGACGCAGGCTTTTCTCTTTCCGCAACTTGATTTTTTATATTGTGAATTATCAGATAGATTGACTGAATTTATTTCTATTTCCAAGTGAAAGAATAAGAGTTTTAGCAAAAGATTTAAGGATGTAATTTTGAATAGATTGCTTATATAGAAATGCTAATTACACTTTTTAAATGAACATCTATGTTCATTTAAAAAAAAATTCTTTATGTGTTTCTAGTAACAGCAGCATATGGATTTTGTCAAAATGGACAGTTATGGGTGTTGTTTACACATTTTAAGTGTATAAACTTTTTCCCTGAGGTGAAAAAAGGTACAATTCTGCTTCTCTTTGTCTTCCTGTATCTCTTCAATGATGCATCTAAGATAAGTCTTACAAGTTAAGTTAAAACCATCTCACTTTGAGTAGTGGATTTGTCTGATGTCCCTTCTAACCTAAATTCTAACCTGTGATTCTTACATTTATGTTAAATTCCATTGTATCTAAAGTTGGTCAATTGCTTCCTCAGGCCTTGCTAGCTGCTGCTTCACTCCAACCTGTAATTCTACCATGACATAATTTCTCAAATGCTTGGAAGGGATACAATGAAAGCAAGAAAATTCTCATTGCAGTGCTCAAGTGTTGTAACTTCATACAGGCCTGTGTTGTCTTTGTGCCAGATGTTCCACAATGTAATGGTATGTAATACAGGAAAGTTTTTTTCCGATTACGTTTGTCAGGTTGAGACATAAAAGTCTGCTCAATAAAAAATATGCACATGTGGTCCTTGTTCTTGTTCCTGAAGCTTTGCTTCCTTTTGCAAACAGGGAGACTTTGCTACACATTAAACTAAAGATTGTGCGGAAGTGTAGTAACCTGTCCTGATTTAAGATTACTATCTCTGTTTCTAACATTCTTGTAATCTCACCAATCAGCATTTTCTGAGGGGGACAGTTATGCCGAGGATCATGGCCTTCAAACCTATGAGAGACACCCTTGCTCCTGGCAGAAATGCTCATTCCTCTTCAACTGCATCTGGGAGGGAAGATGCTGGCTGACAGCACTATGTTATCTTAGTTCCTTGATCCATGTATGTCCAGGATATAAGAAGATTATCTCGCTCTTGTTTCTGCTTTCATCTCTTTCTATTTTAGATGGGATTTGCATGGGATTGATGCTCAAATATACTTAAGACTGTCATCATAGGTTGCTGAAGGATAAATTCTATGTTACTATTGGGATGAGCTCATGTGGAGCTTTTCATTCAGCTTCTCACAAACTGTACATTACAACAGCCAGTTTATTTCTGAATTCTGCATCAGCTCCCATACCTCAATACTGCCTTGACATCTACAATTCAAACAAATCCTCATTTTACATGCTTTTGATGATATACCAGAGAGGGAACTTGGCCTCAAATAGAGCTTCTACATGTCACTGTAAGACAAATCAGAGTTGCTGAACAAAAGACCTGTGGCTTTGTTTTTAAAATAATAAAAAAGAGAAAAAAAAATACCACTCAAAAGACCATCAAAATGCAGATTGCCAGTGCTTTTCCACTTGCTTCTCAGATGTAAAAGCTCACTTCCTTCCCCTGTTTAGGTCATCCTCCTTAATGCCAGGTGGATTTAGTATAAGGATATTTGGATGCCAGCACTGTAATGATATCAGTATCATTACATTTATAAGGTCACTGTGAGATTTCCTGGCAGTCAGTATCATGTTACATTAAAAAAATTCCTGTGACCTTAAGAAGAAATTACTAATTTGGTTATTTGCTATGGCTTTCCTTTCATTCCTCTGATTAGAGAATATTATTACATAGAAGTAAATTATTCATATTCCTTCTCAGTCTTCTGCATTCTTGTTTAAAAAACAAAACAAAACAAAACAAAACAAAAACCCCAAAATCTAACAAGAAGAGAAAACAGGAAAGGGTCCCAAGACCCAAGACCCAAGATACCAAAACTCAAACAAAACCAAGAAACACCGCCAGCAACATAAATCAAAGGATGGTTGTTGGGAGTTGAGTTTCTTTCTTATAGAATTTTTTCCCAGAAGTTGCTAAGAAGCTGATTGCTGAGTGCTTGTGAGTACTTATAGGTGCTTGGGAAGGACTAAGGAAGTAGCTGAGTCAAAGGAAGGGTAGCACCAGACCACACTTCTTTCTAAAAGAATTTTGGCCCTCGTAGGAAACTGCCAGGGCTATTCGGTTTTTGACTGCGAAGAGAAATTTCACCAGTCTACACCTGGAGCTCAGCACGGAGTGACCTACCACCTCTTCTTCATGTGTGCCCTGGAAATTCAGAACCTCGCCTCTCCCTGCCCTGCTGGGAGCCACTGCCCCGCGCCTACTGTTCCTTCACTTCTGCTCTAGGTTTCTCCACACCATGTCCCTCACCCCCTGCCTGCTGGGACGTTTTCACAGCTCCAGCTACCACTGCCAAGCTTATGACACATCTCCAACATCTCGGAGCCCCTCACTCTATCAGCTTGTGGCAGTAACTGCACCAGTGAAGAAAGGTGCCATTGGTGGAATAAACTGTGACTGTTTCCCCAGTTTCATTTGCTGTTAATGCCATAATTATTGTTGTTCTGTTTGCCTTGTTAAACACACTAGTAAAGAACTGTTATTCCTATCCCCATATCTTTACCTAAGAGCCCATTAATTTCAAAATTATAACAATTCAAAGAAAAGAAGTTTGCATTTTCCATTCCAAGAGGCTCTTGTTTTTCCCTAGCAAACACCTGTCTTTCAAACTAAGGCAATGGTGTAATTCTGGTTTATATAAGAGAAAAGGAAAAAAATAATTACCAAGTTGTCTGTGCTGCTCTGTGTGCATCACTTGGGAGCAAACCCAGCTATAAAACATGTGGTGTTTTATAATTACCCTTTCTGCCACAGGACCAACTCTGACCCTTGCAAGCTTAGCACAGTTTGGGTGATGTGTAACAGCTAGGTTATCTGCCCTAGCGTTTTCCCTTTGGTATAAGGCATGGCCAATAGATAATTTGCTCTGAACCTACCACTAGTATACTCTTTTGCCGAATCTTAATCCTATGTTGCTCTTTTCAGTCATACAGCCTTGCCTGACTGCTCACTGGATGTGGGAAGAGTTCTGAAAGCTGGCTAAAACTTAGATGGAACCATTCAATTTAATCCTTTGCTCAAATGAAAAGACAAAATATTTATATGAGTAATAATTTAAGAAAATATATTCATTATCCTTCTTCAAAAAACTTCTATGAAAATACTACTTCAACGATGACTTTAGTTCTCAAAAAACACAGCTTATAGGGCCCTAGCATACTTTTGTCTATGGACAACCTTATGACATTTAATTTCATAAATATTACATTTTCCATTGTTGAACACATCCCTTTGCCAAAATCAAGTTTTCTCAAATTCTGCTCTCAACCTGCACATATAGATCAAGATTATGCACCAGTTCCTAAAAATATTTAAGCATCTTGGTTGTTTTTCTGATCAAAACCCATGAGCAGGATGGACGGTTTTAGTCTAATCATGGTTTTATTTTTACTTAGCCCTACTATCTCTTTGAATACTTGGATGATAAAAAGAGACATTGGCACTTGAGAGGATTTTGTGCCTATTTGTATGTGTATGACATCTGATTTTCAGGCTGTAGGGACTCTCTGCTACTACAGTATTTTAAGGAGCCTGTATAAATTACTACCTCCTTTTGATGGATTGTCATAAAAAGACTTGTCTGTAAAGGTGAATCAATTTTGTTCTTCTGTTGCTGGGAATTAAGTCACTACAAATGAAAGAGAATCTTATCTTCAAATGTGTATAATCATTAAGAAGGGTTCTGGTTAGTTGGTTTTATTTTCTTTTCTTTTATTTCATTTCATTTTATTTTATTTTTTTCTGAGAATGAATTCTCACAGCCTCTACCATAGCACTCAGATCCTGGAGTCCTGTGCCTTTTGCTGGGCCTGTGCAGTTCTTTGGAAAGAATAATTTTCTAGCAGAGAGGATTTGAAAATAGTAGGATCAAGTTTGGGAAACTCAGTGTGGCAATCCCTGCTCTCTAGGTATCCAAAGTCTGTGTTCATAACTAAACATGCCTTGTACTGCAGAGAAGATAGGAAAGCATTTGCAGTGCTAGTACCAATTACTGCTCAAAAATGACTTTGAGTAGTCTTGTATGTTGCAGAATATCTTCCTAAATTTGTGCTCTGTTGGCCATAGTTAGGACCAGTGTTTGGGTCTTGGGATGTTACTGTGTGGTCACTGCAAAGCTGAAGGGTTTAAGTGGAGGAATCCTTTAGACTAACTGGCAAAATATAGGATGAAAAAGCAAACCAGCTGACATTTACTTCTATTTGGATATAGTTGCCAGCCCTGCAAACAGACTAAGGATTGGAAACTGGATTGAAAATAAGGCAAAAAAATATTATCAGCTGGTTGTTAGTAGTTATACGAATCTTCGAGTGTCTGTAGAAAGTGCTTTTCCCCATGGTTGGAATTTATTTTTAGTGAAAACAACTTACTGTACTGTAGGTATTTTCTTATTATCCTGATCAATACTCTTCCCTGGGTATCACTTCCTGTCATGGTTTCAGTTTGAAACCAGGAAGAAATATGAATTATGTATAGTGTTTTATGTTTGCCAATTTGAGATTTCCCGACCAATGCACCAATTAATGTGATGGGTCTATTTTCTGCTGTGAGATAGGATTAGGAAAAAAGCAAGGCAGGCCTAAACTTGAAGGGGTATAAAGAAAACTTTATTAACAGAATTAAAATAAAAAATAGTAAGAAAATCCAAATAAACCTTCAGAACACTTCTCCTCTCCTACACACTCTCTTTTCTTTCCCACTGACAACGTAAAGAGACAAATCCTGGGACTTTCAGTCAGTTTACCACCTCTAAAATAGTCTTCCTTTAGTTTCTTTTGCCATGTCAAGGAGACTTCTCCGCAAGAAAACGGATCTCTCGTGGTTTCAATACCGAAGTGAATCAGCCGCCGAGAAAAGGAAAATTTTTTCGCAGTGTGAAAGTCCTTCCCATGTCTTGCAACTTTCCTATAGCTGCTTTTATGAACCATATCAACTTATTGGGGTGTTATTTTCAGGATGAGCTGTTCTAGCATAAAATGAAATGCTAAATAAATCTTTATTATCTCTGGGACAGAGGTTTTCCACTACTATCTCTAAGACAAGGTTTACCATCTCTCTCATTTCTCTCTGTTGAAGTTTCCCATTGGATCACAGCAACATCTATTTGCTTCAAATCCTGGTGCCTCAGCTCATAACTGTGCTGGAATGCTACATCCCCCCAACACATTTCCATGAGTCACAGGAAAAAAAAACTAAACAAGACTGATATATCAAATGTATCTTCACTATAGCCTTACAAAATAATTTTCAGCCCAAGCTCAAGGCATCTCTTCAATTCACTCATCTAGAATTTAATTCCTTCTTCATTGGCCTCAGAGTCCTATGTTATTGTCTCTAAGTGTCTTCATATTTTTTTTCTTTTTCTGATTCAGGAGAGAACTGGTATTTGTAAAGTCATTTGTTCTCACGCTTTATATCAATTGAAACAATTTTTATAGAGTCCTGCAATGCTGAAAGATTGATCTGGTCCAAGCTTTGCATCAGGAACGTGGCTTGCTCTGCCTCTCTGTTGACCTCATGGTCTCCGCCCGACATTCTGTGAGCTCTGCCAGTTTGACTCTTCTGGGTGCTGAAATCAAGAAAAGCTGCTGCTGATGCTTTTGTCCTTCTATCTGCAGCAAAGCTGGCTCAAAGAGGCTGAGGAAATAAACTTCATTGCAAGCCATGCCGTGGGGCTCAAGGCTGCCCGGCACCGCCCTGGCTGCTCCAATCCTGGCCATGTGGCCGCTCAGGTCTGGAGTGGTGGTGGCCACACTGCTGCTCCTGGGCTTGGGGCCACCCCCAGCACTGACCACGGGGCCACTCTCAGTGCTGGTCCCTGACACATAGTCATTCCCGGTGCCAATATAGCCTCTGGCTGGTATGGCTTGGTGGCTCTGCTAGAAAAAGAGAGGCATGCTCTGCCGGGAAGGGGCCCGGACCCCGCTGGAGCTCCAGCTGCCCGGTGGGACAAGGCCTGGCAGGCTCCCTGGTGAGGGGCTCGACCGGGCCAGGGGGACCAGCCCAGGCCTGGCCATGTGGGCCAAGTGGGGCTGGCCCGGGCCCAGCCTGCCACCTCCTCAAAGGCCAGAAGCCAAGAGAGCCAGCCTCAGCTTTTCTGTCTTAAAATGTGTGTTCACAAAAGGCACATCTACCCTTTTTATTGTTTCAATTATGCGTCAGTATTTAACATCGGCTATTGATTGGTTCTCTGTTATGTCCACAGGAAGCTTATAAGGCCCCAAATAGGAAATTATTCCATACCAATGGAATCAGTGCTAAACCAGGACACTTACCTGCTTTCTGCTGTGGCAGCTTGATTGCTGCTAGATTAAGCACATTCAAAATTTGCAAAGTTTTTTTTTTAATGTATACTATGATAAATTTAATTGCAGAGCAATGCAGAACACTAATCCCTGAACACGTCCCTGAACTAAGAGAACTCCAGAAATTCAAGGCCCAGCAATGTTATTTTAGTAATTTCCCACATACCTGCTCTGATAGAATAAAGCACATTTACTGAGATACTTGTAAAGGAGTTGAATTCTTCTTTTTGTCTTGAGCTTAATGGCATGGACAGTCAATACTTAGTATAGCAGATACAGAGAGTGAAGTAAAACCAAGCAACCAAGTGTGGTGGTTTTATTTTTCATTGTGAGATAGGATTAAAAAGGGAAGAAAACAAAAGCAGATTTAAGCTTGAAAACACACTAGAAAAAACTTTATTAACAAAGCTAAAAGAGAAAAATTATAATAATGAGAAAAATCAGAACTAAATTTCAGATAACCTTTCCTTTTTTCACTGACAATGCAAAGATAAAACCCATGACTTTTAGTCAGTTTATTGCCTTTGTTATAAATGTGTTAAGACAATTAAAGTCAGGAATCTAATTAGAGCCAATATAATTTATTGAGCAAGCGACAGTAAGCAAAAACAGCGCTGGCCAGACGAGGAGCCTTTTGCTCCGCTAACTGTCCGCACCCCTCCTCAGTTTGCCCCCCTTCTTTATAGCAGTCTCTTCCGGGGTCCCGTAGATGTCTTGGTGTCTTCTGCGCATGTGTCTTTTTGTTGCTGAGGGGGTCTTTGCTTGCTTCTCTTCAGTTTGCCCCCCTCCCCCTTTATAGCAGTCTTTTCCGGTGTCACATAGACCCTCTTAGTATCCCCTGCACATGTGTCTTTCTGCTGCTAAGGGGTCTTTTGTATGCCTTCAGTAGTCGTGGGAGGAAGGCTCATCATCTTCTTCAGTAACCTATGACTGAACTTCTAGATTTCATTAATTGCAAGCTTTCAGATCTACCTCTATGTCTTCTTGTGCATCACGCCTAGTATAGTCTTATCTACATCGTGCTCACAGCCTTAACTTATATTGTGCTTACTCAGCCAAATTCCTGCAGTTTTATCTTATAGGCCGTAATACTCCCTCTTTCTTTGTAAGAAAGGTTTTAATGAACAAAGTTTAACCATTTATTACACCTTAAAAAAAAAACCAGTTTTAACTTCAATTCACCTGAGGAGAAGAGTTTCTCTTGCTATGCTATGGGAACTTTACTTACAAGAAAAAAGATTTTCTTGTAGCTTTGCCACAAATGAAA
>VZTB01003736.1:34692-46642 GCA_013397245.1 Thryothorus ludovicianus
AGAGCAAAACCGAAGCATCTGTGGGTGCAAAGCGATGGGACAGCAGCTCCCAGCAGGGCAGGGAGAGACCAGGGTCAGAATTCCCGGCGGACCCACAAAAACTCGCTTCGAGCTCCACTTCAAGTGATGATCTCTCTGGTGTCAAAAAAAAACTGCACCACCTCCCCCCCATTCCGTTCCTTCCGAGCCCTTCCAAGAGGGAGGTGGGGTTGATCCCACCCTCTCTGGACAGCCACTTCTTTTGTCTCTTTCAAGTACCTTACAGTATCCATAAGCACCCAGCATTTAGCTTCCTAGCCACTCTTTTGGGAAAAAATTCTACAATAAAGTAACCCAATCCCCAACAACTATCATCATAAAATCACCACAAGACTGCATGGAACAGGTAATGTCCTTGTCAGAAACTTTCTTTGCCTGGGCATCTGGGTGTGCCTCTAGTGTAGCTCCTTCACATTCAGTTATTTTTTCCAAAGCATATAGTTTCTTCAGGCTCCTAATCGATTTAAAAACCAGAAAAGCCATTTAGAAGTCCCAGAATGCACTGACAATCAGTGTGATTCAGGATGTGCTTCTGGTTCTAACAAGGACATCTGAACTCCTTAATTGCTAAGGGTATCTCAATCATATATTAATCAGGTTCCCACTGAAGGGTACCCTGGATATCTTGGCAGAGCAGGATTTAGACACTGAACTGCCGACTCTGTTAACGTGAAACATGCCAAGGTTTTTTCATGAAAATTCAAGAAATAAGTAAACTCATTATAAACCAGCCAACAAAAATTGTACCACACACCACCATGCTCAACAGGTCCAGCTGAATCCATCTTTAACTACTAAAAGAGTTAGTAAGCAAAGCATCTGTCAGCACAAACTGGCCTCAAGTCCTGCCTCACGCTCTCAGAGCTGGTCTTCAACAGACACCAGCACTTTGATGCCAACAAAGATGCTGTAATGTTGCAGCAGGATTATTTTTGTCCCTTCGATGTATGGAGCACAAAGGCACAATCTCTATGGATGCACCAACCAGAGAATGTCCTCAGGTCTGCAGTGCTGCATAGGGGAGCTACCTGGAGTCAGAATAACAGTGTAGTGGGAAAAATGTTTGTCACTCTTGCAAGTCATGTTCCTCTATGTCTCACTTAGAGGTAATAAAGCATCCACAATCTTGTGAGAGCAGCTGCCTGCACACCACAACCTTTGTGAATGGAGTTGAGCTGACCTCTATAAAACTAGCATTTTGAAAAGTGGTAATTATTGCTAGCTAACTTAATACTTAATTTGAAAATTGTCACTTCATAGCTAATATCAATAAGCTTTAGCCAATCTTTTTAAAAATTCTTTCTTTTCCATTTCAAATTTATGCTTTTTATCACTTCCCCTCACCCTCCCCCCCACAAATGGAAAGACAGATCTCTGGTTCTTTAGAGACCAAATACCCTTCAATTCATATTTCACAAAGTATATGTGCATAATTTAATGGAGTAGGTAGAGACATTTTTATTGGTTTTATGATGTTTTAATTGAGGTAAAAATCCAGAGCTGAGTATTCTCATAAAATTAAAATGAAAAATATGGGACTAGGCTTGAAACATTTTAATACTTATCTCTCTCACTTTTAACACTTACTTTCTCATTTTTTTAGAAAAGTGTTTTCAAAGGCAAAAGGAAGCAGAGTATCAGAACTATGAAGAGAAGCTTCAAAGCTCAGACAAAAAATCCCTCAGAACTGACTTCTACGATGATTATTTTGCTAAAAATTAATCAAGATCTCCCAGTAAAAACTCTCTGTTACAGAATTCTGACCAGAAAAAGTATCACAACTTGTGCCTATGCATGGTCTCCTGTTTTCTAAAGGCCTCCAGTAAATTTTCTGTTTTCCATGGGACTCATCCCGTGTCTATTTCAGATGCAGTTTTCCATTGATGCCAAATTGATTTTTGCCTTTTTTCTTTAATATATTCTCTGTATTCTTTACACATGTATTTGTAGCCTATTAGTGAATTTGTAGTCCAAATACTTTTTCTTACCTTTTTCCCTTGGCAGAAAGACAAAATATATTTCAAAGCTCCAAGTCCCAGGGGTTGCAAGCCTTCTATACTACCTTAGTTCTCCCTAGGAAGCATGTTCAAAACTAGCTCTTTGAGACATAATTTCATCAAGAACGTTTAGTCCCAAAATGGGGAGGCAGGATCCAGAGAAGGGTTGAACTGAGGGAAATTGCCTCACCAGTTATATCTCTAATTGGTGTTTTTAGTCAATTATGCTAATTTTCTAAACTTAGAAAACTGTATTCACCCCAAAAGGGTGCATTTTGTGGACATTTTTTGTATCAGCCCCTGGAGGCCTCCAATAAACACCAGCTTTTATATTACCTTCTATACTAATACTATCTTGAAAGTGTGTGTTGCTTCATTTAAGGCATCACCATGGGTAGCAGAAGCTGGGACACACCCTTAATTGTGAAACACTGGACCTGTTCATTGCTATCTGATTTCAAAAGGCTTTCCAGCCCTAATGGGCTAGTGGGATTGTTCATTGTCACTGATGTCTCCCTATATGGCAGCATGTGTCTTATTGCTGGAAGGGCCAGTATGGCCCTTAGTCAGTGTGTTCCAAAGGGACATGTAGCAGCTTTAAATTAACTGATGGGAAAAGAACACTTAGAATGTAATTTGTAATTTCTAAGGTATTGCACTAACATGAATTATTTTTTGCACTTACTGAAAAGACAAAACCAACTGCTATTACCAAGCCAACACGGGGTAAGAGCCATGATATAGTTATTATTGTTTTTATATCTCTTCCAAATCATAGGATCATAGAATGGTTTTCATGGGACATTAAAGATCAGCCAGTTCCAACCCCTCGGCCATGAGCAGGGATGCTTCACACTAGATACAGTTGCTCAGGGCCCCATCTAGACTGGCCTTCAACACTTTTGGGGATGGCATCCACAACCTCTGGATGGCCTAATACCTGAATCAAGAAGTTGTCCTTTCTCTACATACTCCAGGAGTGTCCTTGGTTGCTTGCAGCCAGCTGTATTACTTTCTCATCAGATATTGGTGAAGGTAAACATTAAAGAATAAAGAACAGTGCAGGTAACTCAGGATGCAACTGCAATACAAGATGCAGGTTGAGCTCTGGGCAAGAGGCCATGAACTACCCTTGTCATTACAATGGGCACAGGGACCTGCGGGGCAGCCAGAGAACCAGACACTCAGAGACACAGTAGGAGCTGATGAGCCTCAGACCTTCATGACCTTAGATGGTGAGGGAATAAAAGCACAGGAGTTTGTTTATTTCAGGTTCCTCCTCAGAGGCACCAGCTTGAGGTGTTGTTATTTAGTTACTGCATCATGATTAAACTGTGTTGAGGATCTGGACATCTGTGACTCTGGTATGGGAAACCCAGGATTAAGCTGGTAAGGAAACCTCGTCTGACTGTGTGACAATGGAGGGTCTCACTGTCGCCAGCTGTGAAGGCCTTTAGTCCCTCATGAGGTGATGTGCGAATGACTCCAGAGTGGCTCTTGGGTGGTTGGACAGTGATGTTCCCTTAACATTGAAACCCTTCCTTGCTAGCCTCTTGCTTCTGAAAAGCCCATAGCCCTCAGCTACAGTGTTCTAGTTGGGGAAGTGTCCCAGCATGTTTCCATGATGACAATCTGATCACAGTTAGGTTTGGAAGGGACCTAAAAGCTCATCTGGTTCCAACACCCCTGCCATAGGCAGGGACACTTTCTACTAGACCAGCTAGCTCAAAGCCCCATCCAGCCTGGCTTTCAGCACTTCCAGGGATGGGACAGCCACAGCTTCTCTGGGCAACCTGTTCCAGTGCCTCACCACTCTTACAGTCCAGTATTTCTTCCTAATATCTAATAGAAACAGCTTAAGCCTATTCCCCCTCTTCCCTGCCTGCTCTGGGAAGGAGACCTTTCCAGCCTTCTTATAGGCCCCCAGCAGGTACAGGAAGGATTCTAAAGTTCTAAAAGGTCAACGGCAAACAGCAGCGGTTGGGCACTTACCGTGACCCTGGGCGGTCATGAGCATGAGCCCAACATTCTGCAGTGTGGGAGTTAGAGGCACGGACCAATCAGCAGGCTCTGGTCCAGGCGACATCACAATGACTGAGGCACACCTGAGGCAGTTGGAGGGGCAGAGCAGCAGAAGGACAGCACAGAGTGTACTCCTCTCTTGCTTTCTTCTTGTCCCCTTTGGCTATTGGTGCCATTCTGCGGAAGTCACCCAGGATCTTCCTGAGTCTGAAGAGGAACACCTAAAGAAATGCATAGAATTAGTCGTTTTGCGGACCTTCCCACCTGTGAACTCCACAAACTTGAAGAGATTGCAGACCTAGTGACCTCTGTTCGCCTCTCACGCATCCGTAAGGAAAGCCTAGCGCTGACCTTGAAGAATGAAGGTTATATTCCAAAGCTGCTACAGCTTTTCCAAGTTTGTGAGAGTGCAAAGGACACCAAAGGTTTGCATCTTCTGTTTGACATTGTGAGAGGAATTTTGTACCTGGACAAAACCATTCTGTTTGAGGTAATGTTTTCTGACGAGTGTATTCTGGATGTTGTTGGATGCCTTGAGTACGATCCTTGTTTTGCTCAGCCAGGATGGCACAGGGAATCCTTGACCAAAATAACAAAGCTTCAGGAGGTTATTCCTATCAGAGACCCTGACCTCAAGCAAAAAATTCGCCAGGCATCCAGGGCACAGTACATTCAGGCTATCATCATGCCTAATCCATCGGATTTTGAGGAGGGTTTTCTTTCTATTCTCGATTTCTTCATCAGCTCCAGGAAAGAGGAGATTTTACATGGCTTGCAGGTAAGTGTTTTTTAATATGGCTTAGATGGAATCTGTAGAGATCCCCCTATCTGTAGTTTGGAAATGGTTTACAGATGGTGAGCACTGTATAAGTTAATCACAGGCACTTTCATTTGCACAATGTTTTGAATGCTTTCCCTTCTTTTTGTTCCTTTGGATTTTTTATTTTCAAAATGATAAATATCAGGTGAGTATCGTAATACTTTTTATGGGCTGTGACAAGATAAAGTCCTTGTCT
Source organism: Thryothorus ludovicianus (assembly GCA_013397245.1). Taxonomy (NCBI): domain Eukaryota; kingdom Metazoa; phylum Chordata; class Aves; order Passeriformes; family Certhiidae; genus Thryothorus; species Thryothorus ludovicianus. The sequence goes on from VZTB01003736.1 coordinate 39,767, forward strand.
TTGATCACCAAGCAAACCTTTGGAGCTGGTTTTGTCTAAGTATTAAAGAAACATGCAACTTCTGGTATTTTGTTCCAGGGACATTTATTACATTGTTTTCCATGTAAAGGGGTGCAAAAAAAATGTGTGGACAGATACGGCAGAAAGTGTCAAAACACTTGAGGGATAATGATGTTCTTGGGTTTTTTGGAATATGAAGCATGAAATACTTTACAAGAAGTGTAGTGCTGCCCTACATATCCTTAAATATCTCATATCAGTTGAGGATATGAACCTGAAAAGCAAATAATCGTCACAAAAAATTCCCATCTTGGCAAAGCAGAGTGCTTGCATGTGGGAGAGTTGGTTTTACTGCGAGTGAAATTCAGGAGAATGTGGCAGCAGCCAATTTGGAATCTATTAATCTAGTCCCCCTTGCAGAGATGGACTGAGAAGGTGCTTTGCAATGTTGCAGATACAAAAGAGGGAAACTGATGCCCTTGGGATGTTCACAGTGTAGTATGAATGGTGCAGGTACAGGAGGGCCAAAGGTTTCTCTTGGTTAGCATTTTCTATGTCAGAAGTGTACCAGTTGCTTCCCTAGAAGTTTATGTAGAAAATGTCGTGAGGGAGTCTGAAACAAATTAGGACTGTTCTTTTCTGTCCTTTTAATGTGGATGTGGCAAATCCCACAGGGAGTCTATCTGTTTGGGCAGCACTGCAAAGCGTAAGGGTGGCATGGCAGAGAAGGAAAGGAAACGTCACACTCTGGAGAGACAAATTTAGGGATCAGCTTTAGGGATCATCCCCTGTGCCCAGCTTTACCTGTGGCTCTGGTGTCCTGGAGCTGCTCCAGCTGCACAGGAGTGCTGAAAGACTAGAAATGATACTGCTGGATGTGTATTCTAGCATTTGCCTTCTTTGTGATAAAAATAATGGCAGTATGGAAAGTTTGACTTAGTGCAGTGTGGGATCCTAGAAAGATCATGTTATCAATTTCCAGAAGGCTCTGCATAATTTGTGTTCTTTTTGTGTGCTCCATAGAAAGATGAGGGATTTTTGCCTGAAGTTTTGGCACAATTAACAAATGAATCCACAGCTGGTGAGCAGCGATGTGAATTGGTAAGTCAGTAGTCTTGGTGGTTCCTCAAAGGCTTCAAATGAGAGGGAAGAAGCCTCTCAGTGAAACTGTTCTGAGAGTTCTGAAGTCTCAGAAGTACTTCTGGAGAATCAACCAATATACCTCCCCATGTACAAATTGTAACTTATTCCTCCTTTCAGAGAGTTTTCTGACTCAAATATACAAATTTTTTTTTTCCTATGCACCAGATGAAGTTTTTCAAGGAATTCTGTGCCTTCTCTTTCATGTTACCAGAGAAAAGAGATAAATTTCTTCAAGCTTTAGCAAAGTTGAGAATTCTTTCAACTCTTGAAACGTTAATGGTAAGTGAAAACTTAGAACGGGTTTTAATAAAACTTGAAAAGCCCACAGCAATATAGCCTTTTTTTTTTTTTTTTTTTTTAAATCTGCTGATCTGCTGAGCACCTTTTTGTAAGTCTGATTGGAGAGCTTTGCTCTGCTGAGAGTAGAAGTTTCTGATAATGCCCAGAATCCAGAAGCTGCCCACACTTCTGCTCTGGAGTAGCCTGGCTTGACTGCTCTTACTATTTTTACTTTTCATCATGGATAAGTCTGAGACAAATAAAGTCCTCCTGACAATGTAGTCAAAAGGTGAAAGAGACCTTTTCACTTGGAAGCTTGATTTTTGTTTTTTTTATCAGAGAAAATCACATCCCTTAAGGAAAGGTCTGAATTCTTGTTGCCTGTAAATGAGCACAGAAACTGTTGCACACCTTGATTTGTGCAGTTGGTCCTTTAGTACAAAATGAATAAATTGTTGATAGCAGGTATACAATATCAATAAAGTCTTAGATATTCAAGAAAATAGGACATTGTGAATATTTCAAGCCAAAGTTAGGGCTCTCAAATTCACAGAAAGCTTTGTGTCCTTTCTAAAGGAGGAAAATAGTAGGGAAAGTATTTGCTTGGTTTCTTGTTGTTTTTCTGTACCCTATTAACATGTTTCTCATGAAAATTTTTGTAATGAACTGTTCTCCTGTTTTTAAACTGCCTCTTCTTTGCAGCTTCATGTGATAATAAATACCAAACTTTATTTACTCTAGAAAATTAATTTAAAATTAATCTCCTTTTTTTTTTTTTGAGGGAATGGATGATCTGCAAGTTAGATCTGCTGCTACAGATATATTGTCTTATCTAGTAGAATTTAGTCCATCCATGGTCCAAGAATTTGTAATGCAAGAGGCCCGGCAGAGTGAGAATGTGAGTAAAAGTGGTTTGGAGTTTATGGAATATACCACTTTTAGGGCAAACAGGAAAATCATCAGCAAAATAAAATCCAAATTTCTGTGTTTTCTGTTAATTTTTATTCAAAAAAAGATTCAGAAAGTGGGGAACTCAGTCCATTCTTGTGAGTGATTATTTTGTGGTTTCTTTCTTTGGGTTTTTTTTGCAGGGTACCCAACTCATTACCGAGGTCATTGAGCTGATAACCTGTAGTCCCAACCCTGAATTTGGAGGAGATAATCAGCTAATGGGAATTTTGTATGCTCTGATCAATCCACAGAAAATGCTAGTCACAGCTAGTGTAAGAGAACATGAATGGCAGAAGACATCATACTGTCTTGGGAAACTTAAAAGCCTTATATTCTCTATTGCTGTTATTATGGGCAGAGGATAAAAAATTATAGGGTTTTTTTATTGAGTGGAGTGTGGTCTGAAAGTAACCATAAATAAGCAAAGGATAAGCTAATTTTGCTTATGAAAGGTGTGTGTCTGGGGCATCATGCCAGTATTAAACCATACAGCCCCATGTATCAGCACCACAGCACTGTCTGACCATAGCTCTCCCCATCTGGATGATAAATCCTGAAAGATTTTAAGACATTATAATGTACCAGAATACCTTTAAAATGGTTCCCAGGTTGTTCTGGGCAAAACTACATGCATTTCAGAATGGTTTAAGGACACTTTGTCAAGCACTTTGAGTCACTGATGTTTTTTTCAGTGTATATTTGCGTCCACGCAGGGGATTCTTTTAATGATAGCTGGGTTGGTTGGATGTCTCAGAAGTTTGTCCCAAAATAAAGAAATTGATCTTGTATGAAGACAGTGCTGCAGACCCAAAGACCTCAGTAGAATTCTTTGAGGGCTCTTTCTTCTGTTACTAATCTTTTTAATTTAAAAGATTATATATGAATTCCAATGTTTAATACATTTACTGTTGTTTTAGTATTTAGAAATATTTGAATTTCTCGATATCTTCTATGACCGTTACATTCGTGTTCTTACTGCACCGCTTCTGGCTGATACATCAGAAGAATGGTATGAAATAGGTAATGACAATTTTAATTTTTTCCCTTTGAAGGGCCTTACAGTCCTGGTAACAGCAACAGGCCTGTGATGCCTGCTGGGAATATGCATACTTCAAGCTGCTGTTCCTCCAGAGACAGGGATTCTGCGGTCAGGAGTTTTTCATAGCCCGTTCCTGAGGCAGTGAATACTGACATAGCTTGATGGTGTACATTGTAAAGATGCACTTCCTTCATGCATATTGAGAATAATGTCATAGTCTTACTAGTCTAATTTTAAAGAATATTTACTGTAAAGGCAAAAAAGCCACAGTTGTGTTTGTTCTTTTGTTCTGACCCAATGTCCTGCTTCCCAAAACAATCTAATAGAACAAAAATCCACTAAAAATATGTCAGGAACTGCAATAGCAACCTAGCTCAATGTACATTGACATTACATTATTTGGTTTTTTATTTTGTACAATTTAAGACATTAATTTTTCTTGTAGATAATTATCAAACAGCAGAAATACTTGCCTCAGTTTTGAAGATGCTGTCTTTTTGTGTGGAACGGCACAAGTATCACATGAAGAATTACATTCTCAAGAAAGATCTCCTAAGAAGAATACTGGTCTTGGTGAAATCAAAACACAAATTTCTGGCCTTGTGTGAGTATGGAACTGTTGTGATTTCTTTTTCCAAGGCGTTGTGTGTCCTCTGTGGAAGGTGTATTAGTACCAATGTACACTTGAATTCAGAATTCCTGTTCATTTGCTCTGTCTAACTGGCTGCAATTAAATAATTTGGAAAAAAAGAGGTAGCAGCTGTCTGTAAGCACAGACTAATGCAGTTTCTGGTGGGAGGAGATTTTTTCTCTTTTGATGTCTACAGGAATCCTTTCAAATCTTTATAACAGAATCATTTGTAATCAGATTTCTTGCCTCATTTCAGTGGAACATGTGTCATTTCTTTATAATGTCCTGAATCTGATTCTTCTTGTGGATAGTGAATGAAATTATGTGAACCAGTATCTTTAAAGACTCAGGGCTGGTTCTGGGAGGGGAGCAAGGAAAAAAGCACAGGTGGGAGTTGATAGTTTAACTTCATGCATGCTGGAATGCTTTGCTGCTGGACTTGAGAAAGAAATCCATGGTTCCTGATGACCTTCAAATAATCAGGAAAGTCCAAGAAGGAAAGAAGGGCAACCTGTCAACAGATCTACTTCTGCACTTTGGGAGTGCATCTTCCTCTCAGGGTAACAGCAAGTTTTTCAATTCTTCCACAAGAAGGTGAGAGGAAGGTGAGAGCCCTGACATGTGATTGCTGAATCGCTTGAATATCTTTCTTCTCACAGGTGCTCTTCGCTTTATGAGGAGGATAATTGGACTGAAAGATGAGTTTTATAACCGTTACATCACTCTGGGAAACCTGTTTGAACCAGTTGTAAATGCTATGTTGGACAACAGGAATAGGTACAATCTGCTCAACTCTGCCTTGTTGGAGCTGTTTGAATTCATTCGAATGGTAAGCTCAGCAGCAGCCTCAGCACTGACACGTCCATGATCTCACAGGGCAAGAGGCAAAAGGCAGACTTCTAAGATACCAAACATCCTGGAAGGGCCACAAATAGAACTGGGACATATCTGGGTCTATTGTTAATTTCTGATGGAAGTTTAATAATTTTTTCTAGATCTCAGTTCTTCTCCTAAAAATAAATCTGTTTGCTTTCCATTTGTTCTTGACAAGAATATTTTGGTTCTGCGCAAGGAATCAGTTACTTTCCAAAATAAAGTTAAAAGCATTCTGATTTTCTGCATGTGAACATTTGAGACCCTGTTTTGTTCTTATTCAGCAGGATATTAAGTTCCTTATTGCACATATAGTTGAGAACTTCTCTGATGCACTGGAATCTCTCAAAGACATTCACACATTCCAGAGACTGAAGACAAAATATGAGCAAGAAAAAGATCAGCAAAACAAGAAGCTGAACAGGTAGGGCCCAGTTTCTGTCTTATGAAGCTGCCAGTGACTGCCATTCTGCTTCTGTCTTATGAAGCTGCCAGTGACTGCCATTCTGCAGACCTGCTACTTGATTTTTGATTTCCCATAGAGTAGCAGAAGCAGGTGGCTGGGATTTGGTTGACTTTCATTCTCACTGAAAACTTATTGGGTTAGAGTAAACCCTCATCTATCTATCTTTTATTAGAGATAATATGGTCAGTAGATTAAATGTTCCATTCAGAAAACTCTCAGCTTATGAAAAGCAGAATCGTGCTCTGTTCTTCTTAGTTAGGATTCAGTCTGCCTCATTATCATCTGGGTATTTGTGAAGCTTATGGTGAAGATGGAAGCAGGGATGGAGCTGGATTGCTTTCTCCAAGTCACTTAATTCATTCTAAAGCTTTGGAAGCCATTTATGACCTGGCTGAGTCTGAAACACAAGGCATAGCTTCAGTCGCATGTCCTATGTATCTTGCAGTGCCCTATCCGTATTGCCTGGTGAAACATTTGTCAAAGAAGCAACAGTCTTACAGGTGGCTGAAGATCTGCAGATCAGTGAAGGTGAAGAGAAGGCAGCTCCAATGCCACCAGCAAGCCCCAATGGCTCCTCTCCAACATACACAACCCTGACCACAGTGGTGACAGTCCCCAAGGTGGGAAAGAATTTTTATGGAAGTTCCTGTCCTCACATAGGACAGCAGAGCAGCCTCGTGGGGCTTTACTGGGTTTAATGCGACACAGTTAACAATAGCCCTGTACAGGGTATCTTAGTTAGGGATAAATTTCCCAAATCTCTGACTACTTACACCAAGACTGAAACTAGTCTTACTTACCCCAAGTAGTTTGGGGTAAGGTTTAAGGAGGATAAAGTGGGACTGGAGTCTGTGATTAATCTGGTGGGCAAAGGGTAATTTTGTCTCTTCTGCATGATTGAACTATTGCTACTCCTTGGCTTTATTCCCTGCCCAGCTGGTGCCCTGTGTCTGTGATGTACAGATGTGATTGCCTTTTTTGGAATCTATTCCCCATCAGGGAATTAATAAGTGTTTTTAATCAGACAAAATGCAGGAAGTGAAACCTCTTTTGTGTCTTTTATAGCTGAGTATTATTTGAATCTTAGCTTCCGAGCAGCTACTGAAAAATGTGGCAAGAATTTTATTGCTTACCTCTAAGACTTGGGGGCAAAACAGATGTACAGCATGTATTTTTAAAATGTGGGAATTTAATTATTTTACCTTTTTCTAATTGGCAGAGAAGTCTATTTGAAATATTTGGTTATCCTGATGATGAAGATGATGAGACACCAAAGAAAAAAGCTCGTCTGGATTCCTAAGGGAAACAAAATTTTTAAAAAAGAACTTTTATTATGGGTTTTCAAGTGGAGTAACAGTTGAATGTTAAAATATGGAACCAGCTGCAATCCATCACATATATCTCTCTTTTAATATACGTTATTATATAACTAAAATGTATTGTAGTGGTAAAATATAATATAATATAATATAATATAATATAATATAATATAAT
>VZTB01003736.1:46689-66492 GCA_013397245.1 Thryothorus ludovicianus
CAGTAAAATAACAGTAATATATAGTAACATATGTTAGATTAATTTATCCTTGAATAGCTTAATGTGAAGCTATTTCTATGTTTTGGAGATTTAGTTAGTAGTTCGTTTCTGATAGTGGCTAGTTTTAATTGTAGCTCTTGTTTAGAAAAAAATTGCTTTCTGTATAGATATATAAGATAGTTTGTTCCAGCAAACAAGTTAATTTTGTATTAAAAATCCCAATGTACTTGCTTTACACCATTAGCAAATATATGGCATTATTTATGCAAAGCTGTAAAATTCAGATATTAAAACTGGACTCTGTAATTTCATAAGATATGTTATTTCTAAGTACTATTTTAATAAAAAGTTACATGAAACCTCACTGGGTAGGTTTGCTTCTTTTCCTGTGAGTTACTGTTGCAGTCAATGATGTCATGCTTTGTGCAAAGGGTAACTTCATGCTTTCAATCTCTCACAGGCAAGACAGTACAGGGTTTTAAAAATATTTCTACTCTTTTGTAACTGAATTGCAGGTGACATCTCTAACTTTACAACTAAAGAAATTATTTTTGCCTAAAGTTGCTTTATTTTAGCAGATTTCAGTATCTGGTTGTCTATAGGCTCTCAAAAGGCTGAGGCCAGCGGCTGAGCAAATCTGCACTGCAGGGATGCTCAGCAGCCCTGCTGCTGAACACACCAGTGAGTTTCCAGCATTCTGGAAAGTCAAGGTCCATGTAATTTGAAATATTGATATATAAAGTACTGAGCGGCTTGTCTGAAAGTTCTGTAATACAAAATGTAAAATTAGAAAACCAATCCTTTTGCTTATTGACAATATAATTTATTCTCAAAATATCCTTCTTTTGCGGGGGGGGGGGGGGTCTGTGATGAGCTTCTTAAAACCACTGCTCCCTTCCAACTTCTTTGCCTTTGAACTGAAAGACTCTATCAGGGAACTAACAGCCAGCTCGAGCTTCTCCAGCAGTGCACTGTATCCTGTCTTGTTCTTGCAACCCTCCCACTGACTTGGTTTTTCCATGAGAGGCAACTTTGCAAGTGATGGCAGCACCTACCCTTCCAAGTTCCTTGTACTTCCAAAATGTATCAGCATCATGTTGTTTCTGTTCCCTTGGCTAAGGGATAAGGAGGAATGATTTCACCATTTGAAAACTCTCAAAGAGGAACAAAAGAACAGAGTAAAGTTTTTACCTTTGTAAAATTAGACTTTTCAATTGAAAAAATTTTTTTTTCCATTCAGCTGTAGGTAAAAAAAACCCTGAGATGGGAACCTAAAGCGTAGGTAACAGATTAGGAGCAATAAAGCATTTTAGCCATTCTTTGGTTAAATTATGGTTATCACAGATAACCATACTTAATAATAAATAACCATTTATTCCCATTAAGCTGCAGCAACCCCCATTAATGTGACACTTCACCTTGCACCAGGAAAATCAGGTTTTCTAAAAACATTCTGTGTCTATCTGAACCACATGCTAAGGCCATGTGCTTGAGAAAGCTTGCCTGAAGGTTTTGTACTTTGGTTATCTTGTATAGGTATTAAATGAGAAAAGAAAATAAGAAGCAATAATCTGCACTGCCAACTCAAATCACTTCAGCAGAAATATTTAGCATATTTGTCAGAGCACTTGCTTTAGAAATCTGTAACAGGAACTAATTTTTTTATTCAACAGGACAGAAGAAACTTTCATCTCCCAAATCTTATAGCTCAAGGGGAAATTTAATGATTATTTATATAATATTTTGTTATGCAATTTTTTAATCACTTATTCTTAAGGTTTCTGTGAGAAGCTGCCCTCTTGATTTCTCAGGACTGATAATTACTGTGTCTGGAGAGAAGGGATAAAGAAATGAGGTAAGATTGTCCCTGAAATGGAGTGCTGCAGGGCAAAAGTGAAATGCAAAATTAAGAAAACTGAAAATGGATAAAATTTAGTTAAGTGAAGATACTTTATGCTGAAAATAAATTTCTTTTTCAACACAAAAACCCCAAAAAACAAACTCAATCAAAACTGACCAAACTAGAATAAATATAACAACTGTACAATAATTCTTGACCAAGGCTGGCTTTTTAATGGTAGTCTAGACTTCAAAAGATATGAGTTGTTTACTTCAAATGTATGTGAACAGATGTTGCCTCCCCTGCTAAACATAAAGGGAAATTTAAGCCTCACTTAATAAGAAAGTACAAGAGCCATGAAATAATGAGTTCAAAGTGCTTCTTGGAATTATTAGTCTATTTAAGAAGATTCTTCTCTGCTAGAGGAATCTCTGTTACATAAGAGAAGTGAATCCAATTACATTTTTGTGGCTATTTAGATATAGCTCATGTTGGTGACTGTCCTATTCCAAATTAGAGAAGTGCAAAGGATCAACATTTCTCTAAACAAGAATTAATGTGCAACCCTTACACTGCTTGCATTTCTTGTCTCCAGAAAGTAGCAAAAATCTGGGTGGTTTTACCACTAAAGTTTCTATGTATGAGTGGACAGAAAAGTTTGTATTTGTGCAAGTGGTGGTTCAAGAATAGGCAAATTACGTGGTTCATCTGTATCTTCTAGCTAGCTGTGAGATCAAGAAGATTTGTTTTGGGTGACTCTTGTGTATGTGCTAGATACTGCCACAAGAGGTACATGCAGATGCAGACTGCTCACCACACAAAGCTACTTATTTCCTAGAGCCTTCTCTCTACTGTCAGCTTATATTCAACTTTTAGGAGAGACTAAATCATGATGCTGTATTTATGGAGAAAAAATGTAGTTTCATTCTCTAAAGCTGTCATATAAAGTAATTCTTTGTTTCAGGGGTTTGCTGCAGATATATTTCTGGTATTGTGCTTTGACAACCTGAGAGCTAATATGCACCTTAAAGCAACTCTGGTGTTCTCTCCCTGTCAGTGTTTCTGGAGGTCACAGATAACAAGCACACAGAGTATCATTCTGTGTCATATCACCATGCTTCTATCACTGACAGCTCTTTTTTGTTTGGTTTCTGGTTTCTGTGGTTACCATCTGGTGAAATAAAACACAGCATCAACATGAATGACAGAGAGGTCAGAAAAGCTATTAATAGGGATTATTCAATTTATGCTTTTTGTGCCCTGAAAATAGTCAAAGCATTTGTTTCCTCAAATGCCCAAGCCAATTCAGATTTTCTTTTATTTTTTTGTTTATTTCCTCATTTCCTGTTGTATCTTAATGTTTGTCATCCTCCTCCTCCTATATTCTGGAATAGGCCCACAGCTGCCTTTACCTTTCCTCATCTTCACACCATATTCTGATGCAGTGTCCCCATTTAGAAAAGGAGGAGAAAGATCCCAACATGAGAAGTCACAGCAAAGTCATAGGGAAAAAACAATCGATGATGATGGAGGATGCTCAGAAATGGAGAAAAAGTAATAGTGGAGGAAGAAAAAGGAAATAACTGGAGGGTGTCTTGTTGCAGGAGGCTTTTTAGAGTGCCAAGAAATGGGTGGCAGATGTCCATATGGTCTGCCTTTATTAATCTTGCAGACTGAGCAGTTCTGAGGAAAAGTGATTGCCTGATAGATATTTGCCATGACATAAGGTTACAAACAATTGAGCTCATTTAACAAGACAAATATGAGAAATCAGGAAATAAAAATGACTGAATCTTGAGCCCTTTCATTCCAAATAAGGAAGAACTCTACAGTGATTAATCTGTTTTATCTAAATTGGGAAAATCAATAGAAGAGAAGTTAATAAGATTAAGTCACATACACGTTGTAGCTTCACCTAGTGATTTCATTGCGTATAAACTTCTTTCATGTCTAGTAGGAATAAAAAACAAAGCTACATCCAGCACCCTTTTAGGTAAACTTGCTGTAACTCACTGAAATTTATTTTTCAGTACCTCAAATATTCATTTGACATGAGATCCTTCAGCTCTGACTGCCTGGCTGTTTATCAGATGTGGGGAGATACATTTATTTTTCACATAAATGAGTCCCTATTAATTTCCTGTTTGGCTTATTTTCTTTAATAATTTGTTCTATAAATACTTGGCACTTAGGCATAGCAACAGGCAAAGACTAAACATCAGACTTCGTGGCACTGGAATATCACAAGACTGTGGAAATAGTAGGCAGTCTGATTCCATACATTTGCCTTGTGCATACCCCTTTCTTTCACTGTATTTTCACAATGTAGGGATATGATGCAACTTTGACCACTCAGAGACAAATCAGTCTTCATCCAAATTCTGTAACAAACGATACAAATATCCAATTAGCTAATTAGATATTTGCTGTATTTGCTGCAGTAAGTCCTATTTATCTCTATAGTCATGAAGAAGTCCAAGGCAATATCCTGGATTAGAGCAAATCAGTTGAAATATCACAGCTATCCCCAGAAGTGTTCCAGAATAGAAGTGTGAGGAGTGAAAGAAGTCCAACTGCCTTGAAACATGATTGAAGTTGGCACCTCAACTGTGGGTTGTTGTAGCTTGGAGTAAATCTCAGCTACAGAAGACCATGCCTTTCCTTGGTGAGAAAGGCCCAGAGAACAGAACAGTTGGTTATTTTACCCCCAAAACACTGAAATAATTCATGGTCACTGTCTCAAGCAGAGACCCCAGAACTACAAAAACCAATCAAGCTGAATTGTTTGGGGTTTTTTGAATGCGAATGTTATATTTTGTCCTGGCTTGATGTAGATGAGGCTTTTAAGTTTGGGTCTGTCAGGTGACAAGGCAGGAAGATGTTGGTAATTTCTAAATGAGTTCAGTGAGAAGCCTGCAGAGCCATGGCAGCACTGCATGGCAGTGACTGCATGGAATGCAGGAGTTGTAACCAACCAAGTCCTAGGCCTGTGAAGGTTATCTGTGCCTCTTAGCAGGATATGTTTCCTTACCTGAGTAGAACTAATAATATTTGAGGAAACACCTGAAAACTTGTTTGATTTATGAGTGAAGGAGAGAATCTCTACATGTGTTCAGGGTGCCAGGCTTGCTGCTGTGATCAGTGTCTGTGCAGACTCTCTTCCATACCATCCCTTGGTAGATGACAACTCGTATTTGCTTGCTTTGACCACCTTCTTCTCCCAAGACGTCCAATTTTGGCTGCAGTTGGAGGCAGGGAAGCAAGCCAGAGTGCCATCATTTGGTTCTAGAGGCAGCAGTACAGTGGTTGCAAATAGTGCTCAGCTTTTCATTCCCAGAGAACATGACTCAGATGGCATCCACTAAGACTGAAAAGCACAAATAGGATGGACTCCAAAGCTCAGGAGATGTGCAGGAGTGTAACTCCACTGTGTGTCAGCCCCTGGAGGTATTAGCCACATAGTGTCGATTTTCCAAATCACTTCAGTCTTCCCAGCTCAGAGCAGCCAGGCAGACATCCTAGCTGGTGCAATCCCATGTGACTGGATTGGAAGATGATCCCAGGATTGAGCTTCCAGTCCATATAAAACCACATGGAGCCACCTTCATTATTCACATCTGTGCTCTTTCATACAAGGCCAGGACACGCCCCACTATGGAAGAAGTCTCCTACATCTTATATCAGTAATTCCATGTTTCTGTCCCTGCCTGTAGGCAACATGCTCCACTCAGGTGCTCAGACCCCTAGGCTCCTGTCAGGTGGTGCTTTTGCAGTGAACATGTGGGCTCTCTTGGTATTCCACATTGCTAATTTAGCTGTTCACTAACCGTGGAAGAGCAGCTGAACAAAACTGTCCCACTAAGGGAAGAGTAGCTAGAGGCAAGGTCACATTTAAAAACAATTCAGGGCAGACAAAGCCTCTCAGGGGCTTCAGTCAGAAAAAAGGATGGTGGGTCACAGGTTTTCACTCTTTTATAAGTTTGGTCCATTTGCATATTGGGGGTTAATCTTCCAATTATAGTTCCAGGTAATTAAGTAATTTACCCCAAGTTTGCTCCTCCTCCAGCTTATTTTTGTTCACATTTCTCTGGCCTTGAGACAGTGAGGTGTCCTTGATTCCCAACACTAAAGAGGAATTGTTATGTATGACCAAAATGGGAAAGCAGTAGCTAACACTCTACATGGACTTTGGAGTTATACACTAAAGAATTGCAGGATTACAAACACATGAAAAATATAATAGCTAAAATCCTAAGGCATCAGTGTAAACTCAAAAATAAAGGAGTAAATGTAATGCTGCAGAGGAAGCATGGAAGAGAAGAGAAAATATGCAGAGAAAAGGCAGGAATATGAGTTGCTGCTCTTGTTTCTTGTAGCGTCTCAGAGTCCAGTCCTCTTCTGTCTTTACTCAGTGTCATGCAATGCAAGGAAGTGAAGTGTTCTCACCATCTTTACCCAACACAGGAAGGATTGTATATCAATCATTATATTATTGACCTAGGAGTTCTCAGCTTTACTGCATGAGGTGAAGGGGACCAGGAGTCAGGGTTCTCATCACCAAGCTCCCAGTCCAGATAGAACAACTTTACCATTGCCATTTGAATGTATTTAATATTAGTGACGGATTTTAAAGATCAGATTAAGGAAAATTTATGTCATTTTTCAGCATCATTACTCCCAATGTACATAAATAATTGTATCAAATATGTGAGGTAGATTTTTTTCTTGGCAGATCAGTAAGGGAAAAAGCAACATTTAATTGTTAATAGTTCCTCTCTCTGGTTCTTTGCTAGATTAGAAACCTACAGAAATACTTCGCTACAGATTACTGTATTTACTTTCTTTTTATTTCTTTTCTTTTATCTTCCTGGTTTGATCAGAAGATGGAGCTGAAAAATATCAGTCAGTTGATACATAATACTACAGCCAGGTTCTTAACGTAGATAGATATCTGTTACTACTGCTTCTTCACCAAATTACTTTATCTCCAATCCTGATTCAATTCTCAAGGAATAATCTCATTTTGTATGTGTAGATGGTTAGATTCAGAAAATTATTCTGCATTCATATACCTTGATTTTTGTATAATTCTCTTTTGCATTTTTGCTAGCTACTTCCTCTTGAGTCTTCCTCATTTAATATCTTCAAATATTAAAGAGAGTAGAAAGGGAGAATCTAGCCTCACCTGAATGTCACTTATGGAACTAGGTTTTGTATGGCAACCCAATTAGCTGGGATAAACAAAAAAGTGGCCCAAGTTGTCTGTAGCAAAGAGTGGGCATAGGACCCTGCAAAGCAGGAGGCTGGGACCTTAGATTTATAAGCCCCTGCCCTATAGTCACAAATGGACACCTACTCCAGGCAAACCCTATCTCTTGCCAAGTTGGCCACGCCTCCTGCATATTCGGATGCAAGCTTCCAGAAGGGGTGCTTTCTGGGAACAGCTCCAGGCCATGCAGCCCCTGGATGCTGCCTAGAAAGCACGTGGTTACTCTATAGATTAAAAGATATCTCTGGGTCATCCATCGTACTTGTCCTGCTTTTAAAGCCAAGCTCCTCCAGCCAAACTGTGTCAGAAGTAGCAGGGTAAATCCCACCCTGGACAGCTACAGTTCTGTGGGGTTGTTTCAGTCATTGAATCTTTCCATACTTAAATCACCATTTTTTCTGGGGGAATCTCTCCTAAAATGTTGAATTATAAGCTGCTCACTCTGTTGAAATCTAGTCAGGTCACATTACTATGATGTAAAGAATTGCTGTAATGATGTATTACAAATGTGGAAATACACCCCAGAAAGACAAATAGCAACAGATGCAGACCTGCTCAGGAGTACTGAAACAAAAGGTGTTAAATGTCCTGAGTTAGTGAAAACTTCACAGGAGATGCTTCTGCTCTTGTTTGGATTTCTGCCCTGCCAGTAGAAATGTTAGATACTTAAGGGAAAAGATCTTTGTAATTCTGCTAAAGAGAAACTGTGTGGGATTTGCCAAGAGCCAAGAGTTAAGCAAACCCTGTATGAGAGGCAGAGATTCATTATATTCCAAGGGTGCCTGAGATGGTGAGCCTGAAGAGATGCATCTGTTTGCAGTCACTGGTGTTTGAGTCTTTGCTCTCATACAGGTGCACAGTGATGCTGTGCAGTGTTGATGTGTTGATGCTGACCTCTTGTTTCACAAGATTTCCATATACCATAATCCGTGATATTTCAGTGGTGCAGTTCCTGCCCCTGGCTCTGATTCTGCAAGGTGTTTTAAGAAATTAATTTGAAATTTTGTTTTTCAGTGCAGGGCAGAAGAATAGTCTTCTTCATTCTCTTCTTTGGAGAGATTCCACATTTATCAAAAGTGGAATCTCTCCAAATTAGACATGGCAGTCAAGAGTAAAAAATCCCTTCCAGTGTATCAAATGGCTTCAAACTTCTCAAGATGAGTTCTCTGCTCCTTCAGTTTAGCAAAACCAGGACTCAGTGCTCTCTGCAAAATTTGCTCTGAAAGCTGTGTTAACTCAGAGATAATTAACTCAGAGCTAATTAACATGCCAAACACGTTACCATGGCTGTACAGCTACAGAGATCCTACCATAACCTGGGTATATTTACTTCCACTACAGTGCTGTGGACACATTCAGTAAATTTATCACAGTCTTAACCCTCTCTTTTAGATGCTAAATTGATTCGGTTTCCACTGTTTCCTATTGTAAAGCTCTCTGGAATCTGGAGATCTTTTCTTAACTTCCTTCTGAAACCTTCCCAAGGCTGCAGTGGCACAAACACTGGACCTATTGTCTACAAACAGGTAATAACTCCCTATTGCAATATTGACAGTCATCTACTTATACAAGAGGAGTGCTGATGCCAAGAGGTTAATGAGGAGAAAAGGTGGAAAATATTGTCATAATTGCTTTGTACATTATTGCAAAAGTTTTGAAAGGGAAAAGATAGTTTTTTATTATTTTGATCTAAACACTACAAAATATTATAAGGAAGATGAGTATTATTATGACATGATTTGTTTATTTGAAAAGATTAATTATTCTTGAATGTCTTGATGGTAAGTCTTCAGTCAGCCCTGACTACTGCTCAAATGGCTGAAAGCCAAGAGTTATTTACTTTCCAAGTTTCACTTAGGGAGACAATCAAGGACATTATCCCAATTATGCAACAATTATTTTGGAAGAAGAATGTACCATTTGAATCCATAAATAATGCACTTCACCATCTTAGCATTGTGAAGGGGGGAACTAGTGCTTGGTAACTGCATACTTCTGAGAAATTGCTTTGTAGAGATTTTAAAAGATGTCATCATGGAAACAAGTGTCTGGCTCCTAGAAGTCAGATGGCAAATGGATATTATTTAAGTTCTGGATTGTTGCTTGTCTTCTGAGGACCACCACTGCTGCATGGTCTGTAATGTACTTTGCAGCAAAACAGGCTTAGAGTCAGAGCTGCTGCTTGGACCTTCCCCTACATTTCCAGTGACAGACACTACCAGCTCCTCTCTTGGCAGTCTGGTATCTGTTCTCCCTGTTCAAAGTAGCTCAGTGTAATGCTGGAGTGGTCAGTTATCCCTACACATTGTCACTCATACCATGTTCTTGCAGGCAGACCTGAGTTTTTCGTGTTGGACCTTCCACTTCTGAACTTGATGACTTCCCCCAAGCAGTGCTATAGTGATGCATGGAGTGCCAACAGGGAAAATATTAGTGTTATATTCACCCTAGTCAAATAATTTAGTCCAGAGTCTATAGGCATTTAGTGAGAAGAGAAACATATCCAGTAATGATGAGTTAAAACTTCTTAAATAAAACAGTGTAATATAATGTTTTAAAAGACTAGTCTTAACGCACAGGCATATCAATTACATTGGCACATCCCGAATTATTTTTTTTTTCTGAGCTTTAATACTTGTTATATATTATTTTGATTCTATTAAATTTTAAACATTTGGTTACCTGCGTCCCTTGAGTCCTTTCAGCTTTCCTGAATATAAAAGTGGAGGCAACTGTCAAGTGGAACTCTTGAATATGGACTTCAAGATGCAGATTTCTGACTTTTTTATAAAAGTCAATGCCTCGTATTTGCTTTGTCTGCTCTTGTTAAGGTACTAAACTCTCTTTCCTCCGGCTGAGATATCCAGAACATAAAAATATCTCTTTACCTCTGCTAATACATGCAAAACTGACATTTGACCAGTAGCATTGTATGGGCATGACATTTTTAAAGTAGATAAAAGCCATTCCTGTGATCGCCAGCTCACTTACTTGTCTTAGTTTTTTCAGTTTGTGAGGTCCATGGCAAAGTCTGTAGCAGGGCATCTTCCCCGCCACACGAGAGCTTATCTGTTGCTCGTTAGCTGATGAAATAACTCAGGCCATCTCACGTAAGCTCACACAAACCTTGATGCAATGACTCAATCGAGACTGTTTGCCTTGCAGTGAGTTATCTCAATGCTGTGGAATTGAGGCTTTTAGGCTACAGTGAACATCTTTGCTGTGGAAGCACGTGTAGAAAGATAATCTGGAATTTTTGTCTAAGAGATGCTTCACTTTAAAAACTACAAAAGCTACACCAAACTTTCACAAAGCTGAAATCTTCTGCACATTCCCTGGAAATACGTGGAGCTTTCTCCCCAAAGTCAGGATGCCGGCTCTTGGTGTTTACTCTGCTGGAGATTGAGTGAAAGGACTCTATGTACACTATTGTCATTTCAGTGGTAAATTACATTACCTTCTAATCTAAACTGTTTCTTTGCTAGCTTTAATACAGATACCCTAATCTTGTACACTGTTTCATGTAATCCACTAGTAGTTCTTTTTTGTCTTATACTTTGTGGTAAGTAACTCTGTTGAAGGCCATTTGACTCTTAATCTCCTATTTATTGAAAGTCAACAGAAATTAAATGTGGAATTTATAGACTGGAAGATTGCTCCTAGGGCTAAACTGCCATGGAGTGGTAGTTTCTGTAAGACATTGGGGAACAACCAAATCTACAGACAGGAAAATGATAAAAGTCAGAGCTTCATCCCATTTAATTTTTAGAGATTCTTCTGTATTATGAATATGACTTATTTGTTATATTCCCCATTGAAGAGTTTGTATTCATAACTTCTTTTGGTCATCAGTTCCTTAGCTCTAGTGTAGACTTTTCCCTAGTGTGTTTGAAGTAATATATACAATATTTCTAGAATGCAAGCATAAGATGCACATTCTGCTTAGTTTCTCAGACATTGTTTTATAGTGAAGAACTGAAAATTCAAGTGCTGAAGAAATTTTTTTTACTTGTAGTTTTCAATAACTGAGGTCACATAACACTGATGCCTCTACCCTTGATACTATGTAGAAAATAAATATTACACCTGTTCTAAGTTTTAGAAACGATGTACATAGTTTGTAAGTTTTCATCTGGTTTTGCTTTATATTGATAAATTGAGCCTTGCATTTGGTGATATGCAGACAAAAACAGGAGAAAATACAGTTTGTGTAGATTAAAATGAAGCTTTTCTGTCTATAGAGATAAAGAAAAAATTTCAAATGTAAGACCCCATGCAAGACTTGATTTCCTGAAGATCTCTCAACTCCACTGAAATTAGTGGGAACAGAGTCAAAGCTGCCCCATCAGAGTAAAGACTACTCTTCCATGTATTCAAAAGTTTTAAAGATGGTTCAGGCATTCTTTGGAAAAATCCAGACAAATGCTGCTCATTTACCATGCTACATCTGTTCATTGGCCATGTAACAGACAACTGTATATTGTTTTTGTAGGCTGAGTTATTACCTGTCTGTGACTAAAATATTCATGGAGCATCTCTGAACAGCTTCAGGAATCATCCATTATAGATTCAGGTCATGGTTTGCAGTTTGTATTTGCACTTGTTTTGATGCAGAGCAGCAAAACCTCTGCTTTGCAGCTTAAGAGAGTAAACCCAGATGCCACAAACATAGTGGGAGGAGAAGGCTAGGACTCCAGCCCATGTGGATTATTTACTCTGTTCCCATGCTCTTCCATCCATTTTGTGCTGGATCCTCCTCTTATGGCCAGGCATGGACCTAAGGAAACAATGAAGTTTTATAGGGCATCAAAGTGCAAAAAGAGAAAAGTGAAAAAAACAAGGGGAAAAACAACTGATACCAGGGGACAAAAAATAACAATAATTAACAGAATACAGAACAACCTGCCTCCATATTCACAATTAGAGGGAGAAAACTGACCTCTGCAGACCTTTGGTTTGACACATTTTACCTATTTTTAAGTTATTATCCTCAGGTCTGGAGGTGGTCAGAATGAAACTGTACATTTATGCAAAAATTTGCTGTCTAAGAAAAGTCTTCTACTGACTTCTGGAGGTGAGAACTTGTTTATGCTTCAAAGTGAGAGAATTTACATTTCTCTCTAAGCAAAATGCATGACTTCACTGATTACTTCCTCTTTTGTGAATATTGGCAAAAGGAATGTGTATTTTAACAGTAGAGGAGGTAAATGAAGGCTGTGCCCCGGCTTTCCAGCATGGAAGGACTGGGTAGGAGAGAGTACAGCTCCCCTTTACTGCAGGGAAACATTGCTGCTTCTTATTCCTGTCTTGTCACTTGTTTAACCAATCCTAGGACTTTTCCTTTAATGAGAAAAATATCAAAAGCCAAGTGCGGTATGCTGCCAAGCAATTGCTATTCATGTGCAGCTCTCTGCCTTTAGCCACCTCTCATGAATTTTGACATTAATTGGTTTCAATTGTGCTTTCAAATGGATTTATCATTTGGGGGGATGGGAACTTGTTTTGTGATGGGTTATTATGACCAAAATACACTGCTGTCTGTCAGTTTGCAGAGAGGTGTAGAGCAAAATCATGCTCTCTTCATAAGGAACTTTTCCTCTACTACTGATACTGTCCTCTACTCCTCCAAAGCCAGGATCTCTCTTCTGTCTGGATTATTATAAGTTTTGTGTACTTCATCACTCTCGCAGAAAACAAACAAGTTTGTGGAAAACAACCTGTGGAAAGAAACTTGGAAAATACGTTGTTTGTATTCATTGCCCAGCGACAAAGTTATTTTTTCTCCTATTAAAGTAACTCACAGCAGGATGTTCTCACTATGAATGAACTAATGTAACAAACAAAACATGAAAACATAATACACTCTGCAGAAGAAGTGGATTTTCTACCCCATTGTCTATTTACAAACTTCAGAGGTGTGCAAAACTTCTACCCAAATTTGGTTGATTTTGGGATGTGAGTTTTGCTAGAAGAGGGAAATAAGTACTAAGACTTGTTGCACATAAACAGTGCAGCTCTATGGGCTTCAATGCTGCAGGACATCATGCCATAACATGACTCCTCAAAGTTTGTCTCAGAATTTTATTTCATGAAAACAGCTTCTAATTTTTTCCAAATTGAATATTTAAGTGGATTTATTTCTTATTTAAATTTTTAAAAAAACCATAGAAAGGGTAACTATGATGAAACAGAGCACTTTGATGATGTTGCCATTCACAGTATCAGCATTTTGCCTTGAGATGAATGTCAAAGCTGATGTTCCATGTTCTGATTTAAGGTAAAAGAAAATAGCAGTAATTAAAGACAGTTCATACAGGAAAGTTCCTGCAGGTTTGCAATTTTAGTAAAACATTAGAACAAGCTAAATGCTTCTCTTTGTTTGAAATGGTTGGTAAAATGTCAGTGCAAATGCAGCCAAATTTGCTGTAGGTTTGAGTAGTACTCAGAATTGCCTCCCCAGGAAGCACTTCATAGGCTGAGAGGTAACCGTAAGCATACCTCTGTTTTGGAGGGGTGCTGATGAAGGCGGGACCTCTCATTTTGTCCCAGCACTGCCCCTTTACATTCTGCTTGTTGGTATCAGATTCTGAGGTGTAGCAGTCCAGGGGGGCATCTTCCCCTGCTACATCAAACTCGGTTTGGCTGAGAAACATGGCTGTAAAAATGAGATGCGTCCAGTGTTGTAGCCACAGGTGGATTTTAATGCATCAGAGCTGCCACATGGTCAGAAGGCAGCAGCGAAGGCTGCAAGGCCTGGGAGCCTCCATCGACCGTGTGGGTCAGGGGCTTCCTTGCAAGAGATGCTGGGGTGTGGCTACTCAACAATACATAGGGTTAACTGGGGGCAGGTATCCAATCCTGTACTCAGGACAGGGACCAGACCATCTCGAACTCACAGAGAGGTAGAACTTGAGACTTGTCCCACAGCTGGGTCATCATACCATGTCCCATTTCCCATGGCCTCATGTTAATACTGTCTGAATATGGAGCCTAGGCCAAATCACAATCCATTCCAGATCCGGTCCCCACACTGAGACTTCTACTTTGTTCACAGTTTGAGAAATGAACGGCTGGGTGAGCCTTGAGGTTAATGTTTCGTAAAGGTGATGGGGAGCTTCTGGGAAATGGGAGATTTTCTCATGTTCCACTTTTTCCAGTATTTATTTTGTGCATCTCATGCCACAGGGCTAATAATCCTGTTATCACTTGTGAATAACTGAATTAATGAAAAATGATTTTTTAATTGTATTTTGCAAGAGGTTTATCAGTTAGAAATCATTAAAGAGAAAGATCCTTTTTGTGATCCTACAGCAAATTCTCCAACTTTGCTCTTTGTAGCATCAAGTACACTTCTTTTATCTGTACCCATAGGTACTCACATCAGCTACCTATTAAACTGCTCGGTGTATTTATTGATTGAGTCAGTGGGCCAGTGTGAGCAAGTGAAAGGTATGTTCTGCCTAATTTGCAGCTGAAGTATTTTGGAGGCATTCTCTACAAATTTTCCTAGTTCCCTGGGTTTGCCTGGTACTGTATTTTATGATCTGTTCCTTGCACAAATAAAAAAAACTCTGCCTCTACATGAGGGTCTGTAAATAGCCAACAAAAAGAGCTGCTGTTAGAAGGACATCTGTTCCTCCAAATGAAATCTAGTATTTTTTGATAGCTTTACCTTTAGGCACATGTATTTTTAATTAATAAATAAACAAGAAACAAATAAACATTCTCTGAGACATCTGAAACACTAATTTTGCAAACAGGTGCTCATTCTGAAGACAACAAAGCATCTATATTGCAGTTATCTACTAGCATTTATCTTACAGTAGTAGCTAAAAGCCTCCACTGAGACTGGAGGCAAAATTCTGTGCTATACCACAGTGAGAGGTAGCTTCAGCCCCAAGGGATTTATTACTTCAACAGAGAGGAGGAAATAACATAGCAAATGTGCAAGAAACCTGTAGGGAATATGAAAATCTCTCACAGGTGACCCTCTGTAGAGCTGAGTGCTTTGTAGGAAGAGCTTTGGTCTCTGGTTTCCAGAAAGAGTCAGAAGCAGCCATCATCTGTCATGTGCTGCTAAGGAGAAACATGACACTGATATTTTGCTGCAGAAAACAGGAGTTTAGGTGTTAACTCCATAGATATGCTGTGAAAACTGCGGCTTGTTTCTATGACTTTAATCTCTTACTTGTAGTCACACTAATTTAAAACCTGTATTAAATGTTTTTCTGCTCAGGGACTGAATTAACTTGCACGTGCTATCTCTAGACAGATGACTTTAATGTTTTTCAGATTCACATGTGATTTCAGCTGGGTTCTTTATCATACATATATATCATACGTATATATCATACATATATATCATACATATATATCTCCTGGGAACAAGTTGCAGTTTAGGAGCAGGACTTTGATTTTTATCATACCAGAAAAATCCAAGATTTAGCTTACAGAAAGTGACAGAAGTATTTGTGACTACTAGAAACAGGGAAAGGTCCAGTATTTGAATCTCATTTGCCAGGTATAAATGCTCAGTCACTTTTACTCTGTGCTTATGTACACTTTAATGCCTACAAAGAATTATAGGCCAAGCAAGAAAAAGTAGATTCTCCTTGTGCTGGGAATGAGTAAAGGGATGGACTCATAGAGCATGTAAAAACATATCTTTGAGTGAAAGGCGACTTATTTCATAAAGGGTTCTCATTCAAAGGGTACAAGAGTGTTTTCAACAGAATTTCTAATACTGTGAATCACCTTTTGAGCTGTAGAAGGGTCTTGGCAGTGCCTGTGCTAAGCTTGAAGGTGAGAGTGGCTTCTTCCATTGTAGCTGGAGCTGGACAGATATACAAACTGCAGTTTACACACCTGCCTTACCTGTCACCATCCTTCAGCTTTCATGATGTAAATATGCACCCACAGCCTGTTTCAATGCAATCTTGACAGGCTTTATCACATCTTAGCCCCAAAGTGGATCATAAAACCTCATACAGCAGGTCAGTAGCTTCTTAACCACACAAAGATCTGATCATATAGAAAGGTTTATCCTCCTGTAACTCCCACACTAATCTGCCCAAATCTGCCTGTAGCATCATAAATTTTCAAGGGAATCTAAAAAGAGCACTTTTGGGAAACACAGGGGCATGCAGTACTCACCTTGGAGCAAGTGCTAGAGTCAGATGTAGACAGTTAAAGATTTTTTTTTCCTAGTCCTGGCCTCCAAGCATGACCTTGTGTGCCTTTACTGTGAAACTCCTCTTTATGACGTTTTCTTTGGAAATCAGTGTTGAGGACTTCAGCAAAAAGCTGAAGAAGAAGATATTTTTCTGTTCCAGCAGGAATATTAACTTTTCAGGTGGTAATCACCACCAGCTATTTGATGGTAAAAGCAATGTGAAAATGTAATAGGACAACTGGGACCAGATGAGAAATAGTAAAGCTGGAATTAAAGTCAGAAATCTAAACTGTGCATGAGGATAATTTCCTTTTTTAATAGATAAATACATGGAAACAAGAGAAGACATAGAATGGCTAGAGCTTTTATGTTGAGTAAGAATTAATGTGACCAGACTGATACTGACCAGACTTGTAACAAATATCTTTTATCAGATTTTATAAAAGCTTTAAATTTGGAGTCTTTTTTATTGCTTTCTTTAGCAAGAGCAGAGAACAAGACATATCTAGAGTCTGTTTCCATGAGATAACAAGTTTACTTATTCAGTTTCAAATTTGATGAGGTGTGGAAAAATATTTGTGCTCACCTTGTCATATTTAGTTGATGTGTATTACCCATTATCTTTTGCTACATACTGTTCTGGATACAGCTCAGTCCCTGCTGACCAATACAGGTTGTTTTGAATAAGCTCTAACTCCACTTCTGCACCTTGCAGATAGTCCATTGACTATCAGGAACAAGAAGCCCATTTATGTGTTTTCAAATCCAAATCTACCAAAATGTCTAGGTCCAAACATTATTATCCATTAGGTTAACCTACAATATAATTCATTATATTGATGACTTGAGAGAGGGAAAGCATTCACCTACTTAGCCGGAAGATAAAATGATGATTTTCAGATATGGCTCTTGGCATAGTTCCTGTAAACTGTCACCAGGGTTCAGGTTCATTTCTCTTGTTTCTCAGACCTGCTTCGATGCCTTTCCTTCAGCAGAATCCAAATAAATCAATTGAACATCTGGCTTCTTTCTTTCATAAAAAAACTGTTTGCCTGTGGGAGGCAATCCATAATTTTCTTACCATGCAGTGATCTGACAAGAGAATTAAAGCTAGACATTTCTCATCCATTTATATTTAATTAGAAATAGCCATTACTAGGATTAAGACTTTCAATTATTGTGTATTTCCTGCTTGCATTAGTTTTTCCTTATCACTGCTTTCCTGTAACTCTCAGATTAACCAGAAATGATGTACTAAATGATTTTGAAGTTGTTAATAGACATAAATTGTGAGTGCTTTTGATTTAATACAGGAACAGAAAGGCTCCTAGAAGGTGAGAAACACATCATAATACCAGATTTTTATATGTTTATTCATAATGAATTAACACACTATTGTTCATGTCCTCCAAATGGCTTTCCTGGACCATAATACCTACCTAGGAATAAAATTTATCCCTTGAATACCAGTTAAGGTGTCAGAAGCCCATCCAAAGTAGCTCACAGAGGACATATGCAATTTCTGAGAAGTCCATAAAAACATTGATATCAATTCTCATAAATTTTAGAGAGGTGAATTTTGATTTCAGTAAAAACAAAGCAACACAAAGAGGCAAGTTGCTTTTAGCAGTTACTCTAAAAGAGATTGGTTTAGATACTCTTCAAATATCAATTTGCACCCATTCAAAAATACTGTGATAATGAATTGCATTACTTGTTAATGTTCAATTTCAGTGTCATAACACAGACCATCATAGATCACTTTCAAAGAGAAACCAAGTGGAAGCACATAGGAAGAGGAAAGGAGAACCGAGAAGAGGAGACAAGACTCAAGCAGAGGAGACTCAATGACAGGAGACGCAGGGAGACTCAAGGAGAAGAGAGAAGACACAAGGGCAGGGGAAGAGACTCAAGGAGAGGAGACTCGAGGAGAGGAGACTCGAGGAGAGGAGACTCGAGGAGAGGAGACTCGAGGAGAGGAGACTCGAGGAGAGGAGACTCGAGGAGAGGAGACTCGAGGAGAGGAGACTCGAGGAGAGGAGACTCGAGGAGAGGAGACTCGAGGAGAGGAGACTCGAGGAGAGGAGACTCGAGGAGAGGAGACTCGAGGAGAGGAGACTCGAGGAGAGGAGACTCGAGGAGAGGAGACTCGAGGAGAGGAGACTCGAGGAGAGGAGACTCGAGGAGAGGAGACTCGAGGAGAGGAGACTCGAGGAGAGGAGACTCGAGGAGAGGAGACTCGAGGAGAGGAGACTCGAGGAGAGGAGACTCGAGGAGAGGAGACTCGAGGAGAGGAGACTCGAGGAGAGGAGACTCGAGGAGAGGAGACTCGAGGAGAGGAGACTCGAGGAGAGGAGACTCGAGGAGAGGAGACTCGAGGAGAGGAGACTCGAGGAGAGGAGACTCGAGGAGAGGAGACTCGAGGAGAGGAGACTCGAGGAGAGGAGACTCGAGGAGAGGAGACTCGAGGAGAGGAGACTCGAGGAGAGGAGACTCGAGGAGAGGAGACTCGAGGAGAGGAGACTCGAGGAGAGGAGACTCGAGGAGAGGAGACTCGAGGAGAGGAGACTCGAGGAGAGGAGACTCGAGGAGAGGAGACTCGAGGAGAGGAGACTCGAGGAGAGGAGACTCGAGGAGAGGAGACTCGAGGAGAGGAGACTCGAGGAGAGGAGACTCGAGGAGAGGAGACTCGAGGAGAGGAGACTCGAGGAGAGGAGACTCGAGGAGAGGAGACTCGAGGAGAGGAGACTCGAGGAGAGGAGACTCGAGGAGAGGAGACTCAAGGAGACTCAAGGAAGGGACTTGATGGTCTTTCGTTAGCATGTGGTGAGTGGTATTTCTTGGGATATAGTTATCTATTCTTGTTTTTGTTGTTATTGTTATTATACTTATGTTTGCTTCCAGTGTTAAACTGCAAATGAACAGAAAGTAATGATCACTGATTGTAAAGAACAGAATAAAGAAGATGCTGATGTGATGATAATACAAATAATATGGCTTTGTTAACAGAGATCAGCAATGACAAAGGGAAAAGGCTGACCATTGAGCTTGAACTTGAGACTGTAGCTGGAATGTAATTTAATTTTTTTAATTAATGCTGCGTCCAATTTTTCCTACTTTGACTGCTAACATGGGATTAATTTGCTTCATTTCCCGGCCAACGCAGCAATAATGTGGGGGGTTTATTTTTTCATTGTGAAATAGGATTAAAAAAAAAAGGAAGTAAACAAAAGCAGATTTAAACTTGAAAACACACAAGAAAAAATCTTTTTTAACAAAGCTAAAAGGGGAAAACGATTGTAATGGGATAATCAGAACCAAATTCCAGATAACCTTTCCCTTTTTTTACTGACAATGCAAAGATAAAACTCATGACTTCTAGTCAGTTTATTACTCTTTTAAAGAAAACAGTTTTAACTTCAATTCACTTGAGGAGAAGAGTTTCTCTTGTTGTGCTATTGAGACTTTTCCCACAAGAAAACAGGTTTTCTTGTAGTTTTGTCACAAAGGAAAATAACCGCC
>VZTB01003736.1:67288-105227 GCA_013397245.1 Thryothorus ludovicianus
GGCCCGCCGCCACCACCTGAGGCCGGAAGCGAAGTGAGATCGCCCCTTCCTCCGGTTTCTTCTTTTGTTTCAAAGAATGTGTCTTTACAAAAAAACGCAGCAATCTCATTGGTTGAAATGAACGGCGCCACCCCAAGACAACTGCCAAATAAGTCAACAGGTTTTTCGAATGATATATCTCCTACAAAGACACTTAAATTAAAAAGTTGCTTCATTTCCAAAAACATTCCACAGCCCACTTAAAGAGAAGATGAACCACGTGTTTCTCTGAGTAAAATCCATAGTCAATAAGAGTGTCTCTGAAAATGCAAATGAGTGACAAGTCTGAATGAGATTTAGGAAATAGTAAACAAAAACTTGAATGTTTAAAGACTGAAATGTATTTCTTGTGGTCATTCATGTCATATACTGTGGCATCAAGCCTCATGCACAGTCCCTGGCCTGGTCCTCGTTTCCTACCATGCCCCAAATACTGCTATTTTTGCTCCTCTAATGAGGGTGACAAGTGACAGTCAAAACATAAGCTAGCTTTCTAGAACTATTTCTACATATTTCAGACACAGCTGTTGAGGGCAGAGGGTGCTTAACACAAAATGTCATGATAAGCTGAAGTGAGCAAAATAAACACCATTTTCCTACACAATCACAAAAGGATGAACAAAGATGAAGAAAGCAGAAAATAGACGCTGTCAGAATATTATAAAGTAGGGGGGGAAACCCCAGACAAGTGAAAACAAAGGAGCTTCTACTTGGAAAAGAGCTGCTGATTGCCCCTGCATCACCTTGCACACGAAGTGAGTTCTGAGAAGTTCAGTTAAATCTTGTGTCATTCTGCTATGAGAGCCACCTGAATGGCCTTGTCCACAGAAACCTGTGCTGCTCTGAAAGGAAAAGAGCTTTGGGATGAAAGTGCCACATCTGCTGTTTCAGCAGTGCCGACAACCATCATGGAAGAGTCACTGTCGTTGTTGACAGTCTGTTCTGTCTCCTTCACATGCTTTGTGCCTTCTCCAAAGCCACAAAGTGATACACAGTAAGGAAGCAAAAAGAGATAAGGGGAAACGAATATGGTGGCATAATCCAGTAATAAAGTCAAAATCTTCTGCATTCACTCCCTTCCAGGACATTTCCACATCCCAAGTTACCATTGGAACAGCTGAGTAGGGTCAGATTCCTTTGGTGTGCCAAATATTTTTGTCAAAGTCTATCCAAAAGTCACTTTCTTCTTGTGTCATTTCCATGTATTAAAAAATATACACTTAACTTTCTGCAGGCAAATGTACCGTTCATTAACATCAGTTATAGACTTTCAGGTTGAGTAAACCCCCTGAGTCAATGGTGGTAATACTGAGCAAAAATACACATGGTTGTAATCCGTGTGTTCCTGCACTATCTGTTTACTTGTTTTCCCAGAAAATCACAAGTCTGATGCTTTGTCCCACTTCACTGCCTGAATTATATTAGTCAACTTTGGAAAACCCCAGCTATACTTCATGCAAAGCTTTGGTGAGGTTAATTACCTCACTCAGAGTCCAATTTATTCAGCAATTTGGAAAAATTAGTAGCTAGTGAGTTTGCTGTTTTGAAATGAAGGGCCAGAGTCTTGAGGTCTGTTCCCAGGCTAAATGCTGGGTTTAGAAATTCATGATTTCAAAGTCTCTGAACAAGTACTTTACCTGTACTTGTAATTATTTTTGTATCATTCAGCCTCCAAATAACCTCCCTATTCAACCTGTAAGCATAATAATGATCAAAACAAACAATCAGGAATGTGACTCCTTGTTGTGGTTTCATGTTGGCCAAATGCCAGGCAGCCATGAAAGTTGCTAACTCACCCTCCTCTGCCTCAGCTGGGCAGAGGAAAGGAAAAGTTTAATGAACGTTTCATGAGTTAAGGACTAGGAGAAAACACTCCAAGTGCAAAACAGAGTCTGCCTAGAGGTACAAAGTGAATTTCTTATGAACAAAAGCAGAAGAAGATAATGAGAAGTAAAATAAGCCCTTTAAAACACCTTTTCTTCCCCCAACCCCTCCTTCCTTTGCCACTGACAGCTTAGGGAGACAGGGCATGGGGGTTTTGGACAGTCACCAAACCTCAGGTTTTTTCATCACCTGAGGTTTTCTTCCTCTGCTCAGAAAGAGGAGTCCTTCCCCTGCTATGCTGTGGGGTCCTTTCCACAGGAGACAGTCCTCTGTGAACTTCTCCAGTGTGTGTCCACTCTCACAAGCAGCAGCCAAACCACACCTGCTGCAAACAGGTGTCCCTCCTATGGGCACACAGTCCCCCCCAAAACTGCTGTGGCATTGGTTTCTCTTTCTACAAGGTACAGTCCACCAAAGACAGGCTGCTCCAGCCTGGAAGCAGGGCCACCTCTCTCCACCAGGTCTCCCACTGGATCACAGCCTCCTCCAGGCATCCACCTGCTCTGGCATGGGCACCTCCCCAGGGGCTGTGGGTGGATCTCTGCATCCCCTGTGGATCCCTGTGGGCTGTGGGTGGATCTCTGCATCCCTGTGGATCCTCATGCAGGGGCACAGCTGCTTCCCAATGGTCTCACCATGGCCTGCAGAGGAATCTCAGCTCTGGCATCTGGAGCACCTCCTGCCTCTCCTTGGTATCTCCATGTTGTTTCCTTCACATGTTCTCACATCTTCTTCTTCTCTGGCTAGAAAAAAACCCTGTGCCCCCTGCTGTTTTTATTTTCTTCTTAAATATGCTATCACAGAGGTATTATGAGCCTCTCTAATTGGCCCAGCCTTGGCCAGCAGCATGTCCACCTGTAGAGCCATCAGTCATTGGCTCTGCTGGACATATTGGAAGCTTCTAGCAGCTTCTCACAGAAGCCACCTCTGTGGCCCCCCTGCTACTTAAAACCAGGCCATACCAAACAAACACAATATTTTCCATGATAGTTTTCAGTAGCAACTTCTCTTTCTCAGCCTGAATTTGTCACACTGGTAACACTTGTCCCAGGAAATGCCTTATGGTGCTGTGTTGAATATTGTGACACCACTGGGGAATCATCAAGTAATATTATAAAGGAGAAACCTTGTCTTCTGCAAAAATTGTACACCCAAATCATGTGCATACACTTGCTGCATATACCCCACAGCTTTAGATCCCTTAGACTACCACACTAGCCCTTGCTGCAGTGGGGCAGGGTACTGGGACTGTCATTGAGGTTCTAGACCCACCCCTGAATTTCCACTGTGCCCAAGGACTGTTCCTAGCACCACTGTTTTTGCTTTCAATGACTCCCAGTCAACAGCTACAAAGCACTGCCTTGCACAGCACCTGTAAATCACATTATTTCACAATGCTACTACTGTTTTCTGAGAAACAGCTTGACAAATACAGCACAATTCCTTGGAGCACAGGAGATGAACTACTCCTGTACAGAAGCTTGCACTGAGCACACAGTGCACATCTGGAGTTATCAAGGTTCTGATGCCAACTTGCCTTGAGTCAATGGGGAGAGACAGTTCTGCAGCAGATGAGGTTTTGGCCTAAAGGAATATAAATATCTGGATATCATATTGCTTGATTATCTCACTAGATAACTTCATGTGAGACAGCTGAACAAAATCTTAAAGAGATCCCGAACATTCTGAATGCAAAGCTCCCTTTAGTGTATCAGATTTTCAGGGGCATTTAAGGTTTTTGTGGCCCATTTTAAGGTTCATTTTAACATGGCTCTGATGTACACAGTTTCCTTTGCCTCTCTCTCCATACTTATTATATTTTTTGTGACAGAATTTAACAGGTGGACTGAATCTGATTTCCTCATTGTTCATCCTGTTGCATCCTTTCAGAACATTAAAAATCCCTTATTTTCAAATATTACGCTGGCTGTTCAGCCAAAGCAAAGCCAAGCAAAGTATTTATTGTGAAATTCTTAATGCTTTCTGCCGTCTGCAGACATTGGAGACTTTTTGATCTTAAGTTTTCTGGAAAGAATGCCATAGTAGTGGCTCTTTTACCCCAGACGTATTTTACATTCACAGGTTTCTTTCCTTACCTTCTTTTTCCAGAGCTATGTGTCCACTAGCTCACAAGAGCCCAGCCTTATGAATGTGCATAGGGGACACACAGTCTAAGTTTTCTGCAAATACTCTAAACTCTTCATGACCTTTGACAGCTTCTGATGGTCTCATCTGCTGGGGACTATGTAATGAGTAGTACTATGCACCTTGGAAAATGTCAGCTGAGTGAATAAGTCTGGAGGTGAAGAAAACAGGTGATGTACCACACATTTCCTTTCTTTCTGGAGAACTGGAAAGCAAAAGAACTGCTCCCTCGGGTGTGAGTGCTTTAGAGCAGTGAAGAGGCAGCATTAGCAAAGGACACAGAGTTTTTAAGGATTCACTGCTGCTTTTCTGCACTGAGTAATTCCCTGAGAGGGCAAGGAAAGCTGTCAGGGGTCCTCTGATTTGTAGATATTCACTGTGTGTCACTCCTGCTGGAGCTACTGCAGCTGCAGTCCAAAAGACAATAGTCGGTCAGAGACACACAGAGAAAGGTTCCCAGGAAAGCACATCACCCTCCTTCCTTCCCCCCACCTCCTCTCCAGTGGGAGGTTTATATTTTGCTTCTGTGGCACATCAGGTGCTGCTGTTGCCCAGCACAGGCAAAACCCAAAGAGCAAGGGCACACCGTCCTGTGCTCAGACTTGCTAACAAAGCTACTCTGCCAATTCCATGCATTCAGGGGGTTTAAGGCAGAGGAACCCCGAAAGGGCTGTGCTCTATTGTTTCCAGATTGTGCTGCCTCTTTAAAATCAGAAATGCACAGACAGCTTCAAGGTGCCTCCCACTGAGCAAAGGCTTTAGATGCAGGCACAGAGGCAGAGGAGCCATCCTCCCTTGAGCACAGAGCTAACCTGATGGGAGAGAAAGGGGAGCTCAGAGGAGTCCTTGGGCTACTTCCAGCGATCCTTTCTCTCCTCCAGTAACAGCAGCACCTGCAGAAGAGAAACCTGGCAGCTCTCCACAAGGTGCCTGAGACCTCCAAGAAGATGAACACAACTGCAGGTACCCTTTACTGATAACATAATGCCAGTCTGTGGATGGTTGTGTTGTCTGTATTTATTTTATAGCTCTTTTGGTATTTAGCAGTGAAATCTGACTCAGATACGGCCCCTTGCTTTAGCCAACAAATTTTGCATCCAAGTGTTTATTTAGCACTTCTTTTAAATGAATGTTTACCTTTTCAGGCAGATGTGGAGATGTCTCCTAAAGCAGTCCCTTGTCAGAACTGTTTCATTTCAGGCTTTGGCTTTCTGTTACTATGTTCTGCAATGCTCAGTTTGAAAAACAACATGGTCACCAAAGTTGCAAAAGAGAGTTTCTGAGAGATATTTGTTCAGTGCTGGTACATCAGGATCTGAGAGTGGTTGCAGGGAAAGAAGGGAGCAACAGCTCCACTACGCAGATCATCCTTTATAACCACGTCTGCTATTGTTCAGTACGGTTTGACAGTCTGAGAACTTACTGCTTGAGGGCTGAAAAAGCAGTAATGCTCCCTGATCCTCTGCTGGGATGAGGTGAGACTATCCTGAAAGCCAGAAGTCTGGTGTGAAGATTCCTAGATGGACCACAGGATGATACAAGAAGATGCCCTCTCAGCATTTTGATACAGAAAGACAAAAATAAGGAGTAGATGTGATGGGGTTTTTTCCCCTCTGAGTGGGAAAAAAATTAGTAACATTTTATTATTTGGTACAAAGAGGGAAGCCTGCTCCTCCCCAGCATCAAAAATGCAAGGCACTCTGTCTTGCTTACAGAATATTTTCCCTTTCACCTTTCACTCTCTGTGGAAACACTTTCCCTGTAAATGGCAGATTTGCCTTCACAGCTAAGTTATACAAGTTGATTCGTGGGACAAAATTTTTGTCTCTGCAAACTGGCAGAGCTTCACCAGTTTGACAGAAGTGATAATGGATTATGCTGGCAGAAAATTTTGTCCTGTACTCAGTTAATGGCTGCCAAAATGAAAGTGCTGAATTTAGTATTTTCTTTGGTCTTTGCAATTCTTACTTCATTAAGAAACGCATTTAGAAGCAAGGACATCAGTACTCTTTCAATTCTCTACCACATCACTCTGAAACAACCAGAATAAAGCATTAATTTTGCCCAAAAGGCACACCAAATGCTTTACAGCACACTGAGTTGTCATTTTAGTGTCTTTTACCTTGCACAACACTGACAGCACCATGGGCTTGCAGGCTGGTGGATTTTAAACTAGATTTTACATTCTTCCTGTATTGTCATTTCACTGCCTGGTGAAAATTCCATTGCTGGTAAATAAAACTGCTGCAGTAAAAAAGAGTGCATGAAGAAACTAGAAGCATTTATTTTGTGAGAGCAGAAGCGTCCCTTCCACAGGGTATTTCTTCCTTCTGTGCACATGTAGCAACAGATCTGTGGGGCAAAAAGGTGGCTATTGCTTTACTTCAAGATCAATACTTTTGCTTCCATTTCCTTTCAGGAAACACTTTCCTCTTTTTGTTCCCATAGGAGGAGATAAGTGAGGCTGTTGTTTTAAAATCTTCTGGGGAAAAAGAAAACATTACTCACTTCTCAAAAGGAAGCTCTGGGTGAGGTCTCTTGCCTGCCACTCTTGTGCCCTGCCACTCTGGGCTAACACAACATCGAGGGCCAGCCAAGCTGCACATGCCAAAAGAAGACAGACATGGCCATGGAGCAAACTGAACACAACCTAAATGCTACCAACCACCTCAAATTTGCTGCAATCTACAACATTCATGATGGGGATTTCACCTCTTTGCAAAACTTCTCTTTCCCTTTCAATTTCACTTACAGTGATTATGACCTGCCACTGGACAGTGAAGATGACATGACCAAAACCCTTACATTCTTCACAGCCAAGATTGTGATTGGGGTTGCTCTGGTTGGCATCATGCTGGTCTGTGGCATTGGCAACCTCATCTTCATTGCTGCTCTTGCCCGCTACAAGAAGCTGCGAAACCTCACCAACCTGCTGATTGCCAACCTGGCCATCTCAGACTTCATCGTGGCCATCGTGTGCTGCCCCTTTGAGATGGACTACTACGTGGTGCAGCAGCTGTCCTGGGAGCACGGCCATGTCCTCTGTGCTTCAGTCAACTACCTACGAACTGTTTCCCTCTCTGTTTCAACCAATGCTCTCCTGGCTATTGCTGTTGACAGGTAAGTGGGATGCTACTACGACTGCACAAAGAGGTGGCCACAGCTTCTGAAGTTCTAAACCATTTCCCCAAGTGCCACATCAACATTTTTTGTGAATTATTCCCCAGGCACCTTGTTTTGTTGCCAGACCACTCTTCCAGTGAATATTTTTTTCCAGTTGTGCTGCAGTCATGAGAGACTGCCTGCCTTTCACTCCAGGAATTTTACCAATTTAATTGTATCCCTTTTCAAGGCTCTTCTCTCAGCCTCATGCACCATGGAATCTGACAGAGGACACTGAGGCATTGTCTCAGAGGACACTGAGGACCAGCCTCGTGTTGATGCAACCTACAAGTCTGACACAACTGAGCCACAGAAAGCCGGAGACTTGCTCAGTAAACTCTTTACAGAAAGGCCATTATCACAAGACCTCTTTCATGTACAAACACAACACACATCTCTGTAAACCCTTTGCACATATATATGTGATTCCCACCCTTCTTTCCTCTTCTTTCCCCCAATTTCTCTCATGTGCCATTTCAAACTTTATTATAGTGTTGCAGTTTTCAGTCCCTGATACAGAAGTCAGCTCAGGAGTAGTTAGCCCTGCTGAAGGCTGCACAGATACAGTTTGTGTGTGGTTGATGCAGCTGCTCCTGATGTCAACAGAAATCTGTGAAAAGACTCTGGAGATGTTCAGAGAGGTTTTGCCTGGTGTGGGCAAGGGGACAATCAGCTCCTACAAAACACATCCTTTACAAGCATCTAACACAATATCCTTTCAACAGCAGCTGAGGACTCGGGTAAAGCTTCTAAACACTAACCATGTATGCATTACCATTTTCTATCAGTTTTTCAGCTTCTACAGGGTTTTCTTGGAAAGCTCTGCTAGTGCATCCCAGGTTGATGAAGTAATATGGGTCATGGCGCCCTTATGTCTGCTAAGAATTAGATTCATAGCTTATCTTCCCATATATCTTTGAAAACAAGCCTGGCAAAGATTAATCACTGAAACTTGTTGTAAGAACACACTGTTTTGGTTTCATTGCTTTTCTTTTTTCTTTTTTCTTTTTTTTTTGAAAGTTAATTACTTGATAAACAGAGAGAAACCTCACTGTTTAACAATCACCAATTCCATGTTAGTTATGTCATGTGGATTGTTGACTTCTGTCTCCACAAAGAACAGGCTCCAAACAAAAGTTGTCCCATGCTTAGATCATTTAAAAGCATTTAAAATCAGCTGTGTAAAGTAAGTCTGTTGCACTGAGGATTTCCTTTAGGGAGGGCTCTCCTTCTTCCTCCATGTCTATTCACATGAAAAAATAGGAATTTCACATTTTTAAGGCCACATCTACACTAGAAAAATACAACATCTGGCGAGGAAGAGCATGTGATAAAGATCCAATGTCCACACTGCAAATATTTAGCTGGGCCTCCTGGACCAAATACCCACGGGCACTTCCTGTGTTTTGTGTACACTTTTGGAGCACATCTTCCAGGACAGTTTCATGTGAATTCAGTTCATGAACTGCAGGTCCACTCCACGGTAACAGCCCAAGTGTGGTAAGCAATGACAGTCAGGAAATCCACCACAAAAGCTTCCTCCTGACTCTGTTGGACAGATTGATCCAATCCAGACAAATGTTCTGATGAGCAGATATGCATATTTATGAATACATATACACACATTATGCCACAACATATTTCCGTAGGACCTGACCTAAAAATGTTAAACTATTTGCTCCACAATGAGGCTGTCTCATTCTGCTTACCCCTGACATTTACTCAGCACTTTTAAGAGCCATGAACAATTTATTTGCTTCAAAGATCTGGCTGATGAAAAGTGCTGCTGACTTTCCATTTTACTTTAGAATGAATATGTCTTATGGATGCTATTAGATGTATTAAATATATACAGATGGAACAGACTCCAAAGGAATGAGAAATTCCACTCTTTGAAACAATACTTTGGGCAAAATACAGTTGTACTGGGACCTCTGATAAAAATGTCCTCTTAGCAAGAACATTGGAACCTTGCAGCTTTACAGTCCTAAGCAGTGCAAATACCCAACTCAAGTTTTCTGCTTTGCCAAATTACTTAATATTGTATATTTAAGATGAATAAGTAATAGTCACCTCCAGAACATACACCAAAAATATTTGCATGGGCAGAGAATACACACTCTGTTGGTGGCTTAAAATCATGTTCACCTGTAAGCATACATTAGCAGCGCCTTCAAGTCTTTGCACCCCACAGAAAAACCACAGAAATAAGAAAAACACTGTGATTTATATTTCACCTCTTTGTAAAAAGAGCTATTTAAGTAGCTCTCTGCTCAGGGAGAACATTTTCCTGAGTCTACATGTTTGTCGTTTCTTCCCTGGATCTAAGTAGATGCGTAATTCTGCGTTTTTCAAACTCTTGCTCCTGTTTAAAAGTTGTGATACAAAATTGTAACTCAGCTCCAAGCTGCTACTTCACAAAATGTTCTTACAGATAATTACGTCCTTGTAGATTAATATGTTCAGGCTCTCCCCTCAGGAATCTGAACAATTTCCTCCTGCCCAATTCTGTTTGCTTGTATTTGGAAGAGTGTTCTGACCAACAGTGTTTTCTGACTTCATTTCGAATATATTTTTCTGTTCTAGATATCTGGCCATTGTTCACCCACTGAAACCACGCATGAATTATCAAACAGCAACCTTACTCATTGCCGTGGTCTGGGTCATCTCCATACTTGTAGCTATTCCTTCTGCATACTTTGCTACTGAAACAGTGTTGTTTATAGTGAAAAACCAGAAGAAATTTTTCTGTGGCCAAATTTGGCCAGTTGACCAGCAGATGTACTATAAATCATACTTTCTCTTCATCTTTGGCATTGAATTTGTAGCACCTGTGATTACAATGACCTTGTGTTATGCCAGGATCTCTCAAGAACTTTGGTTTAAAACTGTCCCAGGATTTCAGACCGAACAAATCAGAAAGAGGCTTCAGTGCAGAAGGAAAACTGTTATGGTACTAATGTGCATCCTGACTGCCTATGTTCTCTGCTGGGCACCATTCTATGGCTTCACAATTGTCCGGGACTTCTTCCCCACACTCTTGGTGAAAGAGAAGCATTATCTTACTGCCTTTTACATAGTTAGGTGCATCGCCATGAGTAACAGCATGATAAACACCATGTGTTTTGTGTCTGTGAAAAACAACACCATGAAGTACTTCAAGAAGATCATGCTGCTCAGATGGAGGTCAACATATAAGGGAAGCAAATCTAGCACAGATTTGGACCTGAGAACAAGTGCAATGCCAATCACAGAGGAAGTAGACTGCATAAAATTACAATAAATTTTCTAAGGTTCTAATTTGACCTTTTCTGGAGATGAGGGTAAAGAGGAAATAATACCTTCTCAGAAGCTTCTTCCTCGTCTGTGGGACTACCCACCGCTGGTGAAAGCCCTCAAAGAAACAGCTTACTTCGCATTCCCACCGGAACTATTCTCACTGGACTGCTGGATAATCCTTAAGCTTGAACAGATACTGTGCTTCAGTTCACACATCTGTCAATTTGGGATGTAGACACTCGTTTTAGAGTTGTTTAATAAGAACAAGGAAGTCTATGAATGCATCAGACCATATTACAATGATGGAAAAGTTCAGTGCTGATCCTAGCAGTGATGTTCCTTTGTTTCTTAAGAGAAACCTCTTAATCTTTTTGGCTCATGCCTTTAAGCTATTTGGTCCTTTTCTTTCTGCTCAGAAGAGAAAGGATGCCAAAAAAGCCCATTTTGCTTCCTGTTACTCTTTAATCTCTCAGTTTACCCCTCCTGATGAAGCTTCTTGAAATCTACAGACCACTAGCTTTTTATTGTCATTGGATAATACGTACAGCATGCTCTTATGAAAGGCGCATGCTCTGAAAGCTAAAATCTGCTTCACAGTCAAGTGAAAACCTCAAGTCTCTTTCTGTTACACCTTAAGAATGCTTTATCAGCATTCCACTCTTTAGTTTTATGGAGAGTGCTACTCTGTCTGTTATGTATTTGGAAATGTCACAGATACATATGAAAAGGATCTCTTCCCTCACCTCCAGGCACCCTATGGTCAGCTTCTGCTGCCTTGAGATGCTGAGCACCTTACAAAACCAATCACAAAATTGTAGAATTTGGGAATAACATCTCCACATTGTCTATCCCACCCCTCTGAACATGTTGACCAGGATTATGTCCAGCTAGGCTTTGACTGACTCCAGGAATGCTGACAATCTTCCCGGATCACCAGTGCCAGTGTTCAACAGCTCTCACTCAGTGAAAAATGTTTTCTTATGATTAGATGGATTTTCATCTGTATTACCTTGCATGCCAGCGGGATCCACATGGTGGTGGGAAAACTCCAAACAGACATCTTACCAAGTCTGTGTGCACCCTCATGATAAAGGATAAGCAAAGCCAAAATACCAAGGAGATCCTGAAATTATCCATCTTCCTGGAAGCAAGACAGACTTGGGCTTCAGTGAGCCAGCCTGTAGCTGAGTTGTGCTTATTGTGTGCTCAGATATGAGACAACAACTCTTTCATTGTTCTGATTTAGCGCAACTTCAGTTTGGATGTTTCTTAACTGATAATTGTGACAAAGCAGGTGACAGTAGCAGTAATACCTACTCATTTCAACTACATGTAAGATATCATGGACTTCTGTGTATGGAAATAAAATCTTTTCTGTTGTGATGCCAAATGCTTCCTGTTTTAAAGTATGTGGTTATGCCTACTTTTGGAGAAAATTGTTTTGGAAAAATAACATGTCTGTTTGTGAATTTAAAGTGAGCAGCAAATCCTGCAAATAAAACACGGCCTCAGTATCAGCATTCTGAATTATTTTTTGTCTTTTTCCCTTAGCCATCACTTTCTTACCCAACTGAGTAATGTGAATGATTGTGGAGGACGACAAGCTCTCTGCAGGAGGGCCTCTCACCGTCCATGGAGAAGTCAGGCTGATAGCCTAAGTCATCCCTAAGATAAGCTCACAGTGACCTGGTGGTCCATAACACCAGCATGCCTTGATTCCCTATGCAAATAGCCTGTACCCACCCCCTCTCTGTCCCTATAAAAATCCCAGCCTCAGCCTCTGACCCCAGGAGCTTTGTGTCCCTGGTTCCCTTTGCAGAGATGTTGACAATAAAGCCATCTCTGTGCAATTGCCATACAGACTCCTCTCTCTCTCTCTCGCTCCTGTGTTGGCCTGGGGATACCAGCATCGAGCTGAAATCACTACTCTGAACTGATATCACTTGCTGGAATACCCCACACAGCCAAGGAAGCGGGGCTCTGCTCCTAGAAGATGTTCTCTTGTGAGACTCTTCTCTCTGGGAAGGATACAGGCCCCTGGGTGAAAATTCTCACCCAGTTTTCTTTCTGGTTGTATCAAATGATTCCATTCCTGCTGATGAAACACTGACCAGTTAAATTTAAGGGCATAAAGATATTTAAATCCATTAAAATGTTCAAAGCCTCTCATCATTAGTTGCTCTTAAGTATATGTTGAAAAGTATTTCATCATTTGCTGTTATGCAAAACAATGACTGAAACCATCCTTCAAAATGTCAGTTTTAAACAGGGGTAAGTACTAAATCAATTTGTGTTCCAGACTGCCACAGAAATTTAAAAGACCAGAGAGCTGAAGTATTTCACGATCCAAAGGCTTATCTTGTAATCTCACCTGAAATCTCATGGTTCCTTCTCAAACTATGCTCCCATATTTATCTCCTGAAACCTTCCCTAGTTGTTTGGGATTAGCTAACATTACTACTACCTGTTATTAGAGAGTGCTGATACTCCTTCCACCTGTTTTTTCCCCAACATGGTTTTGGTGCAACAAAGTCAACTGACAATTTCCACACTAGGGAAATCCATCTAAGGCTGAGTTAATAAAAAAACCTTCACCTTTCACCAAGAAATATATATAGTACTAAACAAAATCTGGGAGAAAGAATTGCTTTAAAACTCTGGAAATCACTTTGAGAGCTCCAATAGAGCTCTTCTACCCTGGCCTAACCACTGTTCTCATCCCTGTGCCTGCCAAGAGTATCAAAGCAGCATCCCCCACAGCCTTTACTGAGGGTTTAGGTTTTGGGACTGCTGTATTTTTGACATTTTAAGGCTCTCCTAGCAGCAAAGGAGTGGTGCTGCCTGAACCTCTGGATAGGGCAGTAGAAGCCATGCCTTGCCTTCAAGTGCCTTTGTTATGAGCAGCATCCTCAGAGAGAGGGGGAATTCCTACTGAGGAAGGGTAACAGTTCCGTTCCCTGATCCAAGCATGAAAGTCACGCTACCCTTAGCCTGTGTCAGCCCCAATTCCAAAGTGCCTAAAAAACAGGGCACTTTCAGAGGCACTATTTGCTCTCAAACTGAGCTCCAGCAAGTAGAGGCCCAAGGCCTTGCACGGGGATGAAAAGTGACTGAAAAATGACTGTGAATACTTCTGAAGTGTGTAGGCAGTGTGAACAGGCCATGACCCAAGTGGCTCCCTCAGGCAGGGGAGAGCAGGCAGGGCAGGGTCTGCAGGAGAGGACCAGATCCCACATTCCCTAAGGCTTAGGTGAGCCGCGCAGGGAAGAAAAGAACAAAAAGGCTTTTTTGTACCCACAAAACTTACTAGAGGACAACATTTAGAGAGGGAATTGAATATGGACTACACCTACCTGGAGCTCTGCCTGTAAGAGCCATACCTAAACAGAGAAAGACAAACACAAGCTGGGAAGAAGGCAGCACCTGTCTCAGAGGAGAAGCAGGCCTTTCCAGCACAACTCCTGCCAAGGAAGGCAAAACTCCAACAAGATCTCTGTGGCCACCAGCTGCATACTATAAGCTCTAGGGGAACAGCTGCAATAAGGGCTCCATCATACAAGAGTTGTGGGATGTACCATGGATGAGGAATGGGTGGGAGTTAGGCATCCTCCTGAGAACCTTTGGCAGTGTTTAGATAATCATGCAGTGAGCCAACCAGATGCTGCCATATCTCAGTTGGTGGCTAGATCCAATTTTTACTGCCAAATGCAGAACTGTGGTGCAAAACCACATCAGATCACTGCTCAGCTGTCCTCCTGCAGCACAGATCCAAAACAATAGGCTCATTTCCTTCTACAGCAGCTTCTCCAGGGATAACTTGAGAGTGAAATTTGGTCTCTGCTCCTTCACACTGAAAAATATAAACCCAGGTGCACCTGGAAGTTAAAATGGTGGCCCTAAATGGCTAAGAGAGCATTAGGAGAAAAAAAATCCCAGCTATTTCCAGC
This sequence comes from Thryothorus ludovicianus, assembly GCA_013397245.1. Classification (NCBI taxonomy): domain Eukaryota; kingdom Metazoa; phylum Chordata; class Aves; order Passeriformes; family Certhiidae; genus Thryothorus; species Thryothorus ludovicianus. The sequence continues at coordinate 81,745 of VZTB01003736.1, forward strand.
AACAGGCACTGAGGAAACAAAGGCTGTGTCATTAAAGCAATTATCCCTCTACAAAAGGGGATGACCTGCAAGATGCCAGACCAGGGTACATCAAAGTAGCCAGCACAGAAAATTTCCCTGAAGACTGACTGACTCATTAAGGAGCTAAGACTGCTGCGATTGTTGTTCCTTGAGCCTCTCCTGTGGCAACAGCACCCTCCAGCCGCCAGCAGGGCGCCCCTGTGGCCTGATGGTAATGCTGTCCCCGTCTTCTATTTCTCTCCACCTTTTTCCCTCTCTGCTCTCTTTCCTGTCCCACTCTATCCAGGTCCATATTATTTCTTTATCAAGAAACAGTTCTCAGATACAATATTGCCAAATTTGTGCTTTACTTTTTATCTGAGAAATCTATCGAAAAAAATCCTCCCCAACTCCCCTTACAGCAGAATTTGTAAGGACAGGATTACCCTCCTAGAAAGGAAGCCTCCATGTGCTAATGGGGTGTATGTAATGAGATTTTTTGAGGTAGAAACAGGCAGCAGCTGAGGTCCGCAAGGTCTATCACCAGTTCCCAGCCTCTGAAATGCTGGGATCTCAGGCTCCAGACTCATCTTGCATCACATAGCCTGGAGCACACCTGTCCTGTGCCCCAGAGGAAAATGGCTTCTCCCTTGCCAACACCTCAGCATGAGGCTGGCTCCTCCACCTCCTCTTCCTCCAGCCTGTGGCAGGTACATGCACCTACTCCTGGAGGTGCCTCCTGGGCAAGGCTTGCTGAGACAGCTCAGCTCCTCTTTGACACAGCACAGCTCCAGTCAGGTCTGGGCTCTCCTGCCTCCTGGCCTGAGGCCAGCAGCTTCCTTCACAGGGAAACTTCTCTGCCCAAGATGGCCTCAGCATGACAGGAGCAGGAGATCTCAGGGCTGTAGAGAGAGCTGAGCCTGCATACAGCTCAATGCTACTAGGTTTGAGTCACCCTTGGCAGTTTTTCCGGTAAGAGGAACAAGACAAGCACACAAGCTCAATTAAAAACCAGGGCTGTTGCAGTAGACCTCTCATTAGGGGTAGAAAGGAGCCAAGACTGATGTTTAACAACATGAAAAGGATCCCAGTTTATTCCTCTTTACAGCTCTGCCATCCTGACTGATTACAGCAAGCTCCTACTGTGGGCTCCTACTGTAGGCTCCAGCTGCAGACTCTGACTGCTGCTTATCTCCTGCTGGACTATGGCTGCAAGTATTAGCTTGCAGATTCTGACCACAGGCTTCGACCTAGCTCAACTATGACTGCAGGCTCCAATTCCGTCAGACCCAAACTGACGTCACAGCTGATCTTTTACCAGCAGTAACTCTCTTCCTGTATCATCCTTCTTTGTGTCTTTTCTGGATCTTTTCCTTCTCCCTCAAGGTTCTCTTCCTCCAGCTCCTCTTCATCAAAAGGCTCCCTCGACCAGCCAGCCCACCCCTTTTATCACACCTATCTTTATTAGTCACAGCTGCAACCCATTAAGAGCAAGGCTGTTCCTCTTCTTTTGTAATTAGTACAACTGTGACTTGTCAGGGGCAAGGTTGCCTGTAATCTCTTCTTCCACACCACACAGGGCATTGGTGTTGTTGAGGGCACATCCACAAAGTCCTCCTGAAAAGTCCATAAAACCAGCATATTTGGATGCCTGCTTGAAGTCATACAAGAATGCTTCTTCCCCTGCTGAACTTCAGGACTTTGACCGAAAAAGGTGCTAAATTCACAGGGCTCCAGTCGTCTATCCCAAAATGCAGTAAAACTATTACCTTGCTGTCAAGTTTTCTCTCACTGGTCTGGGCTCAGGCTCATTAATGCAAGCCTCAAGCCCACCCAGGGATGTGAATTGTCAGGTTCTCTGCTATTTTGCAGAAATTCCCCGAGCTAGCAAAGTCCTTTTCCAAGCCCGAGGTGTAAGAAAAGAGCAAAAACTCTTCAGGTCTCGTGTTCAAGGTTGTTTATTCGCTCTTACCTAAAACATTTTTTCTCTGCCCTGCCGAATTCCTTCCAGCAAGACAGTTGAAGGCCTTCTCCCCCCTAAGGGGCGGCATTTATCTTTTATACTAAAAATTACGTACAGATTATTTACTAATTGTCTCCTATACCTATTCTTTACATTAGACAGTTTCTACTCTAAACCAATCAGTCATGTCCCCGTCACCGAGAAGATGGAGAGGGAAGAAGAAGGAAGAAACTTAAAAGCCACAAGGTTTCTCCATCTTGGCAATACCTACCCCCCTGTACCAAAACCCAAAAACTACTTTTACACTGTTACAAACTCACTACTGCTCTATTCAAACTCTTGTGACTTGTAATTCTTCTTTTAAGGTTGTCATTCTTTTAAGGTAAGTCATTCACACGGGATAAAATCCAAACCACAGGTGTTTTGGGCTGTATTCCAAGATTTCTGAGACCCCTGCCAGGGTCCCTGAGCCTCCAGGGCAGTCAGAGACAAGCCCTGGTTCCCACACCTTGCTGTCCTAGGGTGACGTGGGTGATTGTGGGGTGAGAATGATATGCAAACACCACTGTTCATTGGACATATGTTCATATTGCCATTGTCTGTACATTAAACCATACAGACATGAGATAGAAGGAAATGTGTAAGTGTCAAAGGTCTGAGCAAGTGAAAGATGGAGCTTTGAGTGAATAAAGTGAAAGGGGGGGAATCCTGCAGCTCTGTGGTATGCGGCCTGGATTCAGTGGTCCAGTATGTGGATGTGATGAGGGCATGATGGGTATTGCTTGTAATTTTTGGAGGAACAGATGGAAGTTTTATGTGAATAAATGCTTGATGTGTGGTAGTATGTTGACGATATAGGGATAAGGGGTGGAATGTCTTAGGGTGACATTGATGCTTGTATCCCCATTCATGTGCGCTGGCTATCATGTTCTGTGCCTTTAAGACTGACTCAGAAGACTGAATGTTTAGTCTGGGTTTTACCATCAGCCTCTCCCCCATGGCTGGCGGGACACAGAAATGGGCAGTATCTAGAGCTTTTTTTTGCTTTTTATTTTTTTGTTCTTGCTTTTTGCTCTGGCTCTCGCTCTTGCTTCTGCTTTGCTTGTGCTTGCTCTTGCTTCTGCTCATTAGCTAGTCTAGCTAAAGAGTCCAAATTTCTTCCTGGACTGTTTCTCCTTTCCACTTTTTGGACCTACTCGAACCTACTCCAGACTGGGACCTGGGAACATCGAAAGAGTCTACATCCTGTGGCCGGCAGCAGCTGCCCCAGTGCCAGAGGGATTGATAACAGAGACACCACCCCCAAGAGAGACTTTCTGAATTTGTCATCTTTTTCAGAGCAGTGAAAGAGTGGTATCATCTGGTATTGTTAATTTTGTGTGTTGTGGGGTGCTGTGCCTGTTAAACAGGTTATTTCTACTTCTCTCCGAGGAATTCTTCCCAAACGGGTGGGGGGGAGGGGCCATGTGGGTTTGCTTTCTGGAGGGGCCCCCTTTGGAGAGTCTCTCCCAAATTTGCCCTAAACCAGGACACTTGCTTTCCAGGAAGTTCAAGGGAGTGATAAACACACTGAAGGCAAGATCTTCCAACAATGTCTTTAGAAATCACAAACACAATTACATGCTTTTCCCACTGTATATTACAAGTTTAATTGTGCAAAAATACAGTCATCAAGACTTTGCTGAGAATTGGACACAGTTCCAGTGATATACACAGAAAAGAGGTACTGTTATAATTTGAGCAAATAACACTGTAATTGTTGTTGAGCCTATCAAGTGGTTCCTGTTCTCAAATGATTTAGAGAACCTGTATTTAACTACTGTACCTGAAGAGACAAAACAACAAAACAACAACTGGGAAAGATGGGAGCAGAATAATGACGTTTAAAACTGCACTAACTCAACAACAAAACAGTAAAAATGGCTTAGTCTTTCCTACCACCAATATTTCTTCCAAACACAGGAAGATGAAGTTTTAACAACCTTTATAATTGTATTTCAAAATACAATATATCAATGGTGTTGAAAAAAAAAAAACAGAGAAAAAAGAAAAAACAAGCAAAAATTTCAAGAGCTCTATCCTCTGGGTCCATGACTTATTAAAACAAACACCACACCAGCCCCCAAAATAATAGATATGGACAAGAAAGGCATTGCAGAATCCCTTCACCCCCATTATTATCTTCCTATAGTGCCTACATCACGGAGAAAAAAACTTCAAACATTTCCTCTCCTTTGTGCAACCATGCTTTAACACAACCACACTGGATATTCAGTAGGCTGTTCTGAGCAGCTATTTTTTGATCCTAACAAATCTATGTGTTTCTTGTACAACTGTCTCAACATCTTCATTATCCTTTTCTTCTGAACTCAGTTCCCAGTCCGAGTCTTCATCAGTAGGTTCATACTCCTCCTCGTCTATAAAGCTGTCACTGAGGTCATATTCATTGGCTTCACCATCACGGACACTGTCTTTCTCCATAGCCCTTTTTCCTGTAGGGACAAAAATGTCATGTATTCATGACTGATGAATGTAGAGCTCAAGATCCCTCCCAGAGCCCACATAGTTAAGTGTCTCTCCTCAAAAGAAAGAATCACCTTAACAACACATCTATCTTGCAGTTAAGCCTCTAGCTATTGCTAGACAGCTACTCAGACCCTATATTTTATCCATCCATCTATCCTATTCTTAGTCTTTGGAAGCTGATATGACTTTTAATTCCTAATCACTTCTTTACTGAGCTTCACATGAGAGAAGGAAATCTTCTAGATCACTCATCTCCTATATTCTCCACTTGCCTTCATGGTGGATAGTCTTTGTCTCCCTTCTGAAGATCATTTCCTTCAGAAATGCATTTTGGCAGATGTGTTTGAGCCTTGCTCTCAAGAGCATCTGTGACACCTCTTTTCTTAAATGTCCAAAATTCCTAACTAGCCATGGCCTGTTAATATTCCAATCATGTCTTATTCTGCCCTTAAGTGACATCCCCAAGTAAAATCATGTTCAATCCTCTTCCTCCCACCCTCCCATTTTTGCATTCTTACCTTATCTAGAAATAACCATTCAATATCAGTTTAACTTATCTGTTGAGCAGCTATCACCATATGAAACTATGAATTAGTATTTTTTCTTTAGCTACAGACTACAGTCCAAATTCTAACTCATAAGCACTTCTCAGCAAACTCTTGAAACCTCAGGTCAGAGCTCCAGGCACAAACACTACCACCAGTACCTCATGTAGCCAGACTATAGCCTCTATAAGTCACAGCTCTCTGTGAGTGGGAACACTCTTGTTCCAGAACTACCTTCCTTTTTATGCTTTTTTATGCAGTCTCAAGGAAATTAATCATGCCAAAATTGGGAGGACACTTTCATTTTCGGTTGTTTCCTCCCAATTTGTCTCAGTGTGTTTCATCCTTCTTTGGTGTCTCTGGATCTTTTCCTTCTCCCTCGAGGCTCTCTCCCATAACCAGCAGAATTTCTTAGCAGAATCACAGACTATAGTCACTGCAGAATTAATTATGTCTTGGAGGGAAGGGGTCAAAAGGAAGATGCTGAATAAAGTAAGAACAAAATCCCCCCTTCTCAGTCTAAAGTCATAAGAATAATAAGCCCAAGACTCCTTATCAAAGAAAAGCCCTTTGTCACTTTTACAGCACTATGAGCGGTATTTTACAACAGAAGCAGGAACTCTGGGAAAATACTGATGACTTTCATATTCTTCCTACAAATGCAGGCAGTGCCCCATACTGAAATGGAGGAAGTTCTCCCTCCCCCATATATCAATGCATTGATATTCGCAGTAAGTGATGCACTTCCTTTTATGCCTTTCCTTTCCACTTCTTTCTGCTGTAGTTTAATCCAGCCCTGCAGACCCTAAAGCTGATGATTAAGCTCAATTCTGCCATTCTCTAGTAAGTATATTTATAAAGATGACCTTGAAACTTTCTATGGAAGTATCTCCTTGATGTGGGGGAAAAAAGCTTTGTGACTGCTCCTTCCAAAATGTTCTATTTTGAAGTGAGCTGATCAGCTTGCTAGAAAACCTACATGAACATGTGTAGGACAATCCTGCATATTCCATGATTAGAGTGTGTTACTCATCTCAGTAGCAACAACCAAGAGAAGTCATTCAGTAGTGACAATTTAACGACAGCATAACTTGGACTTTTTTTTCAGCTCCTTCCCTACAACTATTCCCCAGTGATTTGCCTCAGATTATTTTTCAGAACATTCTCTGTAGGCAATTTTAGCAGCAATTGGACTTAAAAGCTGAATATGTTAAATGTCATGTGGAGGGCTCTCCCTATTCTCTCCGCTAGTGGAATTTAAATACACTTGTAAGGCATTTAATTCTGCTGTTTATAACAGTGCAGTTGTGCCAAATATGACAAAATAAAGGTTAATGGAGTCCTTACTGTCTGTCTGACCCTGCAGGGTGTGGTACTTGCCGAGCAAGTGTGTGAACTTGCTGAGCATCACCTTTTATAAGCTTTGCCCCCCACCCAGCTAAGTAAGCCAGTCAACATTAAAAGACATTAAAAAAAAATTACAATAGCAAATATAATAAGGGAACCTTTTATTTCTAGAGATAAATGAAAAAACTGTTGTATATTAAAGTAGCTCACTCTTAAAAATAACACCCCAATAGTTGATGTTGTCCATGAAAGCAGTTGTGTAAAAGCTGCATAACAAGAAAAATGCTTTGCCACTGCAAAATAATTCTATTTCCGGGCGGTTATTTTTGTTTGTGACAAAGCCACAAGAAAACCTTGTGCAATCACTCCTTATGAGGGAGCCTTAACTATCTGTGCATGAAATACTGGATTCCTTTCATCCTATTATGGCTACTGTGTAAGGAGCAAAGATGGAAGACACCATTTTAGCCATATGTGTCTCTCCTCAAAATATGTTTGTTTTCTTGTCTGCTGCTAGGGAAATACAGGTATGATTGTCCTGGAAGACTGGCATGATTTCAACCAAAGCACACTAACATGTAAGGAAACAAGAAGGATTTTACTACCATAATGACTACTTTCTCCTCAGCTAAGTATTATCAAGCTTCTCCAGCACTAGTAAATGCTAAGAGCCACATCAGACCAACTGTGTCCCAGGTTGATGTGCCCACTCATAACTTTAGAATACACTCACCATTGCTTTAAGTTTGTTGTTGTGTTCCCCTTCCAGTTACTAAAGAAAGGGAAGTCATCAGTCAGGACAGAGGGGAGCCCTGCCACAAGGGTTATTCTTAGAGCTGCTACAGCAGAAAACTGACCTATCAAACAAATACTGAAATGGTTGTGCTGTACTTACAGGTATAATAGATACTCTAATGCCCCAAAAATATTGGTTTTGTCTTGAATCATTCTCAAGAGGTTACCCAAATAAATTGTTCATAAAATTATTACCCCTGCCATCTGCAGACAAATGTCATCAATTCTGACTGGGGGTTTTTAAGCAGGAAATTTGAATATTTTAGGGCATTTAAATGTTTTACACTACTGCTTCCATAAATGCTATTCTTTCTTAATAATATCATAGCCCTGAATCTTCAAAGTAAAATGCATTATCATGACATTTTCTTAAGTGTTCTTTCTAAACTGTTTATTGCATTGGGATTTCATGTGGAAAAACTCTAAACCAATAATCAAGAGAAAGCACCCCCCAAAAAAATAAAACAAAGAATTATCTCTTTCAATTCTTTAAGAGCAGAAAAAATGTAAAAAGCACATTTCCCTATTTTTTTTCACCAAATCAAATTACTGGAATATAAAAAGACTATGAAGTGTTAGATTAGGAACTCAAATTCAGTTTTAGTTATATTCCCTACAAGCCTCAAGAGAACATATATGCAAAAATTAGTTCTTGCAGTCGAGCATCAGAATACTTTAAAATTGTATCTTACTTGAGAATTTCCAATTAAAAAAAATTCCTTCCCTCCCAAAAAAAATAATTCTAATAAAGAGGGAGCTATAAAAGCAACTTTATTCCCTAAAGAGAGATTAAAGTATTTTATTGAGATGGACTTGATGGTCCTTGTGAGTCCCTTTCAACTCAAAATTTTCTGTGATTCTGTAATATTGAACAAATTGGCCCACCTGGAGGTGCACAGTGCTTGTACTCCAGCTTGTGCTGGGGGTTCTTCCTGCAAAGAAGAAAACATTAAGAGCTTGCTTCAATCACCTTGTTCCACATTTAAAAAGTGCAGAATTTCCTGGTATTTTATGGATAATTTTCAAGGCACAGCATTTAGATTAGTCAAGTAATGGCCAACAGGTAAGAACAATAAAAATAACAAAAAATCCCTTCAAACTGTATTTGTTGCTTCTTCAAAAGAATGACTAATTTTTTGTGGGTGCCTCCTTTCCTCTATCCCCAAAGAATGAAACACAGATTAAGAAATTATCAATTAATGCAACACAGAGGTTGTCTTCTCTGGAAGGAGAAGCAGTTTGGGGTTTAGATAAAGCATCTGTTGTACTCCTGAAAAGTATGTTGGCAGTTTCATTCATAAGCCTGTTCATAAGTTTCTTCGCTTAGCCTGAGATGGGAAATCCATCTCATAGATGTTTTTAAGAGAATCATTTTTTCTGTGTTAGCTGAGTATCACCAAGGCTTCTTCCTAAGAGCTGTCCTCATTTTGTTACATTTCATGGAGACTACGCATTTTAGGACAACCACACTTTCCAGGAGAAAATGTTTCTGTGTGGAAACAATCTTTAACAGCAGCCACCAGTTTCAATATGCTCCTATAGAAATGCTATTGCCTCAAAATATATCTTCTTGTGCATAGTATTATACAGTCTGCTAAATATGTAAAACTTAGATACTGAAAAACAAATACAAGATTTTGAAGAAAATCAACCATGCTTAAAAGAAACAGCAGTCAGACATAAACTGGATTTTACTGCTGTTACCTCAATTATGCTCTGTAACAAATCAAGTACTGATTAAAATACTTTTTGTACAAAATCTCAACAAATACATTATCAAAATTTAAACTAAAACTTACAGATCAAGAACAACATGTAACAATAAATTGCTTATATAGAAGAACAATCTACTGAATGTTGAAAAGAGATATTGTTGATCTCCAGGTCACTGAATAGGCTCTTTGAATAGTCAGATTTTCATCTCTGACAGCTGTTATCATTACCAAAATACTGATTTGTACTGAGTCAATGTTAAAAATACGCACAGACTTGGGCGATTTAAGGGTAGCAGTCTGACCACAGTAAATTTCAGAAGGCTACAGTCAAAGTTAATATCAAGAATTAGTCACTATTCTACTCTCATTCTGCAACTGCAGGGGAGAATGTTCTTAACCTGTACACAAGAAAAGCCACTTTGCACAGTGTTTCTCACCTATAACAACCTGTTCCATATGGACACTCAGGCCGGTTGTCATCCTGAGCCACCATCTCCATGTCATGATAGTCAACATCATTAGGATGACTGAACTGCTGGAAGTGAATGGGATTCTTCCTGCAAAAGACAAATACACACCCAAACTGACTGCTCCATTTAAACACAAGAAGAGGACATACAAAATGTGTTACTGAATCATTGAGAGCTCATTTTTCTGTGGTTACATAAAGAGGAGATTTTAATGTTTAACTTGATATAGAATGTATGATCTACTTTCAGGATAACAGAAGACAGTTTGTCTTAGCACCTGCTGCAAGAGAAATTAAACCAGGAATCTTCCTATTTCCTATCATATTAGAGTTTCAGACGTCCAGCACATACACAAAAGATTTTATCTGAATTACAAATTAACATGCTGACATGAAGTTGTACCATAAGACATTAACAAGTCCACTTGTAGCTGAGTCACACTACCGTTAGTGAGGACAGCACAAGACCATCACCCACAACTTCTTGTTCTACCACATTTGAATCCGAGGTGAACAAGGACGGAACACAAATTTATCCATCACTGAAAGAACATTTCTACCACTTCAGGGCAAGACCTTTGTACACATACCACTAAAGACTAGGCAGTCATAAATATCTTTAAAGAAGAGTTTTCTTCTTTCTAGAACTGTTAGGTGGAGCTAAAAAGAATACAGAAAATCAAGTTCTGACTTCAGGAGAAATTCACATGACAGATGAAAAAATGCTACAAAAAACTACATCAAAATTAACATACTAGTAGCAAAAGGAAATCTACTTTTTCCCTACAATTTCTTAGAGACTTTTTTCCCAAGTATAATATTGAGAAGCAAAAAATGTGAGATTTTTTAAATAAACTATTTTCCAAAAGATATCTACAAAATACCTTAGTGATTACCTCAATTATTCACAGAGTACATAACCTCTAGTGTGTTTGTGCAAATTATAAAAGTGAGCTGCATGCTTCAATCAGGAGGAATAACAACTTTCAGCTACAGAGTACTTACTGCTTTACCTTAGACTTGCTACAGCTGCATTTAGAAGCAGTTTTGGAATAAGGATGTGTGTGCAGCCACCTCCATACACAGCAACTTCTTCACTGATCAGAGAAACTTCTTTAAATTCACAAGTACCTCTTCTGAACTTCATAGAGGAGAGTCAATATTCATTTTAGCATTTCAACTACCACCATAACCGAAGAGCATTTGTTACAGCTTTTACAAAATGATGACTTGAACACTGGGAACTCTGCTGGCCATTCAGGCCTCCTTTTAGCATTTGAAAAACACCAGATATTTAGCATCAATTCTTTCAATCTCCATTTGCTGGATATCTTTCACTCAGAAAACTCCACAAGCAAGCTACAGATAAACTCTCCTATAAGCTACTTATCAAAGATCCAGTATTCCTTGGATTTGCTTACAAAGGTGATAGGCTTCATGTCCTGGTCTTTTGTTGCTTCTGCAAACTGTAGGATAATTGAACAATGTTTCACTAAAAATTGCAAGGCTGCAGTCTTTTATTCAAAATTTAACAAATTCTCATGAAAACATCACTTGTTGTGACAAAATCAGACTGGCTGCCCACTTCTTTCCCCATTAAAAATAAATGGGATGAAACTACATCATTTAGAGGCCATTTGCTTTGTTTTCTTAATGCACAGAGCTAACATACTTGCAGTAATAGCAAGAATTCTCAGTCACATGAAATACAATTTATCTTCTGGAAGAGATATAGCAGAAATTGATGTTCTTTGAAGTAATTTTAATCCTGATTCCCACATCAAGCTACATCATAGTTGCAAAGGAAAGAAGGGCTAATAGCTGTCAATCAGCTGATTTAGTCTATTTTAGAAGATATTAATTTCCCTTTAAAATCTTGTTTCAAGACCTACTTGGACAACACCAGACAGTCATTATTGAAGGAGAGGAGAAAAAAAAAGAAAAAGAAGGTATGGGAGAAAGGAGGAAGAACAACAAAAGAGTTGTGATGTACGAGATCTTGTCACTAGGCTTCAGGAGTCTTTTGGCCAGTAGATGATGCTCCTCAAATTATACATTACCTATGGAGCACCTCAAATATGTTCTATCTCTTGAACATGCCCTACCTCAGCAGATGCGCAGTAGAAACACCCTATTTTACCTTAGCTTTACCTTGCTAATTTATATTTACTCTATGCGTAGTGCAACAATACCCTGCAAAATAAAAAGAAGCAGAGAAGTGCATAGCCAATAAGCAAACATCTTCCCTTTTTTCAGAAAAACCCTAAGGCTTCTTCCTTAAAGGTTTTGTTTGAGGGTTCTTAATATTTATTTGTAGACATAAGATATTTGATTTATAGGACCACATCTATCACATTGTAAGTTGCACTCCAAAGTTAATGGTTTCACAACAAAGCCTCAGTGCACAGGAATGTGTTAATTCATTTGATCAAAACAAAATTATTAAAATACTTTCATGAAAAGTAACCAATTAAAAGCCTGTTTTAATAAGAAAGCTTTATGACCGTTGCCTTCATATAAACATACTGACACAGTAACTCCAACTTTGCTTTCACAGAATCTCTAAATTTGTGTACTCAGCACTTCATGATGCAGGAAACTGAACAAAAACTACGCAAATAAAACTATAAAACTGCTTCAGAATCAATGCAATCACCCTCAAGCAGAAGTTGAGTATTGGTCAGTGAAATATTTAAGATAGTTATTCATCTGTGTAGCTATCAAAAACAACTTTAAAATTTATAAAGCAAATGTAACTGACCAGTTCAGAATCCTGGACTCCTCACAATCCCATGCAGAAGACCCCTTGCCATTCCACAGGCTTATTTCTTCAGCTACTGAAAGAACCTCCTAGTGAAAATGTAATGAATTACCAGCACTGCTAATAAAGCTATATAATTCAAGCCTGAAGTTATGTCATGACTGTGCATAACAAGTTTGTAAGTTCTATATTTTAATTCTTAATTAAAATATAGGAGAGAGGACTCAAAAAAAAAAAAGAAGACAGATGTAGATCTTTAGCTGCCTGATTTACAAGCTTAGAGTGAAAGAAAAATACTTACTTTCATAAACAAACAAATAAATGAACAGCAAAGTATTTAGAAACAAAACAAACAAATCAAGAAGAAACAAAACAAGAAACAAACAAATCCAAATGTTGGTTAAGCATTCCCTGCTCTGACAGATCTGGGAGAGATTTACATACCCCCAGTCAGCAGAGAACTGCACTCCAGGCTATGGTAAAAGGATTGACATGCAGAAGAAAGACTGCAGTTCCAGTTTCAGAGATGAGAGTCCACTACTACTATACCACTTCAGTGGCAGCCCTTAAAAAGGGTGGTGGTGGTACATTTATTTTAGTTCCCTATTCTGCTAACTTCAGAAAAGCAAGCAGCAGACAACAACAACACGTCACAGTATTCAGAGAGCAAGCTCCTCGACAACAAATACAGGCAGCTACAAAATACACAACATACACAGAGCACTTTGTCTTGCAATGATAACAGCACTTCCTTTGAATTTGGTTACCTCAGAAAGTGATACTGAACAGAGGTGACAAGAAGACTCCTTGGGGCAAGAGGTGTGCATGAAGTCCGACTCTTTCAAAAGCAGTGTTTACAAATTCACAAATGAAGAAACTGAGCTATGGGTTAAAAAATTACGTCCTAGATGTTTACAACAAGCTAACAGAAATGTAGTCAAATAACTAGAACTAACATTTAATCTTTGTTCTGACACACTTTTGCCACCATGCACAAAGAACTACTAAGGGGCCTTAAATTAAAAACAAAGACAGACTACAAAGTACATTTCTTTTGCTCAAGCAAACAGGATGAGTTTCATAATATTTCCTGAAGATCAAAGCTGATATTTTTGATTCTCCCTATTTACAAATTTCTCTGACAAAGTAAGACAGGTATTTGTTATTTCAGAACATTCTTTTCTTTTTATAAAGCAATGCTTTCCAAAAGTATTGCTGCCAAATGTTTCACCATCAAGAGACCCAGGAAGAAATGTGTACATACAGACTCCTACTCCTTATTAGCAGTACCTAAGACTTGGCTTCCTAAGGATAAGGAATATTTCATCATATCAAAGCATTAAATCTTAATACCCACACAGGGCAAAACTTGTTTCAGCAAAATTCAAAGTAGCTGAAAAGGAGCAAACCAGAGGCTGTATTTGTGCCACTGGATCAACAGAACTGTATAGATAATAAGACATGCTTTTGTCATAATCATTAAGGGGAAAAAATGAGGTATGACAAAGTTACATGAAAACGACATGTGATGTGCTCACGAATACAACAGCATTACAATTTTGATATACACAGTTATCTCAGCATCAGGCCCACCAAACATACAGGAATCCAGTCATTTGTGCTCATTTGGTTCCTAATCAAACTCACTGTTTTTACTATTGCCGAAGCCCTTGGGAGAAGATAAAAAAAGTCACAGGATCTGCTATTTCCTGGATTTGCCTTGTCTTTTGTATTTACAAAGTATATGGGATTATCTAGAGCTCAAAAACTTCTCCTAAATGTAGTTCACAGGTCACTGGGCATTTTCTAGAGTACCACTAGACTTCAATCTTCCCTTCAATATAACACCACAAACCTATTCTGAGCAGAAAGAACTAGCAGGAGGCCAGGCACCCAGCACTGATATTTTGGAAATTCTCTGGAATATCTGCGTGCCAAGTCTTCTACCACCTCCATCTTGAATGGATATGAGTGGGTGAAAAGGAAGAGGAAAAACCCTAGTTATTCCTCACATACAATATTTCCAAAGACTGCCCAGGTAAGGGTTAACCTCGAATTCTAAGTATGCTTTGTCCTGATTTTAGGGGTGACTGAAAGCTTAGAAAAAATTGCAGAAACACCAAGTTATAATAAAATAAATTCTTGATTATTTGCAGATGACAGTAAGTATTTTAAACATTCAGATCACAAAGCAGGCAGTAACTTCAGTAAACACAATAATCTTTCATATAAGTCTCACCTGCTGTCATGGGTAGCAATGTAAAATGTAATTAGGGGTGTGTTATTCCATTACCATCCCTTGGAACTGGGATAGGGGGTAGTAATGTGATTTTCTGTTAATAAGCCAGCTGATAAGAAACCATCAAGAACCGAGCCCCTCTACCTGGATAAAAACCTGAGACTTGGAACACCAAGTCAGCCTTTTTCACTGGACTCCCAGAAGAAGAACAGGCCCATCCAACACCACTGGACTTTCAGCGGAGGGTTGCACCTTTTCTCCAGGACCACTGCTTCGACAGAGCCACATCTGCTACTCCAGGAGGACTGCAGCCACCATTGCAAGTAGACTGCTGCCAACAGGGTGTCAGGTTGTATTCTGACTCTGTCAGTGGTTTTCTTTTTCCTCATTGCATGTATTTTGTTTCCTTTTTGGTTTATTTTCCCTTTATTCTAATAAATTATATTTCGGACTTGGGGTGTCTCACTGGTTTTGCTTCTCAAACCAGAACACCTGCTAATAAAATAAACCTGCAGGGTCTGTGTTGGGCATTTGAACCTTTTACATCTCTTCTCCCTGCTAGTACCTCATACCATACACACAGGTCTTTTATTTATTTTCCTTTTATAATGCACATTTATTTCCTGTAACACTTCATCTTTTAATTTGCCCAAGTACTTCATTCCTTGTTTGGGTTGTATTAACAGTTAGCAAGACATCCCAGCTCCTCCTTTTATTCTTCTAAAATTAATATTCTGCTACTTGTTTCTCATCAGTCCCCTGTTCACCAAAAGATTTTTTTCCAAATCAAAGCTTGTAACAACTTTATATAGTTTTCTTTTCCATAGCTAATACATTATTTCCGAATAACAACCTAGCTTAAGCTAGTTTTAATTTTGCTTTACCTGTAACAGCCACTTCCATACATGCAAGGCGTCCTCTTACGTTGCATCTGTTTGGAGCTTTCTGAAGCATCTGCACTTCTGGCTGAATCAGAAATCTCAGTGTTGTAGTCCAGATTTGCATCAGGCTCAAGAATCCCTTTCAGGGCACCAAAGTATTGGGAAGTCCTGCCCCAGTGAGCTGGCCGGCTTGTAGAACCAGTAATGTGCTCTTTGTTTTCTGTTTCCTCAATTCTATTGTCTTTACTGGAGATCTGACCTACTTTTTTAGACCGTTTGCTATGCAGCTGCCTATCATTTTTTTCCAGAGAACTTCCAGGGTTTTTTGTTCCAGTCTTGCCACTTCCTTCCATATCTCTTATGGCAGTCTCAAGAGGAAATTTAGATGTATTCTGTGGAACAAGGTTACATTTTGAAGAACCTGAAAATTCACAATCCTCAGAATTAAAAGCTTTTAAAAGAGAAGTAAAACTGTGCCTCATCATCCCTACTTTCAAAACCAGTCATAGAACAGCCCAAGTTAGAAAGGACCTTGAAAGATCGTCTGGTCCAGACTTTAAAAATATTCTAGACCATTTCCCAAACTAAAGTTCACTGCTAAATACAGCTCCTGAATGAAAACCTCAAGTTCAGAAAACACACAGAGAGTGCACAATCTTAAAGAAAAACTTATCCAACAGCTTCCTTCCTCAGTTTCAGTTCCCTCACAACATGACCTCTTCTCTCACCACCTCAGTTTGTAAACAGTGCAAGAACTATTTACAATTAGAAGTGCTGCTCCAGAAAAAAATAATGGGGATTATACAAGTGAAGATGTAGTAGGCTGTAGAAGAATGTAGACTCCTCTGCAAGAATTTAAACTATTAAGGAATTATTTACTAATTTAGTGAACTTCTTAATAATTTAAGCACCAAAATATATGGAGTATATATGTATTTATCTATATGGAAGATACATGGAAACTCAGGATACATACACGGAGGTTAATACCACATTGATTCACCTTAAATACTTCAGCTCATGACTCTAAATCATAACAGTCTGTCATAGACACCAACAAGCAAATATTTCAGTTTTGACACAAACTACAATTTAAACTTTGGAAAAAAATGTACATTTAAAGAAATGTGCTCTTTAGAAAAAGAACATGATACACAACTGAGGAAAAAACACTGTCCTGACAACTGAGACATTACCTAGAATCATACATTCAAGGCTGAACCACTTTGATACATCATAGAACTATTCAAAGGTCTCTGCTTTCTAAAGATTATTATGTTTTCCCTCCAGTAAATTTATACTTAGTTTACACAGGTGTGTTTGGCAGAGCTTGAAAACTAGCCAGTGATTTCCTATTCGATTTTGTTCCTTTCAATGCAAGTCTCATAAAGCGTTACCCAAAACCAGAGACAACTAGATTTGAGGAGCAAAGTGATTAAGAAAGGGCAAAGTCAGCATTAATACCAGATGATCCTGAGAGAAGCACAATTAGTGACTCAACTAGGAGACAAAGACAACTCCCAAAATGCAGCTCAGCAATCAACTGCAACTTCAGAAAAACACCTTCCTTTGCAAAAGAAAGCATAAATTACTGCTATTTGCCACCACCACGTATTTCAGCCCATTGCGTATGTGACCCATAACAAGACAGAAGGCTCACAGTGATTAGGATCAGTTACACACCAGCCTGTGATCCAGGGAAACCAAAAGCCTGGCGCCCTCTGGCAGCTGCTGCCAACCACAATTCAGCCGGTTCTGCTTTCTTCCCAACACAACATTCCAAATTACAGACCTTCTGACTTCTCTGTGGTTATTACTCTTGTTTGCCCTAATTCATCAGGTTTTCTGCAAAGTCCTGAAAGCAATTTCTTAAACTGTACTGGAGATTAAAATGATTTATCAAATTACTAGTTGAAAATAAGTAATGCTTCCAAATTGAAAAACTGAATAATTCATTATGTAGTCGCTCATTTTTTAATCTGGAAAAGAGAAAATAGCTCAGCAGTTTTTATTAATGCACCCAGTGGACCACTGTTACACCAAAACTACTACTACTACTTGCTCCCCATGCACGGTTTGTTTCAATTAACCTTAAAACCAAAACCCCAGTAATTTTCAGTATCAGAAGCATTTTAAGTATTTTATCAGGTCCTAGAACATTCCCAGGCAATTTTAATGCCAGGCATTAAAAACATCTCCCCAAGTGGTTCACTTAAAGAAAACAAAGTCAGTGAAACCCTCAGTTTGTTCTCACCAGAATATGCTTTGTTTGTCTTTAGCAATGATCCTTCTCTTTTCACCATTTGCAGGATGTTCTTAGTAAGGATTTAACTGCCTGTAAATGCAGCTGTCCCGTGAGGTCATAGAGACACAGGACCAGCTAGACCAAAGGGTCTGGATGTCGCCCTGATTTTTCAGGTTTTCTGAGGCACTTTCTAACTTGATGTTTTCAGAGTTCTTAGTTCTTTCTCACACACACGGGTGTTGTTATCAGAAGTCTGTTTTGATAAGACAAGGTTCTTTTCATACTTTTTCATGGTGTGAAAAACAACTGATGGACAGTTGTCTTGACCAACAGGATGGGAAAGGTTTCACCTTTCTTCTCCAATCCCTGGTCTGTGTGGAAATACTATAAATATGGAATCAGATGTTTTAATAAATAGTTTTCAGCCTTCTCAAGAGAAAGTGTCCGTGTGTCACAGCGACATCTATTCACTCATTGCCACAAATCATTTTGGATTTCAGGTTACTGTTTTTCCCCCTTTCCTTTTTCTGACTCAGATTTTGAGATGGTGGCATAAGCACACTCCATGCTACCTTCCTTTGAAACACAGCAGTTGCTGGGCAACACACCATCCTTACCTGACCATAAACCCTCACCTACTAGAATGGCAATAGCTTGGGCAAAGCCCAGTGTTGCATTACATTGGTATCACACCATCACCTATCCCCAAAGGTTCTCAGAAAAAGAAACCACATGCACCAGCCACTCCTGTGAGCAGTGCTCTGGCATATGTTTTCCTGCCTCTTGCTGCAAATCTCGATGTCTGGTACTACTGTGGGACATTCGGGGCCCAAGCCCCAGATCCTTTGAAAGAAATTGAGGATTCCATGATCCTTGCTACAGAGCTATCCAATGGACAAAACAACAAATCATGAGCAGAAAGAACATAGAACAAAAAGTTATGTTATAGACCCAACCTTTAACATGACATTGCCAAATACATTCCCATTTTTTGCAAAATCATGGTTCTGCCCTGAGCCAAAAAATTACCTGAAATGAAGGAACAGGGATGGAAAGGCAGCTCCTTTTCCCTTGCCCTTGCTCTCCACCTTCAAAATCCTCTATAGTTTCTTCAGAAGCTAATCTTTTTTTCTGCTGCACATATACTTCTGATTTTAATGACTCTGTATGACCTTCTCTCCTTCCTTGGCCTTTTTTCTTTCTATTACCTTAAAAAAAAAAAAAGAGTACTTTTGGAATGCAACTTTTTCAGTGAAATCCTGACAACAGAAATCATTAAAGCAGAACACCAGGCATATGGCATGAGAAACAGCAACAGTTGTGAAAAAGACTTTTTAAACAGTTAGAATAATGTTTGCATGTGTTCTCAGTTCCCACAAGGTCAGGCCTTCAGATACATCTCACCCACACAGCTGCTAATCTCAACATTAACACCATCAAAGTGTTCAGTCTTTGATATAACATATTCACACGTATAACAAACATTATAGTACTTCCAGAGAAAAACAAATAATCAAACTCCCCTCCCCCAAAAACACAAAACAAAAGCACAAACACAAGAAAACTCACACCAGCACAGGACTCAACACAGCCTGTTGAAGTCCATGTAATTTTTATATAAGTATGTCAGGAGGGAACGGTCTAGATCTAAAAGGGGAATGAAAGAAAGAAAAAATACTGAAACATAGATTTTCCTTTGCATCTTGTATTTTTTTCCAAACTAGCTTTTGAGGAAAAGAATAGGCAGTGTGGGGGATGTCACAAAGTGTTTAAAGCCACAGTTGCCCTCATCCATGCACACAGACATCTATATTTACAACAGGAGAGAAGAAGCAACTGGCCAGACACTGCAAAACATACTCCTGTGCGGCTGCTTGGCATTAAAAGCCAAATCCATTACAGCATCTCAGCAGAAACAGCAGCTGGAAAGAGTCGCTAAAGCCGAGCTGATGCACACAGGGGAGCAGACACACACTCACCAGCCACAGTTCACACACTTGGACTGACCAGCAAAGGAAAGTCAACAGTTTGCCCCCAAACCACACCTCCCAACAGAAAGGCAAACAGGGTGAGGTGTGCTGCATTTAGCACAGAGAATGACAGAAAGTTTCCTCCTCTCACTTCTTTAGCCCTCCTGTTCCATTGATGGAAGTCACACGGGCAATAAATGCCACATAGAAAGTTTGTCTCATGGCAGTTTTGAAGCTTCCAGGACCAAAGACAGACATGTTAGAAAGTCTTCTTGAGCTTGTGGCAGTGCATGAGCACCTTATGTGTCCCACTGACAGTGACTGAACAAAGCCTTCTGCTGCTGTGACTGCTGGAATGCAGCAGTACATGACACGCGAATAATTTCTTTCCCCACAAGAACAGGAGGGAATGCAACATTATTTTAGCCTCATGTTGGTAAGAAACTATCATTGTAAAGAACTGCTCCTCCTAGGAATCAACTTCGGACTAAATAACCAAGTTTGATTCAGGAATGATTAAAAAAACTAGCATGCAACACCACCCAAACCCTTCTGTCATTAAAATATATGAGGGCAAACCATCAGTGACTTGAATGTGGAGAAGGCTAGGAACTAAAGAGACAGAAACTACCTAGAATATACATACAATATAGGCAAGTTTATAGGAAGGGCTTCAGAACATCCAATGCTCAGCTGTACAAATAGAATTATTATCTGGCATTAAAAACAAAAAGAACAGAAAGAAAATCAACTGATGAAAAAGAGCTATATCACACCCATAAAACTGATGACAAAGGAGACAACAGAAGTCTTTGTCAGCTGCCCCACAAAGAGAAGCAGCAAATTAATACTTCCTACCACCACCATTATAATTTTAAAATATAATGGTGATTTTAAAAAGTATATCAAAGTATATCAAATGCATACTGGAATGCAATTGTTATCACACTGCAAACCTACCTCCTGTCATTAGAGGCTTGGAAACCCTCTGCGCCAGGAGATCACTTTCCAGCATCCAGGATGGAAGTACTCTCTTTCTTTGAATAGATTTTGACTGTTTGCTTTCATTATCATCAGAAACAGGAACCTGAAACAACATTTACTGTTTAGTGCTTTTATCCAGTTACAGAAGAATGTGGGGAAACTGACCACAGTTTTTACTCAGTTATGCCCTTCAAAAGCAGTCTGGGTAACCACCTACTTTTTGTATGGAGACCACTGCTCAAATATTTTACTTTTTTTTGCAGCTTCCACCCACTCAGAAAAACAACATCTACAAGAACCTTCATGCATCAAAAACAATACAAAACAAAACTTCCTAGCTCTTAGAAATAAGTATCTAAAAAGGCTACAAACTGAAAGATTCATAGAAGAGCTTTACCACCATCTTGCTGTAGTTTCTACACATAACTGTAACAGAAAGAGCAAGTTTAACAAGTCTACTTGTCCAAGGAAAAAAAACAAACAACGAAAACCTCATAAAAAGTCTTTCTTGCATTCCTACAATTTATTTCACCAGAAAGTAACCAGACTCCACATCTCTGTAAAAACAAGACAAACACACCAAAGTCAAATTCTTTATTTCCTGAAAACAGCACTGTAATTTTGAATTTCCTGAGCCAGTCCACCACAGGCATCTCAACTACAGGAAAGGCTGACATTTCATTTGTATAGAAAACACACCACCTCCTTAACTTTCAACATATGCTTACAAATATTAAGCTTCATTAAAAACTTAAGCACCCACCAGAAGTCTGGAGGCAGCATCGTTATTCCTCATTTTTGCAGCTCCCTGAACCTCAGAGCGGGAACATGCTGGTTCCATTAACAATGGAATACAGGACATCTCAACAGCATGAACAGTTGGTGCTGCTTCTGCATCAGCCTCCTGATTTTTTTCTGACAAAACAAAATCAATTTTAGCTACTCACACACTATAAACATGCACTTCTGACTCAAACATAAATTTGCCATTAACAAACGCAGTTTGAAACTGACTGTCAACATGCTTTTACATCAACTTACAGAGAATATAAATGCAACTTCCTTTTACCTCACACCTAAAAGTTCTGAACAAAAGACTCACTAATAACTGCTGACCACAACTGTGGTGTTTTGGGGTTTAAGTACATAATTTACAGTGGTTGCTGCCATGATAAAACTTCAAGAAAGCTGAAATAAGCATCTTAGAATTTGCTTTATGATAAATCTGCACAACTCCCCAAAATCTGACCCTATCCTAAAAGTCAGGCAAAGATTTTAAAATCTGGTTTTCAGGATCAGATGCCTAATGAATCAAGCACTTCCTAGCAAGTTCTTACTACAGGCTACAAGCCTGCAGCACTGGTGACACTAGATACTCAGGTACTGGTTTCAAAAGCATCAGTTCAGAGCCACTACATCTAAAAAGCTTTTTACCTTATGAAAGCACACACAAACTGCAACTGTTTTTCCTTCAACACATTGCCTTTGCACAACTCAATTCACCAGTACAAATAACTAGGGGAAGAAAAGTCTAACTGCTGCAGTATTCCCTGCACAGAAGCACAGGGGAGTCTCTGCCAACCCATCCAGAACTTTCTGCACTGCAGAGACGGAACACTGACCAGCTGAACTTTCTGTCACCCTATAAAGAGAAACACCAAAAGCTAAGCTCTGCCCTCATCCCTTCAGCTCTGCAGGGCCTCAGGAAGCCCCCGGATGGGTGAGGTTCAATGGGAGCACAGTGGGTGACTCGGCCCCACCACCCAGCTCAAGCAGAGTCATCCCAGAGCTTTGGCTCGGTATTGCATCCAGGTGGCTCTGGAATATCTCCAGTGAGGGACATTCCACAGCCTCTCTAGGCAATCTGTTCCATGTGCAGCCACTGCACAGTAAAGAAGTTCTTCCTCATATTCAGGTGGAACCTCTGTGCATCAGTTTCTGCCCACTGCCTCTTGTCCTACTGTTTTGCACCAGTGGGCACAGCCTGGTCCATCCTCTTGGCACTCTTCTTTTAGATATTTCTACTCATGAACGAGGTTCCCTCTTAGCCGTCTCTCCTCGAAGCTGAACAGGCCCAGCTCNCCGCCCCGAGGCCGCGGGGATGGACGCGGAGCGTGCCGCCGGCCAGGACAGCGCCGAAGGAGGAAGAGGAGGACGGGGTGACTTCGTGTCTGCCCTTCCTCCCGAGGTCAGCGCCCGGATTTTCAGCGGGCTGGATGTCGAGAGCTTGTGCCGCGCGTCCGTGACGTGCAAGGGCTGGCACTGGGTGATCGAGGGCAGCGAGCGGCTGTGGCGGCAGCACTGCCTGGCCGTGCGCACCGTCTGCCAGCGGGAGATCGACTGCGACCGAGGGCACGGGTATTCCTGGAAGGTAAATCCACCTCCAGCGGCACCACACCGGCACTGGCACAGACGGGGCTACGTGGAGTGCCGGTAGAAATGTGTTAGGGAATGACAGACATCAGCGCGTCACAGCCGTGCAGGGTTATGGAGGCACCTGCTGCGGGGACGGCGTGGCTCGGTGGCGCATCCCGGCCGGCACACACCTGTTCAAATACACTGAGAGATAAAACAAGGCTGTCCCTTTTAATGCCCGGGACACAGCCTGTCCGGCACGGCATTAGTCCTTCTGCTGCCCGCACAACCTCAGTGCTGACCTTCATCATACACAAGCCCTAAGATGGGACAAAGCCCGCATTCCCGCAGATAGGGCTGGCAGGGAGAAGATAACAGAACCCCCATAGGCACCGTGTGCTCTGTGGTTGTATTTTGTGGAAATAGATCTGCTGGTTAGGAATGACTTACTGAAACATCATCCTGGATAGCGCTGTCTCAGTACACCTCAAGTGACACACTTTCAGGAGGAAAAAAAAAAAGGGGGGGGNCCTCTCCTCCTACATTGGCAGACATGTTCCACTCTCCCAGCCATCTTCGCTGCTCTCCGTTGGAGCCGAGCTTTCCCCACCTCTTCCACCCGCGGTGGAGCCGGCTCGGTGCTACAGCACTGCCCTTTAAACCCGCGGCTGCGGACATGAACAAGCCC
>VZTB01003736.1:106181-205101 GCA_013397245.1 Thryothorus ludovicianus
ACTTTAAGAGGAAAAAAAAAAAGGGGGGGGGGAATAGAAAAGGAAATGAGCAAGAGCTTTTATGAACTGTTTAGAAAATCTCCCCACACACGGACTGCTCTAAGGAGTTTGCACACGTTCAGCTCCAGAATGTGCTGAATGATCTCTCGCTGTTGAATCCAGCCTGGAAGCTGAGGTTGATCAGGACCTGATCAGGTAGACCAAATGGCTGGTTCCACAGATTACTCTGGGCCATCTAGAGGGTAATCTCCCACCTTATTTTAGCTTGTGTGTTTGGAAGCACGGGGACACTGGAGGTGGGAAAAAGAAGCAGCAGCAAAAGAAACAAAAGCAACTACTGGACTCTGACATTTCTGTAAAGTTACTGCAGCATGAGGCACAGTCATGAGCAAATAGTGGTTACCCTTTCAGTGTATAGCTCTTGCTACTCTTGCATAGCAGTTTCCAGGACTCCCTGCACTGATTGTCTGGTTTATCTGGAGGGGTTTTGAAATAGAAGCAACAAACACACCAATTCTACATTGTCTTGACCTAAAAGGCTGGCAGAAGAATCTAGCCAGCTTCCAATAAAGGTCACAGCCCAAACAGAAAGTGAAAGGTGCCTTTCTTGAGGAGTAAGACAAGTTCCTGGTTTGGGTTTTTCGCCCTGACCACCAAAGAATTCAGGCAGGAATAGAAAATTTGGAAGTGGAGCATATTCTGCTTCTCAGCAGCGTTGCACTTTCCTGAGCTTAATGTCTAGATATCCAAAGGCATATTCCAAATTCTTTTTCTAGCACTACTTTTCTAGTGCTAAACTTAGTGATATTGAATGCAGTTTAAATTGATTCCTTTCTAAGATCTGACTGTATGTTTTTTCACCAGATTACATTGTTGAGAAACTACTGGAAAAGCAAAGTGAAGCAAGAATGGCTTAGTGGGAAATACAGCAATGTTCCTTCACAATTCAGTTTGCCAGAAAAAAGCATGTATCCAATGGATGCCAACACATGGGGAGAAATCTTGGAAGCAGAACTTGAGAGATGAGAAACCAGTGCTAATTCTTGCAACTCAACTTTTGCCAATAGCACACACAGTTTGGCAGTTGGGAAACTGATTTTGAATGATTTTGGACTGATTATGAATTTATGATGAAAGTTTCTCAAAAAAAATTCTGGGTGTCTTTTTTTTAATTTATAATTTATTGTATTAATTTTATGTAAAATTCTAAAGACAGCTAAATATTCAGTTGTAATTCATATTTATAAATTTAATGTTCTACTGCACTGTCAAAAATACGCTGATTATAATTTCAGTTTGCACTTTCTGTTTTGGAAAAGATGATTTTTATAGTAAAAAAAAAAAACAAAAAAAAACCCCAACCCTCAAAAACCCCCAAGGTGTGTTTGACTATTTGACATGAAGTGTATCATATCAGCAGCACATGACGGCCCACAAAGGAAGGCTGAGGAAGGGACAAACTCAGACACCAGAAAGAAGAGGATGAGGTGGCCACCTCAGGATCAGCTGAACATTCCCACTACCCATTTCAAGGGACAGAATCTTCACCAGGATCTCTGAACATGCACTCAGAACTGTTAGTGCTTGGCAATGCTGAATTTCTACTACCCAGATGTGGAATTTTTGGATTAGGACTCTCAGATCCAGGGCAGGGTGGAAGCAGACGGGTAGCTAGCATTTTCTCAGCCATCAGCTATGCACATTAGTCATTTGCATGATAAGGAGTAGAGCAAAATTTAACTACTTTAAACAAAGTAACTCAGGTAACCCTATGAGGTAATGCAAATTGATATGTTTTCATAGTCAGGTTAAAACGCATTGAGAAACCTAGTTTTTTCCTTTGTGCTGATCTTCCATAACACAGGCCTTGCTTTACCAGCACTGATTTTTGGCACCAACTTCAAAAATTGATGCTAGTCAAAAAGGAGCTGCCTATCATATTACTCAATATAAAAATGATCATAAAATCAATTTACTACTATTCTGAGTATCACCTTTCCCTACGTCCTTTACACTAAAGAATAAAATAAGTGAGAAAATGCTGGGAAGATCCCTGTTGCTTGAGGCATTCCTGCAAAATTCAGTCACCAATCTGGCACCAATTTTCTATAGAAAGACTTCTACTATGCTTATGAAACTTGGTTAGATTTTGAATCCCTTCGTCCTTCAAACTGCAAACTTTGTACTGCAAACATTGGCAGAGTATATTCTGACAGCGTAAGGATAGAATTGTCCTGTCATGAGCATGAGGTTCAATGGCACTAGATCAGGCCCCTATTAGATGCTGAGTTTACCCAATATAGGTACAGCCCTTACCTTAATCAGGATCCAGTAGATTAAGCAGAGCAGTTTTGCTCTGAAAATACAGACTATGGTAATCTGGGCTAAGATCCAGTAGCTTTTTTTTGTTTCCCAGTGATGCTGACATTTAGACAAATCATTAGTTTAAACTTGCTTTCAATTTACACTTTATTTTCTCACACTTATTCAACCATTGCAGAATATCTGGTGAAAACATCTAGTATTTTTTACTCCCCTTTATTGGAGATGTCTGAGCTAACAGGCCTTATCTTGTAGATGCCCACATCTACAGGTCAAGGAAGAAACAGATCAGCCAGGTAAAATGAGCAACTCTAAAGTGCTTTCAAGAACAGAATGTTAATTGATCCTTTTTATGGTTTAGAGTATTCAATAGTTTTGAGATCCTCTCAAAACTAGTCTACCTTTCTCAGCCCATGCTCCCAGTTTTAACAGGTTTTCAAGCAATAAGCACTGGTACCTTTTCTAAATTATGAGTAGCATATCTAATTTAGACAGCTTTCTCATCAACAACATTGTATGACATGATGCAACGACTGGATAATCTTTCTCGTGCATCTTTTTTAATTTATTCCTTGTAGGTAAGTCTTAGTTATAGGATCAGGGCCCCATTGCACTAGGTTTTAAAAAATCTCTCTTTGTCCACTGTTCTCGTGGGACAACTACTACATTACCAAAAACAGATGCAATAGCCAAAATTCACTGAAGCTTCTGCTGTCAACCTGCTGCCAAACATGACTGAAGCATGTCCTGGCTTGAAGGACAGGTGTCAGCCAAGGAAGGCAGCAACCCCCCATGCAATGGAAAATGTGACCCCTTTCCCTCCAAATTATTGTAACTTTGAAATCACAGGGCTTTCAGGCAAAGATATGGGAAAAGGAATAACAGTTCTTTACTGGAATATAAATACAGATACATGACAAGGCAAACAAAGAACAACAGCAGCAGCAACAACAAATGGAAGATTCTATCAATGCCTAAATGAGCACTCATATGTGTGTGTCCTTCCCCAGAGACTAAGCTCAGCAGCTAAGACCACTCGTGTAAAGCCCACACCACCTGGGGCACACATTAGCTACCCTCACACCTTGGTGCTGGTGAAGCCCTTTTTCTGCTTCAATGCTTACCTCTTACCCATGCATTTTTGCTGAAGTGCAAAGTTCTAGTTTTGCAAACCCCACTGACCTTCCCACTGCATTCTCATGCCATTTTTATGACCCTGACACTTGGAAGGTGTCAGCTGCAGAAAGGTGCCTGAGACATCCATCACCTTCCCATTAGCCACCTGGCCTTCCTGCCATTCACCTTGCTACTCACCTGGCTTTCCTAGGATACAGAGTCATCTGTATCCTAGTCATACTTGTGCTTCAGAGAAAGCACAAGTTTGTGTGTGCAGAGCTGTTAGCAAATTTTTTCTGCCCATACAACTCAACTATGCAACAAAGCCTTAAACAGCCAGGCTTTAATGAGGAAAAAAGGCTTACCTCCTGTACAAAACCTGTGAGTTGCTGTAGAGCTGGATATCAAAAAGACCAACAACACTGAAACTCAGCTAGAGGGCTGCCCAGGTCAGCATTTTATTTCTACATCTCCAAAATCTCTTGTGGTGGTTTTAATAACACCTGTTGGTGTTAGAACCTTCCTTGCAACTGCTCACTGTTGCAGTGCTCCTTTTTTGAAGTGACTAACTGACAGTGTGGCTTTATTTCTTCATGGTGCAGGATGTGGCTTTGGGCCATTGCCATTAACAGACTAAATAGAAAAGCATGCACAAGATATTTAATCACCGCAGACTTTTAATCAGACTACTCAAATTTCAAGGTTAATTTTGTCAAGTGTTCCTGCCAATAGGCAGAAACATGCAGATAGTCACACCTTTCTTTGTCCTGCTCATCTTTGGAAAGTACCAAGTGACAAAGTTATCCCAACTGAAGACAAAACAGTTGAGCTCAGGACTGGGATCATCTGTTTCAGCCCACCAGAGCTGACAGGAAGACTATAAAAGCATACAGGAGGACTTAGGTTAATGATGGTCTTAATTTTTTTTTACTTTCCCTCCAAATGAACTTGGGATGAGGTGTACTGGGTTTCCAAGAGCATGTTGACACCTGGCAGTTGTTTTCCACCATATTGCTTGTTCAGAAGAGTCCATCTCCAAAACCATGGAAGAAATCACCTGCTGCATTTAACACCTTAAGTCAGCAGCAGCTTCTGATCAGCACAATGCTAAGAATTGAGCGTTGGGGGCCAGGAGGCGTTCAGGCCTCAGGGCTAGACCCACTTCTGTTATTCTGGTAAACCAAAAAAACCCAAGCTACGACTGTGGGTTGAAAAGGAAGAAGGAGGGAAGTGATGGACTCAAACTAAGAGATACTGCAGGACCTACCAAGATGAAACCCAAGAAGATAATTCTAAACTGGCACAGTTTGCTGCAGTCCCCCCCGACTCCTCAGAATCACCCTGTCCTGCACTGCCAACCATGCCCAGCAACTATGGATTTACAAAGCCAGACGGGAATAAAACCTTGCCTGCTAGAGCATGCAAATTAGGTACAACATTAGCTGGTTTTCACTCACGTTTAAAAATGTTGTTAAAATTGCACATGCTGGTTTTAATCCACAGTCCTTAAAAACCTTAAGAGACAAAGGAGCTACTGTTTGCCAGTCCAGGGGTGAAGACTGCATGGGCTGTTTTGTTGCTGAGATACTAGACACTAGAACTATACACAAAGGCTTCTCCAAAGCCACAGGACACCAGTGGCCATGAGATAATGTGTCAATCATATTACCAAATATTGCTTTTAAACATTTCTGTGGTCTCAGAATGCCAAAAGCAAAAGATGCTGCTTGAAGACTTGAAGGTATAGGTTGAGCACGCTGGGAAGAGAGAGAGAAAACTTCAATCAAACAAACCAGCCACCTCAAGCCTGTAATCCTTATATGGGAAAAAGGAAAAGTTGAGAAAGACAAAGTATTTTTTTGGCAGCAGCGGTATCTAACAGCTAATAAATGAAATATTACAATACCCCGTAAGAACTTTACTTGTCTATACCATTGAAGGAATATTTTCAATAGTTTTCACTACTTTTCTATCACATTACTAAAGAACAAGAGCACTGAACAAAAATATCTGGGATATCCCAACACCTGTGTTGCACTGGGTAGACTATATAGCTATTTAACAGCATAACCAATGACAAAAACGTGCCTAAAGTCACCTAGTGTGGCTGACCAATCTAAATCAGCTTTTCTAAGCCAATGTTTATTTTTGAACATCACTGGTCTGTAGACAATTTGTTTCATTAAATTATACTGCTCTTTAATGTAATTTTAACATGCAATGTGGCTACTTGGACATAACAACACTAGGGACCTGCTCAAAAAAGGACCCAATATCCATAGAGCAACTACATATCTATGTACAGCTTGCAAGTATGAGGAGATTAAGAGGAAGTTTTTAATGTTTTAAGGGGGTGACTAAAGAACATGTGGTATGTTGTAGCAATTAAAAAATGGCAGTAGGCATTTATGTTTTCTCATCCAAGGTCTACTCTGCCTAAAAGCAGGAACACAAGCTGTCTTTTAGGATGTTTAGGTCGAAGTAGTTATGAGAAGGAGGATATGGGGGAGGGCAGAAGAGAAGAAAGGGAAAATTGAAGATGTAACTTGGGAAAGAAACTGTTCCTTTAAGTAAAAATATTAATTAAGGAAAACCCAAACAAACCAATCCTATTTTACCAGTTGTATACTAGAATCATGAAATACTTTCTTTTAGCAAAAAACTACATAACAGTGTAAAAAGCCTGATCTAAATAACTCTCTTCCTATTATTCAAAAATATCTTACACATGTGCATTGATTTTGTTACTTTAATCATCATGTACTTGGGAAACACAGTAACTTAAGCTTTTAAAAGCAGGATACCTACATACAGATATAGCAGAAGCAATGGAGGCAAAAGAGATGGTTTCTTGATTTTCTTTTTATATACTTTGGTGATGAAGAAAAGGATTTTCAGACTTTTCCTTATGACACGGAAGCAGGTACATGAAAAGACTGATCATACACTGATGTACATAATTGATACTCTATTAGTCTGCAATAGGCTGTTCTAGTTTATTTGATACAGAGAGAGAGGTTAATGGCAATACTTTAAGAAGAGTGTTCTCAATATCCTTTTTATATTAATAGTTTTATAAATTTATATACATTTTTATATAAGAGTTTGAGGATATAGGAAGATTAAGGTGTCCAGTTATTTGGGATTTTTAAATTAAACTAGTCAATCCTCAGATATCTGTCCTTTCCCTTGATCACTCCAGTTTATTAATGTTCAAAATTTTGGTGAAAGACATACCAAAGGCAAATTTTAAAAAATACTAACATAATCTCTCTCCCTTTCAACTGCTGGAAGCAAAATTCCATCAGTTTTATCCGCATTTCCCTTTGATTATTTTCCTCCCTCCTGCTCAGTCATCTTTTAATGAGTTGAAGAAAAGGAGGGAAAGACATTGCCATCTTAAAAGAAAGGCAGAGTCCATGCAGGAAAGTGAAGAGTCTTACTGTAGCCCATTACATTCAACGTGAAAGGCCATTAAAGAATGAAAAGCAGCATTTTACTCACTTTTCATACAGTCTTACTCTCCCTTTTATTGCACTGGAAGGAAAAAGAAAAAAAAAAAAAAGAGCCATTTACAAGAACCAGAAACAAAATATGGAAATCCACTAATTGGTTCTAAATGCAAAGCAGGAAGTGCTATGTTCTAACCAAAACCCCCCTCCCAACCTTATTTTGAAGCCAAATAATAAGTTCTATTTCAAGAAGTCTGATGAGTAACAACAAAAGAAGAACCTTGTTTTCAGTCGGATTTAATCTTCAGCACACAAAAATCTCTATACATCAATGAGAAGAGCAGAGTTCACAAACAAAAAATATGTGCACTTTTAAACACAAACTGAAGGCACCCACAGAAAACACCAATAACCTACAGAGGACTCTTATATACTCATTTTGCTTTTTCAAGTTCCTCCTATAGTCTCCTACAGTTTTAAAAGGCACAAACTGAAAAAATATAACCAAAAATCCCAGCCCATTCCCACCTCACTGCTCTCCTCCAGAAACGTCCACCCTACTTAAATGAGTCTGACCCCCACCAAAAAGATAATTCAGGGAAATTTTTTCTGGATTTCAGTATTCCTCAAGCTTGAACTCAGAACAAATGGAGGAATACTTCAAACAGTGAAAAGCACAAATCAAGTACCCTGTGAAGCAAGTAGTTTCAACTTAAAACAACTTCTCAAATATTTGAGAACAAATTAGGGGGGAAAAATAGGTGTTTAACATTTGTAGTAAAGTGACATCTAAGCCAAAGACAGAAGAGGTACTACTGTATTGAAGAATTATATGTAATATTGCAAGAAGAAATGAAAATAAAAACTTTTCTAAAAAAGAGGTTTAACAGTAAGTGTTAGATAGATATCTCAGAGGCCTTAACGATTTTCTTCGTCTTTAGAAGCAAACTTTGATTAAATATTACTAAGTAAACCATTCTATTACTGAAGCACATTTTCAGTAGACCTTTCACACTTTTTGTTAACTATTCTTTCAAATAAAAAACAAAGACAGAACACTTCAAAGAAAAGCACCAAAATAACTACGCTTACTAACAAAGTTCTCTCACCTTACCCTTCAGAAGAAAGTTATGGGGAAGGGAAAGTAAACAGCTCTTTGAAAAAAGTGCTAGAGACATACTAAGTCCAAACTACCTCCATATGTGTTGCCTGTTGGATTATAAGAAGTACTAACACCTGTAGATGAAAGCTTGTTGGCCTGGGGTTATTATTTTTCCAGTATCTGTGTTTGTGTTTTGCTTCATACCTTTTTCTTTAACTTTTCATTTTAAAATGGAACTAGGAGCACTGTCTCTGTGGGGGTGTTTTTATGGGTGCATGGTTAGTCAAGATCCCAAAAATCTGACCCTGACTGTAGTAACCATGTAGGCAGTGTTCCGGGGGAGGGAAGATTGCTCAGTGCAAGCTGTGGCAAGATGAACATGAACTTAAGAGGATATTTATATGAGATTATATCATACAAGTCTTTCAATAACTCAAGATCATAAATGCAATCCTTGCACATGATGGTTTGTTTATTTTGCTGTCCCTTAGACCAGTTCTTTTTTTTGTAAGTAAAAAAGAAACAGATGTTAATTCAGTCATGGCTGAGGGTGTAGCTGAAGTGTGATTTAAATAGTTAAAGGGTGAAAGTTAGAGGAAGCATGACGTATAGGTCAGCTCTTCTGTTTCCTCTCTTTTGTTTAGTATCTCCTTGCACTCTCTCTCTTCTTGGTGCCAGTATTCAGGATCTGTGCCTCTTCCATGCCTTCTGAGTTACTGGGCTGGCCTCGTTATCTCTGATGGACATGTAATTACTTTTCAATACTGAATTCACTTGGACAAGATCTTCTCACTGCTTCCAAGAAGCAGAGGTACCTACAAACCCTTGAAATGTGTCTTCTGAAACACTATCTGTGAGATTACAGACCCCATCAATTTAGGATGGTACAAACATAAATATACTATCATGCTCTGCCTGAGAAAATCATTCATAGGTGGACAGCCATATCTTGAACTGGGCACAAGTTAAAATTATAACGTCATAGACTGGTAAAACATTTTAGTTTCATTAAATTGCGGCAGTCACATCCCTCCTTTGGTAAGCTGGACAAGTTTCTGTTGTTTGGTTGTGTGGGTTGTTGTTTTTTTCTCTTTTCCTGTGCCCTTGGGTATTTTTGGGTTAGTGAGCTCTGAAAGCAAAAATAAGCAGCAACAGGCAGCAATTATCAAGAAAGCAGGCTGAACAAAGAGTGGGTCTTTTGACCATGAGTCTTCCTTCCTCAGAATGACACATCAGACTTCTAACAATCCCATTCGCTTGCATGAGAGATGGGAAATGCCTGCCAGAAGCTGATTTCTGCTGGCCAGCATGTCATGCATGATGATGCAGTGTCTCAGCCTGCTGCTCCTGCAAGGTTGTGCTTTCTTTGTGATAAGTAATTCAAGGCAACAGGGCTTCAGACTCATTAGCTCAGCCAGAGGTATAATTAAGCACAACTGAATAGAAGCTTTAGCTCTGCATTTATTTTTTAGATGGAAGATATCCCAATAAGAATTCTTAAGGATAAGATACCTTATTCTATCTATGAAAAGAATTTTAAAGATTTTGAAGTTTCACTCAAACATCAGTCTGTACCAGGAGCAGCCTACATGCACAATTAACTTGATTTTCAATTCTTCCTGAGAGTTTAAGACTTAGAAGTTTCTTTGATATAGAGTCAGACAAAAATGCAAGATTAATCAGATGAACAGATCCTATCAAATAAAAACATTTATTTCAGTTACAAGCACAAGGTTTGTCTTATATTACTAAGGCACAGAATCTAGGACTGAGTATGTTGCTGGAGATTAAAAAAGGAAAACCTAATCAAAACCACTTCAATCAATAGTTCAAGTAACCAACCCATGCATCCTTTCCCTTCTCCTGCAAGATTCTTAATTCAAATAGAGTACAATACCTGACAGCCCAGCATCTGCTTTGTAGACCTAAATAAAGGGAAACAATGGTCCCAGGGCAGACTCTTATGGAGAAATTTGGCAAGGTTTAAAATTGGGTAATACGGAGTTTGAAGTGAGATTGCTTTGTGTTTGAAATACTGTGGGAAGAGACTTTTCCTTGTACTGCTGTCATGGAGTTGTATTTGGTTCCACATGGTTTCCATAGTTGTCTGCATTCTTCCTTCCCTTAATGCTGACAGATTATAAAGTGGATCAGGTTTCCAAATGAGTTGACTTCTTTTCCTCATATCTATTGCATTATATGTGTAAGTGAACAAGCAGCAACAAGATCTGGTAAAGAAGAAGGTGTAAAAATGGTCTGGAGAAGACTGAAATACATGAAAATCCTGAAATGCATTACAGGCTGAAGAGGGTGATTGAGTCCTCTCTGTCAGTGACATGACTGTCCCCTGGTGATAGTGAGATTCCCACTATCAGCAGTGACAACAGTTGCAGCCTGCTCAAGGTAGACTGATTAAGCAACACACACTAATATGGCATGTTCTATGTTATGATTTAGTAAAATATTACCATAACACAAGTGGAAAAATGTTAGTTTGTTAGTGCCCACTACAGAATTGAAACTTCCACCAGTCCTCAACCCTAACACACAAGCCCTTTGGGATGATACTGCTTTCTCTCTGTGAAATGCTAAATTCTGTTTTGAGTTATAAATTTAATTTGTCTGTCTTCTTGTTGGAAGATCATCTTCATTTACCAGTCCTAGCAACTGACTGGATTGCTTTGATCCACTCTGTACGCTCTGTGGGTGAGGCTGCTTGCAAGTAATAGTGGATTTCATTCGCTGTGATGATTTCAAAGAGGATATTGTCAACATCATACTTCTTGGCTATAGGGAAAAAATAAGAAAGTCAGCTATTAAAGAAAAAAGTCTTGTACTTTCACTATTTTCTCCTTTAGACACTGTAAGAGGATGTCTTTTTTTTCTACAGGTGAGCCTGATCAGGCCTTCGCAAAGATTGCATCCAAGAGATGAGTCTCTCTCAGAGAAGCCACTCATGAATTCTGCACGTTTCACCTTCAGGAGTCTCTAGTTTGTCAATCTCAACTCATGTAAGGATCTGCAGTCCTGCAGACAGATCATATTCCCCAAACCCTCCCATGCCTTGCCAGTTACAAAAACAAGCTGTTTATGTCACATCTGTTTCTTTTCTGAGATGCCAACAAACTTTCTTACTGGGTATGATAGCCAGCCTCTCCTGTGGAGAGCAGAATGTATGAAATTAACGTTTCTTGGTCCTTCGCAGCAACACAATTTCTGTTCCCACAGCTTCCAGCTTTGGGAGGGAAGAGAAAGTGGATAGTAAAAATTTGTTGGCATAATCATTTCTAACATGAAGCTTCCATCCCTAATTCATTAACTAAAGAGATCAAACTTAGCTTACTTTGACTAAAGGCCAGTTATCCTAACACAGGGTTTGTGTCATCCTTTTGACCAGCCTTCCCTAAAGGACTGACAATACACAGCGTACCCTATTGCTACCTTTACCACAGGACCCTTCCCCAGTAATTCAGACAGCAAGAGAGAGGCCAGTTGCTAGAATTACTGCATCATTGTACATAGATTGCTTTAGAATAAAAAACACTTTTGATTTTAGGCAGATTGAAAGGGGAGGGGGTTGTACCAAAAACTTATTAGAGTGCTCATTCAGTATGGTTCCTTACTATCTGGCATATCTTGCACTGCTGTCACCACGCAGCCTCTCAAGTGAATTGCTCCCAGTGGTTCTTCTCCCTGGGGAGGACATGAAATTAGAAATGACATCCAACACTTCTGAAACCAGTAGCATGCTAATATATGGCTACATTTCCAGAATAGAGACAAAGCCATTTGATTACTTAGTATGTCTCTCCTGAGAGCACAGGGGATCTTCAGCCTGTGTGTGACATGGAGGATTGGGGGTGTAGTAAGAGAAAGGCTTATAAATAAATAGGGAATCTCTTGTGATTTAGAATTCAGGATCTGCAGAGTATTTAGCATGGGAATGGGCCCATTAAAAATACACAAGAAATAGGATGCTATGTCTCAGCCTGGCATGGGAAATACCTCAAATATAAACTGCAAAATTACTGTGTTGTGTTCATTTGCATTTAGGACCTAATTTGTCTTGATCAAGTGGGAGTACATATTAATTCTAATTAATCATAGAGAAGAGATGAAAATACAGTTCAGTGTTACTTGTTCCCACGTCTGGGTGGCAACTTGCCACCCTAATTTGACAGCCCCAGAAATTATCCTTCACTCTCATTTTCCAGAGGATGTCTAGGCCATGTAAGAACAAAGAGTCCCACTGTCCTGCCTGATCTTCCCTGTCACATTGTCATGCAAGTACTCCATTCAGGTACTTTTACAAGGCAATGGATTCAAAATAAACAGGGAAACAGAATCTCTTACTCCAGCAGGGTCATAATAGTGAAGATATGCAGGATCATCTCTTAAAACAAACTTTCTCACTTTCCAGTTCTTCCTCCGATGTCCCTAGGAAAATTCAAAACCAGGAATGTCATGGAGCTGCTTTGCTTGCATGCAAATCTTACTCACACATGAGAATCCAGGCAAATACAAAAGGAAAAAGCTCTGAATATTCTGGACAGGAAATACTCACTGGAGTAGGACTTGAATATGCCTTTTCTACATTCCAATCTTTTGCATGAGAACTGGACTATCAAACTGCTTTATTTATTATTTATTTACTTTTGTGCAAAGCAGAGGAGCTTCAGCATGGGAGATTCCCTAAACATATCACACAGTCTGGTAGTTATGACATTCATGTGAGATCTCTGAGAGCTGGGTTTAACTGCTTACTAGAAAACATGGCTGCAGCAGGAAGATATCTTGAATTATTGGCAAGGATGAACTGAAAGTCTTTCTGTCTCTGCAAAGATAACAACAAAAAAATGCTTATCTAGCTTAAACACCCTGAAGGACTCATGGCTGAGAAGCTCAGGCAGAAATATGGATGTAGGTGCTTTGTGGCCCATTTTCATGACTGAAAAGGATGGATGTGGAAGGTTTAGACCCGCTGAAAGTATTTTCAGCAGAAGCAGTGACCCTCCCAAGCAATGACCCACAACGTAGTGAGGGTGACCAAGTGCAGACTAACACTGGTGTAAGATTGACATAATCACTTCCGCTGGCATTTCAAAATACAGGTTTCTCAATTAGCTACTGTTTGCATGGAAGCTCTTACTAACTAAGTTGACATGAATGTGACGGAGTAAAAGAGCAGCAAAGCATGGGTCTAATTTTTTCCATTGCTTCTGAGAGAACTGATTCAACAAGAGAAATACAAGTGAGCACCACCAAAAAGTTCTTAGGCCCTCAAGGACTATTTTAACAGTGCAGGTTCAGACTCAATATTATAAAACATTTCTTTAGAGAGAGGGTGGTCAAACACTTCAACAGGTTATCTAGAGAGGTGGTCAGTGCACCATGTCTGTCAATGTGTAAGAAGGTTTTGGACAAGAAAACCCTTAACAATGTGCTTTAACCCTTGGTCAGCCCTGAAGTGGTCAGGTGGTTGGACCATAGGACTGTTGCAGGAACCTTCCACCTGACCGATTTAATTAATTGAAGAATTGTGATTTTGCCTTCAGGTCACTAATATCTGCTTGAAATGGTCTTGGAAACATGACATTCACTGTATTGTTTAAAGTTTTTCTGGAAAGGAAGATATCCAGTTATCTTCTCTCTTGCACGTTAGTTACTGAAATAACTCCTTTGCTCAAGCATGCTGAAAAAGTCCATGAAAACTGACAACTGAATCCAGTTGTGTGTCCAGAGGAACACAGGAATGGCAGCTTTTTTCCCTGAGGTCAGTTTTGCATTGTACAAATGACTTATCACATCTTCTGTGTTTGGACTCTTTCCTAATTAAAGCTATCAAGTGTTTTATTTTGTGGTAAGAGCAATTAACCTTGCAATATTTGTTCAGAGTCCTGCTGCCATGCTGCAGCAAGTGTTCCTTATGCAAAGGTGAGAGGGACAGAGATGAAACCTGCCAAGTGTGGAGATGCCACAGGGTGGTTTCTCTCTTACCTTACATTTTTAAGTGTAAAAAAGTAATCTTGCACACGTGTAACATCATCCTAGTGACAGGATGGAACATGGGCAATACTGACCTGTTTCAGCAAACATCCTTGTTTGACAATTGTGCCTCTGAATTCTTCTTTTAGGACTACATCATCATCACTGGAATATCCCTCACAGAAAAATCCACTGTCTGGCTGCAAGACCACAAGAGAAGTGTTACAGAAGTTACACAGTTGCTGCATGCCTTTGCACATGTACCAATCTGGCTTCTTTTGGCTTCCCTCCACCCTGGTTTTTGCCACCCCAAAGAAAATATTATTATTTTTGTTGTTGTTTTGTTGTTGTGGTTATGGTTAAATAATCCAACAATTTCCTAGAAAAGCTTCCCAGCGAAGTTGAGGAGCTCTCCAAATAACCATGGACATATTTCAGTGTGAGGTGGGAACTACATTTCTATGATACCAAGTCAGATGTTGGCCTCACACCACATTGGTGTGTGAATCAAACTAGAAATAATCCAAAAGCAAGCAGGGTACACATGGGCTGCTACAAGAAGCATTCCAGGAGGCCACAAGGCTGCCTTTACCAGCAGTGTCTCTGCTGAATAGGTATAGCCTCCTTAGCACAAACACACTCAGGAAAACAAATGAGTGGTGGGAGAGTCATTTTGCTGAAGCCAAGTGATTCCATGTGGTAAATATAAACAGAATTGTTATACCAATTTACTTGTTTTCACTTTATAGAAGGTGTAAATTTTGTTAGCATAAGTCCATAAACCAAATATCTTTCAAACAGTATTTGAATGTGATATTTCAAGTTCTTCAAATCAGTCCACAGAATAGAAAGTAATAAATGGAGAAGGCTGGGTATGACACTCAGGATAGGTTACTGGGGGATATTAAAAAATTTTACTTCTTTGCTCACAGGTAAGTTGTGTATGTGCACACTCACACTGAGTCAGATTTGATGGCTCTGCACAAAAATGGGTTTGTAGCTTGTCTGCCACTCTGTGAAGATAATGATTTACTCTCTTCCACTGAATCAACAGGGAAACAAATGGTTAAATTCTGGTCACCAGTACAATTACCAGGAACAAAGCCTAACTTAGAAAGAGCCCAGCTTGGTCTCAGCACTCAATTCCCACTTAGAAGGGTGCCAGAAAAAAACCCTGTCCTGGTTACAACTACTAAAGTGAACAGGCTCATTCTGAGTATCACAGAAAAAAGACAATTAAGATTTCTCCATTTCTACACAACCTTTCCTCCAGGATTTAAGAAGCCCAACAAGACGCTTGATAAAATCAGAGCATCAATAAGTCGAAGACAATATAAAACCAGAATGCAATGCTCACAAAGTAATAGTAGGCATCACTGAGGTCCAGGAAGGGGGTGTCTGACAGTCCCTCGGCAGCTGCCTTGGATGTATCCCCAGCAGGCTGTAGGTAGCCTTCACTCAAGAGGGAAGAGGCAAGGAGGAGACCTTCTTTGCGATTTCGGATGGAGCTGCTGGACACCAGCCAGTCGATCACACAAGTGCCTTGTTACAAAGAAACAAAATATCAGCCACAAACCAAGACAGATGTGAAGAAGCCTAAAAGTACATAGGAAACCAGCCTACTTCATGTATTCATCAATCTCCTAAAAAATGTTCTTAGCAACAACATGGGGAGCTAATCTAGGGAGGTTCCTGGCCATTGAGTGAGGCACAGCCTTTCCAGCTGATGGCAAGGGTCTGAACAGCTCTCAAACATCATTCCTGAGGGAGAAGATGGGAGGGGATGCAGGGCTGAGCTGAGAAGCCTTAAAGACTGGGGATGTATGAAGGATAGCCAAGCCTGGAGAAAGCAGCCTTCCAGGCTGCTATGCTACTAATATAATGCTGGTGGAAACTGTGACTTTCATAGAATCAAAGACTGGAAAAGACCTTGAAGATCATCATTCCAATCCATGACCCACTAACCCAACACTGCCATCTCTTCCACTAACAATGTCCTCAAGGGCTACATCTATGTGTTTTTGAGCACAAACACAGATATACCTTGGAGAGAAACAGGAAATACAATGGGACACCATTCAGTGATGAAAAATTCAGAATGGAGTAATTCTTCTGTACTTAAGTGTTTCACACTACAATCTACTCAAAAGATTACTTCAATCTTTCTGACACTGGTAAAATTTCATCTTTCTCCTTTGTTTACCATAGTCATAACTGAACACTTTTCCAAGATACATCCTGTAAGCATTTCCTGGGTCAGTCAAGAAAACATCAAACTTCTCTGTGCTCTACAGAGCTTAAAGCTGTTCAATCTCATTAGTTTTTCAACTCTGTGTTCCCTTTATTGTATGGAATAGAGGGACAGGAGCTCCTTACCTGTAAAGCAATGATTGAACACTCTTTTATCTTTTTCCAGCTTCAACTCCTTTATTCCCTTTTCAGGATCTTTCATTGAGAGGTACAAAGCACTGTGCATAAAAAGAACCACAGAAACTGTTAGCAAATAGAAAAGTTTTGCCAGTTTGTACAATAATGTCATTGTCATTCATAGGGGCTTCATGTTCTGCTGGCACATGGCTCTCTGCAGGGCTGTAACCTGTGGCATGGTTTCATCTCCTGCATCTGCTGAAAAATTCAAGCTGCAAAGCCTGGAGGTCTCACTACATTACCTCACAGCTGTGGGAGCAGAGGGTGGAGTGCACAAAGGACTCACCACATCTCCCTATTTTGAGAATGCAACTACTTGTGGTGACTATAGCGTGAAGACAGGAACACCCACGGCTGAGGCACCTTCACAGAGGTCCACAGTCCCAGCAGGAGGGTTCACTGCTATGCTCAGTATTCTCTCAAAGGTCCTGGGCTGAGCAGAAAACCTGTCCCTGTCCCAAAGCCTACCTGCTCTCAGACAATCTTGGCACTGTGCAGTTTTGCTGTCTTACAAGAACACTTCAGGCTCATTTTTATCTTGTTATTTACAGCTCAGAGTCAAAAAAATAAGTCATCCTTGATTTTCAAAGGTGCTAACAGATTGCTTCTCTTTATCTCTTCTTCTCACTTTGCCAGTTTCATGTTCTTTGGCAGGCACCCCTCACCATGCAAAAGCTAGGCTAACATCAGCATTTCTTTGGAGAGCAAACAAAAGGTCCAAAATATTTTTGAAATTAATGATATATTGTATAAAATGCTTCTCCTGGAAGAATCATACTTTGGCTGGTGTATCTTCTTGCACTGCAGTATGCTGAGAAATCTCTTTATCAGCAAAAATCTTTGATAATCAAGCATGTTTTGGTAAATGATAGTATATTAAAAAAGAGCTTCCCAGTTCTGATTGCTGACACATTTCTGACATATTGTACAAACTGAAACTTTTGGTCATGCAAAAAGGGCTGTGAGAGAATCCATGGACAGACAGGCTTGTTCTTCTTGACAAATCTTACATGTCTGACAGACTGACTGCATATGGAAGTAAATGGGGGAGGAGACCTATGGGAACAAACCTCAGATTGATTGTTTCAGGCAATCTGATAGACTTCCTCGTGGATTTTCTGGCAAACCTTTGGCCTCCATCTATGCAATTAATTGCTTTCTTGATATCCCGCACCCAGGCATCTCTCTCCTCCAGGTAGGCAGCTTGAAAAAAGTGGTCCTGCTGCTTGGCCACAGTGAGCTTGAAGACAAACTGGAATGATAAATTATGGGAGAGGTTGGTTGCATTTTTTTTAAGTTACTTTGGTGTAGCCAGTCGGGCACAATTAAGCTGGTACCCCCACAACATACAGCCTGCCTATGCCTAGGGCTAAGGGTCATGGAAAGTGCCTTAGAGACAAATTAGTAAAATTGTAGAACCTCTGAAGGAAACCATGAACAAGCATTGCACATAACTGAATCCTTTTGTCACTTCACTGTGACTGATCCTGACATCATCAGCACATGCAAGGCATGTGGCACCAATATAGTTGCTGATTCTAACTTTCGCTAGAAAGTTCAACTACCTAGAACAGAGGCTAGACAAGATTAAGAGAATAAAAGCAGGTTTTTATAAAGGCCTTCAATAGGTACACCTTGGGTAGTCAGAAGCCTCCAAGAGGCTACACCCCAGATGGACGATGGTCACGAGTTCTTCAGACAGATATAAACTTTGTTCATTTACATATCAGGGGTTTGTCCTCCAATTATAGCTTCAGGTAATGAAGTAATATACCCCCAGTTTTATTCCCCCTCCAACTCACTTTTTTTTATACTTTCTGAGCCTGAGACAGTGAGATGTCCTTGACTTTAGGCCTAGAGGAATCGTTTTGTCTGACCAAAATGTGAAGACAGTAGCTAACACTCTACATGGAGTTTTAGAGTTATACACTAAAGCAGTACAGGATTTCAAAATATAAAAGTTAAAATTCTTAAGCATCTGAAGCACCCAGCCCCTGCAGGCTTACAATGGATGTAAATTTGTTTTAATGTTTGGAAACGTGAACAGACTGAGGGAGGAAAAATATCACACATCATATCGAGCTATTGAGTCACAAAGGGAAAAAAGGTCATACAATGGAGAGTAAGACCTAGTAACCCTTGCAGCCTAGTAACCCTTTAACCACTTAGTAGGGAGATGTTACATCCAGCCCTTGGCTACACCTTAGGATCACCTATCCAAACACACTAGCAACAATGGAAAGACTGTATTTCCCCAAATTTTTCCAAAATTAGACAAGATCATCTAGAGGTAGTTATAAACAGAAAAAATAACAACAACGTGAAAACAAAACAAAACAAAAAATAATCTCCCAGAAACCATCCAACAAACACTGTTTGAACTCATTTCCATCTAGTGATGTTCAGGATGGAAAATCTAGATCTAATTACTCAGATTTCCACTTCCTCTAAAATGTAGTTCCCCATGAGTGACACTAATTTGTTCTGTAGTTGTGTTAGAATAAATATGACAGGTTCTGACTCAGTAGGTGTCTAAAAATTCCAAGCTAAGCCACCAGCCACCAGCACGATTTGGTGAGGGCAAGGAAAGCAAAGGTTACTGTCAAAGAGCAGCAAACTTACATCAGTGAAATCAACACATTGAATGAGTCTGCTGAAGCCCATGTTTGTAAATGATACATTTCTGAACATCCCGCACAAGCATTTCCCAAACTATGGCCAACAGGAAAAATTCTGACACCCTGAAATTGTGCAGAAGTTCAACTGAATTTCATGGACAATATATTTCGAATTTATAAGACAATGAGTCCTTAAAAATCCATCTCAGACAGAAAAGTAACCTTTTATTTGATACTGTTCATATTTCCAGCAATACTCACATTTTCTGTTATGCAGGAAAGACCTACATACTGAAAATCAATGTACAGTGCATGAGAAAAGCAAACAGATCTATTCAAATCCCAGCATTCAACCGTTAAGCTAGCACTCCAGATTAACAGAATGAAATACCAAAGCATTGACAAGATTTATTACCAAAGGAAAAAAATAGCCTTATCCAAGAGCTGAGAAGAAACAGTGAAATGCTGAAGAAGAGTTTTCATTTTCAGCACATGGAGAAGACTAGCAAAGCCCTTTCTATTTAGCATTTACAAAGTTAGGCCAGTATGCTAGATAGAATTCCAGGGTTCCTCTGAAATTGGTAAAGAGGTTGAGTCTCCAGAACTAGATGTAACCAAGCCTCCCTCTGATGATGTATATCCAGTTGTGGTTTTGGGAAAATTAGACCATTACACCAAACTAAATACCAACCTTTTAGATAGTTTAAACTGGGAGAGATGAATCTAACTATGAGCAACCAAACATAATGCTATCCACAAGAAAACCATGGGTGAAATGGAAAAAACTGAAGAATATCAGAATTTATGTTACATTAAACAATGATCAAACATAAATCAAGGACAACAAACAGTGATGAATTCATTTTGGAATATAATCTCAAAATAGGCGGTTGCAGCCCCTCTGAACAGCCTTTAACTGTGTTTAACAAATCCAAGATTGCTTCTTTTCCCCTCAGCACCTGTATTTTGCAATTGATGTAGTAAACAAAGCATGTTGGTGATGTGCTCTGAGCTTCCAGATGAGGTCTTGGTGCAGATACACAAACTGACTTAAAAATTCAACCAGAGAAAAATAAAAGTTAGTTTGTGGCCCAATAGTTCCTACTCCAAACTGGGCCCAGATAAATGAGACTATACTTAAAATTGACCCAATGAGAATTATCCCACTTATAAGGTAATGAGAATTCCTGTCCTAAAAATATATTTTAATTTCTAGCCGTATAGACTTTAGAACCAGAATAGTTCCCATAAGAGGAATAACTGTACCCTTTGACATGTAACCAGTCAGAAGCCAGAACAGAATGCAGAAACATTGAATTCAGCAGTACAGTAAAGCTGTAAAATGTAATATGCAAAAATAAAGATACTACCTTTTAAAAGGAATACATGTAGAAACTTAGATTTAATCATATTGGGCAGTAACTACTTGTAAGGACAATCCTCGTGATAGCTTTGTCTATATGAATGAGCATGTTCAAGTTTTGCCTATTTGGACAATGCAAATTTTAAGAGAAAATCCATCTCCAGGGCTACTGGTCTATGGACTTGCAGAACAATCTCACCCTGCCCCACATGGAGGATCTACTCCAATGGGTGCTGAAGTAATTTGGATTGTTCCCACTGACTTCAGCAAACTCTGCAGCAAATCTCATTTATGAAAAGCTATTTTGAGTGCCTCAACTCCTGTGTATCTCTTTGTCTTTATTATCCTGCAGAAAACCCCAGAAACCAAAATCAAACACAATGTAAAGCTTATTATGCAAACACCTAATGTAAAATGAAGCATAGCATAAA
The DNA here is from genome assembly GCA_013397245.1 of Thryothorus ludovicianus. Lineage (NCBI taxonomy): Eukaryota > Metazoa > Chordata > Aves > Passeriformes > Certhiidae > Thryothorus > Thryothorus ludovicianus. Next base: position 126,998 of record VZTB01003736.1, read on the forward strand.
ACTCAGTGCAGCCAAAGGAATGATCTTCAGAGACTCACCCATCCATACAGATACAATGCACCCTCTGGAGACTGGTACATCCCATAGGAACCCTTTGGGACAGGTGAGGATCTCTCTCACTCTACCTTCAGCAGACATCAGATACTTCAGACCTCTGTGCCTACTTTGTTGAATGCACATATGCAGGTGAATTACTTTTCCTTTATGGTAAATATGTTACTGACATTTTCAAGCAGCTTTTATCAAACAATATTAATGTCAGTGCCTTTCTGGGAGTTAAAGGGAAAAAACCAAAACTCAACACAAAACCGTTCAGAAAAGAATGTTTTGTGAGAAAAACTTAATTTTGACCATTATAATGTAGGCCTGTGATACTCTTGAACATAGTACCCTTCACATTTCATGTCTAGAGTAAGGAGTGTTGTGCTGAGGCTTGTTAATAAGATAATCAGCACAGGATTAACAGCAGGCTTTATTCTCTGCCCCATTCTTTTTCTATATTGTCTCAAAGACAGCTTGGAAGTTAACAAGTCTTTTCTCTTGGCAGATATAAGTCTAAAAAGACTTAGTAAGAATCAAAGTGAGGTTTTTTCATATAAATATGGGTTCTGCAACAAAAATGACTAACACCAACATCTCCCCATCCCCAAAAAAAAAAAAGAAAACGCAAAGCCAGCAGGTCCAAATCTGACACAAGGGATCCTGATTCCGTTTACTACAAAACCTAAGGACAGGTTTAATTATCCTCACTTTAATTATATGAAAAAGTAAAGTTCACTGTCTCAGCTGTCTCTCACACTTTGTGTATTTTTCTAATTCTCTCACAGAGACTTTTATCTTTAGTTAGGCATCCCTATTGTAAATTTCTTTAAACTGTAGTAGGACAATGTTCCAGATTCTGGGGGACCCCTTTGTCAGAGGAATTCCTGGGGATGTGATACCTATTTGATGAAACTGAGTTGACAAAATAATAAATGACTAACAATATGATTCTTTGCTCATATGAGAAATCCTATTTTACCAGCAATTATTTTCCAGGAACCCTGTAACAAAATATGTGTGTCATAGCATTTATCTCCTTCCTGCCTGAGGAAGCCAGTTGTTGTTCCTTGACAGTAAATAAATGCTGCTTCTGCTCACAAAATATCTCCCCACAGCTTTATTCTGTGGCAGTAAAATTTATATTTAATACAGGAGTTGTTGCCATTCGACGGCAAAATGTTTTCACACAAATAAAATTTAGTTCTGCTCTCTGAGAGACGCAGAAGTTTAACAAAAACCAACCAATCACCTCCCTTGATGCTGCCTGAATTAGCCCTCTTGAAGTGTCCTGAATTCAAATAGTACACATTTCCAAGCCTGCTTGTGACCTCCTAAGACAAGTGAGAATTGCCACTAGGATGAGTGCAAAGAATTTGCAATCACTAGCCTTTGCCTTTTCAGTGCTTCCAGAAGTATAAGTATACTGTCAATTCTTTTTACAAAAAAAGGACTTACCATTCTTTTGCCAAAATCTTGGCATGGGCTATGAATAGAGCTTCCTTTCAGTGGGATCATCCCTTTGGGACTGTTGTCTGCCTTCCGCTTGTAGAATTCAATTCCATCTTCTAAGAGCACCACCCACATTGGCTTCCAGGTATTAAACATGCTGCCCTGCATCAATAAATCACATTATATGTTCAATGAATCGCTCTTCATGTGATACCCAAGGAAGATATGAGCTTCCAGGGAATGTCTGCCTGATGGTAAAATAACTATAGTTAGTGTTTCAAGGGGAACATACCAGAACCACACCCACCCTACTACGCATTTAAACATTATTTTTCTGACCACCATTTATTTCCCCTTGTTGTTGCTCTGCCAATGCAAGCCACTGTGGATTTAAATAAAAGTAAAGGCTTTATCCTATGGGCTGTACCACAAAAGAATCCAGAGCAGAGGTTGCTGTGAAGCAGGAACTGGCTTCCCAAAAATGGATGTGCACTGTCTTGAGGCCAAGGTGATGTGACCTCTTGAATCTCACTATTCTTCCTTGATGTTTAACCCAATTAAGTGCAGCTGAGTAGGCTGTGGCTATTTCCTGTTACCTCTTTGTCAAGATTTTACAGTATGTTTCCCTACATCTTCCCAACCTGTTCAGAGTTAGTTTTTCTCTTCCACTAAGTCCAAAACTACCCACTTACCTTCTTAACCAAGTAGCCCTCCCTTATGTGCATTGGTTCTCGCTCCATGGCTTGGGCAGTCCTGCTCTCAGGTCTGTCCGTGCTGGCTGTTGAGTTGTTCTGGCAGCAAAGTCTGTGGGATGGTGTTTTTACAGTACAGCTGTGGCATTTCACAAGTTCCTCTGAATGCTAATCGCAAGACCATTTCCTCTTACAGGGTGAGAGAGAGGGAAATGCAGAAGCTCATGTTTATTTATAGTCTCTCTCTGACAGCACAGGCGACAGCACAGGCAACAGCCTGACAAAACACTTCATCATATCAAATACAGCCAGCCTTGGTGACAGAATCCTGGGAAATTAAATAAGCACTTTCGGGCTCAGTCACAAGAAATTGGGCCTGCTCTGCAAATACATGAACTGTACTAAAACAACACCCAGGGCATGGTGCTGCTGCCCAGTGTATGCCAAATTATTTCAGAGACAGGTTTCCAATGCACCAGTGCTTTCACTTCACCCTGCCTTCCAAATCGGGGTCCCAGTGGGCAAGCATGAAGAATCTGACAGGAAGGTGGGGGACCCTCACTTGGTTAATGAGGACGCACCCTCTGCTGACATAAGAAATTTGTTTATCCAACTTGATCAGGTTTTGTATTTTGATGCTGAGGCCTCCCAAAGATGTCAGCTGTCAAATAGGCACAAATGGATTAGATCCGTGCATTACGTAAAGCGTGGGCCACAAAATGTTTTCCACAAGCATCTTTTACTTGGTGCGGAGCGAGCTTGGTTTTATTTGGGAAAAGACAAGGCAAATCCATAGTTTTTTATAAATACCAGAGTCTCAGTCCCTCTTCCCCATATAGAAGAAAGTGGGGGTATATGGGAGGCAATAAGCGGTTGCTTCATGGTATCTTGAAGCAGCCTCTTCTGTTCTTCCAAGCACAAGATTCCAGGTCATTTTGCAGCTAAGTGCATTCAGATAAGTGTTGATTGAGGGTGACTCCATCTGTCACCTCTGCCAAGTGTAGAGATCCCTAAACAGGGACTTTTTTCACAGACAGAAATTCCTGCTCTCCATATGACTCTCTGTCTTAACCTTCACTCTGAAGGAAGTCTTACTCATAAGTCTGACAAGATCTGTGATAGAGGACCAGAGAGTTAGCATAGCCCTCAGAGACCTTTTCTAGACATTCTTCACTGATGCAAATTTATGCATCACTGATGCAAATTCAGTGGTATTCCCACAGATGAGATTTCACTTCTTCCTTGGTTACCTGTATCAATACTTCACTATCCCAACTGCTGTTTTTCCTCACTGTCTGAATAGAGATTTTCCTTTTCCCAGTCTTTCTCAACTAATTGCTGCTCAAATGAGACATACAGTCTCTGCAGACAGAGCATCTGTCTGTAGCACCTGTTTCAGGTTAAACACTTCATAGTGCATTCTATACAAAGCATACCTTTTTATGATGATTTCATCCATCACCAAGTTTTTGGAGTTTCTAAAACCTGCTGTTCCAGTACATTGTTCCTTTGCTCATGTAAACCATACTGTTGTAAGGATGTTTTCAAATCAAAGACTGCATATATTCCCTGGCTGTGAAGCATACTTGAATTCAACAAACAGATTTTTAAATTATTAGGGACAGAGACTCAAAGAGAGCTAATAAAATGTCATGGTCCTTGGAACTAAGAATAAGAACTTACCACTAAAAAGTGATCAAAAACCTTGTCTAACATTTACAGTAACAAATTTGTCTACCAGGTCCAGGACTTGGAATGAACTGAAGATGCTCTGGATTCCAAGAGCAGAGATGGTCTAACTGGATTTGAGTTATTTTCTGTGAAGGTTCCCTCCATCCCCCATAAGTCTTAAAAGGATGTTTGATGGACTGAGGAGCTTGTAGAATCCTCCTGTATAATGTCTTTTTTGGTCACTAATTCTTTTTGTTTTATGAAGGTGAATTGTTTCTTTCTCTTTCATTTTCGGTGGTTTCATCTTCAGGAAAAGATACTTTTTTTCCTTTCTTCAATTAGATAAATTAAAAATAGAGGTCACAGACAACAGTAACTGGAAGTGTAATTTGGAAGGTGAATTATCCCTTTATTATCTGCCTTGAGGACATAATGCTTCAGAGCTTGGAGCTATGATTAAAGACAGAGAACAGGATCACAGTTAGTTCTTCCTTCTGTCTCTGCTTTGATTCCCCGAACTCGGGTCTGAGGAAAGGAAGCCCCATCCCCAGCTGGAGGGCCTTAGGGGGGAGTCATAAAAGAACCTGCCAGTATTGCCTCCCTGCAGGCATCCTTTCTACAGGTTCTCCTACTGACTCAGTGTTTGTGCTGAATCAGGATGACAGGGCCCTCACGACAAATTGGTGATAAGAGATGACCAGGGATAGGTACTCTTCAATAGAATATTTATATATCTCTATACTAAAAAGTGGTGTAATGAAAATGGAAAAGGATGCTGACTCCATAATTTCACAAGAGCTCCTTTTTCTCTCTTACCTGCATGAAAAGCCTTTAGAGGTATGAAATGTAAATCTAAACACAGTGGCACCAAGCAAAATGCTCCAGAATTTATCATTACTACTTATGCTACTCAGTGTCAAAACACAAAATAACTTCCACCTAATGTTAGCTGAAGGCAACCACTTTTATAACACTTCTCTATATTGTTTCTATTTCATCTTCAGAGCTCAGCTGGTCCTTTTGCCCATCCACTGTACAAGTTTGGTACAATCCTTTTCTTTAACACTGAGATTTGGTTTCATTTCTCACACACCACTGCAGGGAGGCCAGCCCTTGATCTCCTCACAGACAGAAACATGCTGATACAGCTGAATTATTCATGTGAGACAAAATGCTCCTTTAACACACAGTCACTGTGTCAGGTGCAAGGGAGTATGGACTGTGGATGTGGGTCTTCTTTGTCCAGCCATTCCTAAAGAGCAGTACCAGCCAAGAGAGAGGAAGAGCTGTATTTCTCTTATGTCTCCACAAAGGGAAGGAAGAGCTTTGTCAGAAAGAGAAGATAACCTGCAATATGGAAATCTGCTATAACTTACCATGTCCTTTCCATTTCTGTCTCAAGTAGGTAAAGGTACATGATGTCAGATGAGCAGAATTTGTCACAGTATCACAATCTGCAGCAGACCTCAATATCATAGCTCAGTTTACTGTTTCCAGAACTTACTGCTGCATTTCTTCAGAAAATTCTGCTTTATTTATGCTACTTCGGAATACGAGCTCCCGCAAGCATTGGGAAAAAAAAAAGTGATTAACCACATTTATCTGAGCAAGAGATCTACCTGAGGGACTAAGAATTGCTTATACCAAAAATTGTAACTGTGTAGCAGCTGCAAGGAAGGCAAGATTCTCAGTTACACCAGCTTCATGGCTCCATAAGCCCTTGCAGAGATGTTCACTAACATTTGCTGCACTGCAAATGCCATAAGCCCACTTCAACTGCAACAAAACACCTCTCCATAAATATATGTCACTACAGCAAATTAAACTGCATTTACAGGGGAAATTATAACAAATGTTATATGATCAAAATGATTGTCGGTGTAGGAAAAACAATGCACACAAGATTTGAGTGTATTATTTGATTTCCAAAAAAGATAAAGACTCTATTTCTGTAAAAATACAGAAATTTCAGCTGATATTTCAGTAAAAAAACCCAACAATTCTCACTTTTGCACAGAGGCAGAGGGCTCAAAAGAATCAAAGTATTAAATTGAGAGCTGGCAAGTCTTAGCACAATTTCCTCCATACAGAATCAAGCATATGGCTATTTTTAGTGCAGGAGAAATTGTGGCTTTGCATGTCATTCTTGAAAAGAAGCTCCAAACCACAATATTTCCAAATTTAGCACTGTGTTAAGTAATTAATCAAAGAGGGGCAAGCATAAAAATGCTAATACAGGTATCACATGTCAGCTTAGAATCTAAATGCTGAAGTGTGGCCATCTTAAATGAACCATCTTGTTCTGCCTCAAGGTACATTTTACATATTTAATGATGGTTGAGCTTTGCAGCAGGATTAACTCATTAGTGAGAAGGTCTGCATAAATGCTAATACTTGAAAGCTTATGCAGCTGACATATTATCATGTCTAGAGATCATATTGAATAGATGCAATCAAGAGACTGAACACATTTCTTCAGAATGTTTTCTAGATAATTTAGACCAGCATAAAGCATAGGTCATCATCTCCATGTCATCTCTTAGCTTCCATTGAAGACATCCACTCTCACCTCTCCCCTACAGCAGTTCCCCATCAGTGATACATGCAGGTTATGTTGATGCAGCAGGCAAGGTCTATGCACAAGGAAGGGGTCTTGGAAGATGTAGCTTCTGTGTAGCTCACACATCTTGTAGGATGTTGTCCTGGTTTAGAGCAAATTTGGGAAAAAACCTCTGGATGAAGTCTCTCTAGAAAACAAATCTGAACCGCCCTTCCCTCCAGCTGGTTCAATACAGAAAACATTTCCTTGGAGAAAAGTGGAAAAAAATTATTTATTTAACAGTCAAAGCACTTCCCAGCACAACAAATGAACAACACTGAAAAACAAAACCTCTCTCCATGCCACAGAGATGCCAAATTCAGAAAGTCTCTCCCATGGCCGTAGCTCGGCTCAGTTGCTGTCGGTCCCTCAGGGCTGGGAAAGGCCAGGCCCAGGCCAGGCCCGCTGGGACACAGGTGGGAGCTCCTGGTGCCCTTTTGGGTGTTTAGTCCAGAGTAGGTTCAAACAGTTCCAAGAAAAAGGAAAAAAACCCACAGTCCGGAGAACTTCTCTGCCTCAGCTAGACAAAAAAACTAACAAAAAGCAAAGGAGAGCTCTCTTCTGCTGTCTGCACTGCAGACAACACAGGCCGTGTGTGAAGGAAAGCTGAAAACTCTGATCTTTATGTTTAGAAAACAACCACCTCAGACATTCCACCGCATCTCCTTCACTCTCAGATCCAGTTTTAAAAGTACAAAACTTATTTCTGAGCTAAATAGATGAATGGGGATACAATTTAGCATCAACCCAGGACAGATGTGTGAGACTTTCATAGTCTTAGGAAGAAAAAGAGGTATAGAACTGCTGGGTACCACTCACTGACCACTACCTTCAAAAGCGCTGAAGCATTTGCCAGGGCATAGGGGAGTGCTCCAATCTTCCTGCCCCAAGGGAAGGGAATTAGCTTAATACATCTTGCTGACTCACATAACAGACTGGAAAGCCTCATCTGCCAGGGGAATGAAAAGTAGATGTGATGGACTGAAAGAAACTAATCCAAAACACACACACACATAAAACAAAACAAACACCTCCCTAAAACAAGCAAACAGAAATAAACCCAATTTTTCAGTTTACAAAGACATTAATTGTAGCTCTACCCCTCAAATGTAGGTGTAGAGAATGGAGAAATTGACACAACTTTATCTTTTTGTTCCCAGAAGCAAATTGCTGCTGTGGCTTAGGAGAAATAGGACTCTGTCCCAAGTCTATGATTTATTTAGCTTTGAATCTTGTAAGTGTCAGCATGTTTACTCTGTGCTCCCAGAAAAACCCCATCAACTCCTTCTTCCTTCAGGTATTTTGCTCCCTACAGAACATCACGTGATTAACATCAGGTAATGTAGCAGCTTGAGATCCGGGACCCATAGAAAATCCCACGGGGACTGGAAGGGCCTGGGTTTCTCTAGCCAGGGCCCATCACACAGCATCCCGCACCTCCATCCTGATGGTCTGAGGTCAAGCCAAGTATACAATATGCTGGGCAAGGTCAAGGGCATCCATGGTTGGATATGTCTGTGGCAGAGCTGGAGAACAGCTGATCTTAAGTGTAATTCAGGAAAGGCATGAAAACCAGGACTGAGCTAAAACTGGACTCGTGGGCAGCCCAGGTGAGGCTGGTCAGGGCCATTAAGGTAGGCAGCAACAAAACTAACCTCCCAGAAGGAATTAGCAAAGGCAACCACTTCCCTTGATCTATACTGATAAAGGGCATCTGGTGGGATCAGATAAATAAATGTATTAACACAAGTGAAATTATTAGATCAATCAAAAGAAGGTCATTACCTAAATTAAGAATTTCTTCTTCATTAATGTTCTACTCTCACCATGTTACACTTGCATATGGTAAGACAGTTACTATGCACACACATTCCAAAATCTGATGCTTTTTAGTTTTCCCTCATGTTTGCCCAATACTGGTCAGGGATAAAGTCCCAGTCTGAGCTGTGTCCATAGAAAGATAATCATTCAGGCAGAAATAATAAGGGAAAAAAACCCCGGTTATAGATCTGACCTCTCATGTACTTGGGAAGCTAATTGCAATCAATGTCTTCAGCTACACACAATTTACTACAACATGATATGCCTGGCCCATGAAGCAAGTAAAACTGATCCCTGGCAATGGCCATTACTCTTCACACACCACTTTAAGTAACAGTATCAGATTCCCCACAGGTTAGGCCACAGTGATCTCATACTGAATTCAATTTAAACTTACAGAAGGGGTATTCACTGTGGACAAAACGTCCAACAAGCCACAAAGTCCAGTGGTTTCTGCAGAATGTAATGCAAAATGAGATTTCTCTTGCAGTGAGGAAAAAAGATAAGGAGAAACGTGCTGAGGATGTGTTGTTTATTTTTTTTGTTTGTTTACTATTTTTGCAGAGATACACAGTTCTGAGAGGCAGGGATCATATCCTGCCCCTATATTTGTTGAAACCTGAATGGCTAAACACATTATGAAGCCTGTGTTTAGCTGGAACCCTAAGCAAGGGATATCCAGTGGGATTTTTGAGGTTTGGGGTTTTTTTTTCCAGAGGTTTTTAGCAGAATGTATTATTTGGCTTAAAGTTCTTAATAAAATTAAATCACTGAATAAGTTACATGCATAAGAAAATGCAGCTTGGCAATGTTGTATCTACCATTTGGCTTTGTTTATATTACACAACCACATGTACATTCCAGCTTTAGAAAAACAAAAAACATATCAGGTCCAGTGCAAATGGACTTATGAAATTCTCCTAACAAAAACATTAACTCTATCATAATGTCCAAAAAAAATATATTCATGGCCTAAAGCTCGTGTCAGACATAAGGATACTACAGTTTTAACAGCAAACAAGAACAAATAACAAAAGGATGGAGAAGAGGCACAAACCTTTCTGGGTTAAAAGCAATCTCTCTTCGATGGGAATGAGACAGACTGAGAGTTGAATTTTGGTACATTGTTCAGTTTCAAAGACTTCTGTTCTTCAACAAACAGTGCCAGCCATCTGAAAAGGATAGTATTAAAGACATGAGATTCTGATTTTATACTGCAGTTACAGTGTATGGGGTTGGTTTATTTTCTATTTAAATAAGAGGATTGCAGTGAAGTGATTAAAATAATCCCAAGAGAAACCTTGGCCTGCTGATGTTGACTTCAGGGAGCAAGATAGTGACCTTTAGTTCAGGCATGGTGACTCTGACAGTCAAGAAAGTGACCCTCAGTCCAGGCACGGTGACTCAACAAAATCTTTTGCTTTGCCGGGAGAGAGAAGAGCCAGAAAACCACGGCTTTGCTCTCCGCCCTCCCCTCTCTCTCGGGCAGCTCTGGCTCCTCTGTGCCGCCACACAGATGTTTGAGCCTACCCCCAAGAGCTCCATGAACCCTCGGGAAGCGTTTCCCGGGAGGGGGATCGGAGAGTGATTTGGAGGACTGCCCCCAGGTGAGGGGATAGCGAGAAGATCGGGGGGGTTCCCCCCAGGTGAGGGGATCGGGGGGAGATTTGGGGGTCTGCCCTGAGCCGGGCCCAGAGGAGCCCTCGGGGCACGCCCTGCCCACGCCGCTGTCCGCCCCGCGGTGCTGAACCCGGCCCCGGCCCCTCTTCCTTTCCTCCGCGACGAACTGCGGGATTAAGGCTGCAGTAATCGGGGCCGGATTAACTCCCTGGAAACCGGCTGCAATCTGAGCAGCTGCAAATGCCCCCCAAACTGGGATATGGGGCGGGGTGATGCAGTGGAGGCAGAGGGAGGGGGAGAGGGGGGGAAGAAGACATAAACCGCCCAGATGCTACACCGCGATTACTGGGAGGAAAAATAAATAATCAAGTATCTCATCCGCTGCTTTTGGGAAGGGTTGGGCCAGCTGGGATCCGACAGCCCCTCCTCTTCCTTATCCCTCCTCCTCTTCCTCTCCCTCTCTCCCGGCCAGCTGCCTTTTCCTCGGAGGGGGCGAGACGCGCGCAGAGCCCGCAGGCCCCCCCGGCCGCAAGCGATGGGCGACATCCCCGGCCTCGTGAAAATCAGCGTTTCCCTCAAAATCCAGCCGAACGACGGGGCCGTGTATTTCAAGGTGGACGGGCAGCGCTTCGGCCAGAACCGCACCATCAAGCTGCTGACCGGGGCCAAGTACAAGATCGAGGTATCCCTCCGGCCCGGCACGGTCCAGGCCACGTAAGTGCGTCCATCCTCTTCAAGGCGGCTCCCCCCCGCCCTCCTCTCTCTCCTCGCTGCTTTATTTTTAGACATTTAATGTCTTTTCCTGGCAGGTTGACAGCGCGGGGTTTCCGTGATTTCTCCCTCCCCGCCCTTTTGCTTTGGTGGTCCCGTTTCTGGGTCCCTGGCCAGCCGTTCTCCGTGCTCCGCCTAGCTGGCTCGGGGACCAGGCCGCCTTTGGGAGTCGCTGCCTTCCCTCTCCCTCCCTGCCTTCTCCCGGAGCTTTTTCAAGCCCAGCTCCTTTTCTCCCTCCTTCTCCGCGGTTTTCGCTGTATGAAGAAGCCCCTCCTACACAATGTCCAAGCCTCGCTGTGGTGTGGCAAAGCAGAGACAGGGACCAGGTGGGGAACCAGCTGTGGGTGGAGGGGCAACCCCGCAGAAGAGATTCGATTAACCTCTCCCTATCCATTCGGAATCAGATCCCACCTGCCCCTCCTCGCTACTCCTTCCCTGGGTGACTGCAGAGCCCTGGCATATTTCAGGAGCCCCAATGAGTCAGCAGCACATGCAGGTCTGCTAAAATCCCTGAAGCTTTTCCCCAGCACAGAGGCTACCAGGCTGCAAACCCACGTGCTGTCTCCAAACTGCCAAGGAAGGGGGAATTTAAGGCTGAAAGGCGGGATGCTGTCTTTTTGTAGGACCATGGGCATCGGTGGTGTCAATGTCCCCCTGGAAGAAAAATCACGGGATGCACAAGTGGTCTCTTACACAGGGATCTACGACACAGAAGGGGTGCCCCATACCAAAAGTGGGGAGAGACAGCCCATCCAAGTCAACATGCAGGTACGTGGTTCTTCAAGCCTGGCTTTAAAGGACAAGGGAGGGCAGCAGGGTGTTGACTCCCAGGGAGAGTGTGGTGAAATATTCCAGGGCAAAGTCTGATCACAGCTGCTTCCTTTTTCTTTGCTTTGTGTCAGTAAGGTCGCTGGCCAGAACATAACCGGAAAATACAAGTCCTTCTTTTGCCTTCTCTCCCAAGAAAACAGCAAGGACCAGAAAGAAGTAGGTTTTCTAGACACCTGCAAAACCCTTTGGGGTGCTGCAGCAGAAAGAATTGTGAGCTGAATCTCCCACCCCTTCTATAGGACGTACAATATATATCAGGCAGCTCCCACTGAGGTTCTTGGCTAGAAATCCAATCCCTTGGCATATAGGGACCCCTCTTTTGCCTGGTCAGCACCTTTTTTTTTGGTGCAGAGTGTGCTCCAAGCACAAGGGGTGACTGCTCACCCCTTCCATCTGTCACCTTCAGCATGCCTGAGGATCTGCCAGAGATTAAAATCATGCATGAGAACAACATCCAAGGATTTCTTCTCTCTTTTCCCATATATTTTCATTATCTGCATCCACAAACCTAAGTTCATATTTAAGCGGCTCCTCACCCCAGTCTTAAAGAGAGGCTCCATGGCCCCGAAGTGAGATGACAAAAGCTCCAGCCCACAAGGCAGCAGAACTGACAGAAGACATGAAGAGCAGATTTCCACAGCACTCTTTGGCTGGTATGCTCAGTTTGGCAGTTTGTTTTTTTCCTTCCTCTGATTATAGTTGTGAGGGATTCCTGCTGTTTGGTACAGAAGACATGTATTCCATGTCTTCTGTACCAAATAAAGGAATCAGGGCAATAAGCCATCTTCATCTGAAGCTCTCTTAAGAGTCTGTTCCAGTTTATACAAGCACACCAGATTTCAGTATTTTATGACATTTGCTTACTGCACACAAAATTTCACATTTCTCTTCAGTATTTTTTTTCTGGAATCATAGTTTAGCATAGTAATCCCCTTCTGAATAAGAACTATAACCATCTCCATTTGGTGTTTCTAATAATTACAGTGCACCTAACTTAATTTTGGAGAGCCACATCAAATTACTATTTCATAATCTTAGGTTATTAAGACTAATATGGAGTATTATGTTAATCACTTTTATATACAGCCACCTCCTTTTAACACCCAGGAAAACCAAACAGTACTATTTTACATCAAACTGAACACAGCTGCTGGATGCCACTGTTGATCATTGTAGTTATATTTTATCTTGTACCAGGAGGAGAAAGGACAGCGCTCCCCAAAAAAACATCTGCTTTGACTAAGGCATCCCTATTTTGCTGGTCACCTTAAGTGCAGCACTGGTGTGAACTGTGATGATCTCAAAGTTTAACTTTCCTTTGGAGAAAACCAAGTCAAATCACGAATGGAATGTAAGGAGGTTCTGAATTTCAGTTACAAGCTCTGACATGGTTTGTTGCAGCACTAGAATGAGTAGCCACAATATTTGCCCAAAGAGTTGTTTGTACAGATCATATCCTGGGATATTAACCATGAAGCTAATAGGATTTTCAAGCATTAAGCAGGTCCTTAATTCTTTTTAGGAACTGATCTTAATAGATTGGTTAATCAGTACAGACTTAGATACCCACTATTGATACTTGTAAGTATTAAATATAGGTATCTCAATAGGGATTTACACGTTTAACTCATCATTTAGCTGCTTAGCTAAGCAGAGCTGTAACAGATTTAGGGAACAAGCCTCAGATACCCCAGTCCAAAAACTGCTTTGAGTACCTACTTCCTGAATCTTCAAAACTGAGTTTATTGCAAACAGCTTTAAATTTTCCCATTTCCTTCAACTATGAGGAACTTCCACTTCCTTTTCTAGAACAGACAGAATCCTGATGCATCCTGAGGTGCTAAGGACACTATTTAAGGCTTAAAGACTGAATTTACATTGGAAATAGTTTGTGAGATCAGTCCTGCAGTCAAAAACTAGTCTCATGCTGCCAATCTAGTGTCTGAGTGAATTGAGGTCCATAAAGATCCATAAGAACTTCTTTCCTATCTGCTTTGAAACTTTAAACAAATAATTCTTTGTATTGATGCTTTAATTGGCTAGTAGACATCTGACCCATGAAAGCCAGAGTTTATACATGTTAAACAGCAATCCTGTTCCTGAATTCCAGAATCTGATTATTTGTTTCTATTACCAGATTGGTCAATCATGCATACTATCCAGAAACTGCTAAACTGTCTGGCAGATGGGGTAAACTAAGTTAGAAGCCTGTCTTTGGGCCTCATTTTATTCTTGTTCAGACCACTCTAGGATTGAATAAAGAAGCTAGAACTCCATTCGCAGTAATGGCTATCAAATCCTTTCAATATGCAAATGTAGAGGGAGTGATTAAGTAACTATTTACTCCTACAGCACAAGATGATAGAGAAGAGCAGACAGGGAAATGCACACAACCTGAAGCCTGACCTACGAAGAGTAGGGCTGTTCTTCCTCCCTGGGGATGCCCATATACAAGCTCAGTGAAGTAGCCAGGATTCAGCTGCAGTAGCCATGGAAATTCAGAGGAGCTCTGAGGATACAGAATGTTCATTACACCACAGAGCTTCTGCATGTGCCAAGTGCTCAGCTGGGGGAGGAACATTGTAGTAGAAAAGCTCTGCAATTAATTTTTTCCTTCCCCTGGAAACCCACAGCAGTTAAACTACTCAGGGTAGCTCAGTAAACTGGGTAATTGAAGGAATTTTAAATTTCTTTTTTCATCTATCTTTTTGAAATTCAGATCCTTCATACACTAATGAAATGAAATGCTGCTCTTGTGTTATATCACCTTCTACACATATTAGGAATGCCTTTTTTTCCTTCGTTTCCACACTGAGGGTGACTGATGCTCCTCTCTGACAAGTTTTTTGGACTGTGCACAGTAATATCCAATGTGCTTAACCTTCACTATCTTGCATTATGAGTGTATTAGGACTACTATCAAAGATGATTGATTAAAAAAGTCCTTAATTAAGATTTTTAGTTGCTGGGAGAGATAAAATCGCCTGTACATCTGATTCTTTCTTAGTCAAAGGAAGTGGAAGAAATATTTCAGTTACTCCTTCAAGGTAACACTTGTAACTGGAGCCAAATAAAACCCCTCCAATTACAGCACACAGCAACTTCTGCTATTGTCAAGGCTAATTTAACTTACCATGGTAGGCAGAGGGAAGGTTTAAAGTAATGTCTGTTACACATCAGAACCTTACAAACCACATCTTGAATTTAAAAAAAACAACACTATCCTTCTTACTTTTTTCTGCCTTTTGAAAAATTTGGATACAGAAGACTCTGCTTGTAAATCAGGAATAATTTCTCTCTAAACAGGCTTTCATTCTGACTTTGTGGTTGTAGCAGGCAGATGATCAAAGATCAGCTCCCAGGCACATGATAGGAATGGAAAACTGTCAAGTGAAGAAGCTGTCGTTAAAGTGAATGATGGAAACACTTAAAAGGAAAAAATACTGAAGAATAGTGCCAACCAGTAGCACTAAATTCACTATTTAGTATCCTCTAACAATGTAATACAATCATCAAGCCATACTGGCTTGGGACCAATAGCAATACATATAGGCTTCACACTCACACTTGAGATTCTCTGCAGTGTCTCAAGGTATAAGAACTCAAATTTTCCATTACCATTAAAACTGAAATCATAATATATAATTTATGCTTGAAAGCCTCACAGAGGTTTTTCTGATGTTGTATAGGTGTCTAGAACTGGCTTAAAGAAAAAAAAAAACACCTTTATTTTACAGAACTTACTACAGCCATAGTCTTACTCACTTCAAAGCTGCGTGCACAGACAAGTAGTGTCTCACTACTTCAATGTGTTGGACACTCACCTGCTAACCACGCTGATTATCTCTTTACCAGCTGCACTATCATATAGGCACACAGAACTTCTCTTGCTTAAGTCTCATTTAAAATGTGGAACAGAATCCCAGGAAAGTAGTAAGTGGTGCAAGATCAGCACATCTCAGTCAAGACACTGCAAATACAAGACTCCAAAATGCAAATACATTAAAGGTTTCAGACTGAGCGAAAGAAGAATCTTCCCAATCACAGCTGCAGCCTCTTGGTACAGTATAAAGGTAAAGTGATGGTCTGTATCACTGCAGATCACTGGTACATGACCTACAGTATATACAAGCTGTGCCATCTTAAGAAAGATTACGGCTTTGATTCTTATTGTTAGTAACATTTTTCCATGCGGCAACTTGAATATTTTCACTCCCTTGCCTATCCCAGATGTGAGTGCAAGAGGACAGCACATGCAGAATGCGATCCTTCATGCTTTATGTATGGCTCTGCATAAAAGACTTTCTGATTGCTAAAGCAGGTTTTACAGGTCTTTGATTTATTGATCTGAGGAACAATAATCCTTATACCCGGTGTTTTATGTTCTGCAGTTTCAAAAGTGTTATTTCTCAGGATGAGAGAGAAACCAACAAAATAATCAGCTCACTAACACTGGTATTCCCTCTTCCTCACAGTTTAATGACATTGGCGTTTTTGAGACAGTCTGGCAAGTCAAATTCTACAACTACCACAAACGGGATCATTGCCAATGGGGAAACAGCTTTGGCAGCATTGAGTACGAATGCAAACCAAATGAAACACGCAGTCTCATGTGGATCAATAAAGAGACCTTCCACTGAAGAGATGGGAAACCAGTACTGCTGGACAATCTCCCTAAAGAAAAATCTACCTTTTTAAACCAGCAAGAAGCCTTAACAAAGGCATATTTAACACTGCTTTGTCCATAAGGTTCCAACAACTACATTGTATATACAGGTGGTGCCACTAAAATATTTGCCTATTACTGTATTTTAAGTTTACCATGGCATCTTCAACATTCTTTATCTGTCACCCTGAGAATACTGAAAGATTCATGGTAAAGGATATCTGATGGCTGGGTAGGAAGTCATATCATAATACTGTTGTAAGTATTTGGATTATTCTGACTAGATGTAACAATTTTTGTGAAGTGTTTTGCTTCATTGCTTAGAATTTGGATTAACATCACATTGGTGATTTCTGTATTTTCATTTGTGTTTGCTCTAAAATCAGTGTGTTCCTTCAAGTGTTTTGTCATACTGTCCTCCCAGTGGACACCAAAAATTAAAAATATGGCTATTTGTAGGTTTAGCAAAATGGCAGCTAATGAACTGTTGGTATTGTGCTTTCATACCAAGGGATTTGGGAACTCATTCTCCCTTTTGTTAAGTGCTGTAAGATATTTTGTGAAGTTTGCTAATTTACGAAATCTCTCAAAGAGGATTCTTTTTTGTTAAGTTTCCCAGTCTTTGAAATAGCATTAGGAAATTATATAAAACATGACAAAGGAATAGCAATAAATCAGTTGTATTATCCAAGACATGGATAATACATGGCTAAGACCTATCTTAAGATCATATAGTATCCTTGAGAGATACAGTAGCCATACTTTAGTTCTTAGAGTTCTAATATTAAACTCCATTTTTCTTTTAATGGCACATTGCTGAAATCAGTTAAATCTTACAAATCATTTTCAAGCCTGACCACTGTATTAATTGACAAGATTTCTAACCAACAAACACTCAGTAGAGTGAAGGGCACAGATCTCAGTGCATGTTTATAGATACACTGCACTCTTTCAAATGAAGATAAGCATATAAGTATTTGCATAGTTATAACTAAAGGTGCTTTATAAACACTAGATCAGTGTTTAACACAGACAGCACAAAACAGACATATCTTTTATTTCAGTAAAGACAGGGAAGCAAGGAAACAATTACACTCGTCCTGTCCCCAGCTTGGGTTGAAGTAAGCTGTCAGTTCCTGCATATCTGTTATTCCCTTTGTGAATAATTTGTAAATTGTGTATGTAAATGGTAAACATGACTTTTGATTTTTGTAATAAAGGACCTAAACAATTCCTCCTATACTGTGGCCATCCAAATGAGCTGAAAACACTGTATTAAAAAAAGGCAGTGGTTTTAGAGAATCAGACAGCAGAGGGTATGTAGCCAGAGCTTTCTGAGAGTGCAGTCCGAAGTATTTTATGTTCTTCACCCAAAGCAACTGTTTCCAGGGAACACAGATCCAGTGTGCTAAAATGCAGATGGTTAATGTGATAACACTCAGTAGAGTTTATTAATACGCACTTAGTTCCAGTAATACAGTGTGAAAAGTAAAGATTTAGAACAGAATTGAATTAGCAAAGAAATATTTTCTTCCACTGAATCATTAATCAAAAGGCTTTACTAGCTGCAGATTTCTATAGCCAAAAGTACTGACAGTGGCACTGATGTAATACACCACTGGAATGGTGAGCTAGCCAGCTGCATCTCCACTCTAAAGCAGCATCATATGGGCAAATTTTACTGAAATGAAAATCTAGGAATAATTTTCTCCATTAACCTCTTTCCTAGACGTTTTCTAGAAAAAATTCTTCAAAATTAAAAAAATTACCAAACTGAAATATGCATTTGAGACAGAAGTGCTATTGCCAGCATTTTAGCAGAAGGTTCCAGATAACATGCTTTAATGATTCAAGACTTCCAGCTGTGTATCAGTTATGTCTCTACATCCCTAAAAAAGTGATTTTATTCTGCAATAATTTGCATGCTTTGGTTTATTTTGTTTGTATGGATGAACACATATGTACACTGGCACACTGGCAAGAAATACATATGACACATAAATTCAAAAACTTCTGTCTTAGTAGAAAACATGGAAGACCCACAGAGTTCTAGCTCTCTGGCATTTAAGAAATGCTGCAATGAATAAATCCAGCTGATCCTGGCACAGGAGGGTTGTTATTCTCAGTCAGCTGGAAGTATACCTAAGGCAAATTCTCATGACCACAATAATGCCAAAGAGGGCTTCTCTTCACTTACAATATAGGAGGTCCTGAAGCAAATCAGTTCAGAGGACGCTCAAAAAAAAGGCTGCAGATGGAGCAAGTTGCTTTCAGAAGGAAGGAGAGAACAGCAAGACCAACTGTATTGTACAGGTCCCATAGCCTAAGACTGAACATTGCTGCCCAGGGTTGCAGCCCCTCTTTCATAGATAGCAGCAGGGATAGAAAGGATGAGAATTGGTTAATCACTTCTCTGGGGAAGGTGTAAATGACATTTATCAGTTCCTATGTCCTTCTCCCCTGGATGAAGTTTAAGTATACAGAAATGTGATTTGCATTACTCTTAAATGAAAGATTATTCACATGATGTTGGTTGAGTATCCATATCATGAGCTCTGATACTCCACACAGAAAACAGTAAAAGCAAAATAGTCCTATCGACTTCCTCTTGCTCATCAAGTGCTTTGCTAACAAAGTAAATATTTGCTCCTAGTAAAGGAGACCCAAGACTTCAGTAGCTCCCTGGAAAGTAATTTCTTTCATCCAGGACAACTCTATTGAATATTCATAGAATTTGAGTCACTACAAAACTGTTGCTGTGACAGTTTGATGCATTATTCAATCAGCAGAATTGAAATCTCTAGACAAGTTTGTTCTTTACACAGTTTTTTCTAACTAATATTTCCATTTTTATACAGAACTCCGTAATTCAGGACACAATACACTAGGATTAAATAAACATGTCAGAAAATGCTGACAATGAGTCAATCAAGCTGAAAACATGAAGTACTCAGAGCTGGAGGTCTCACAAATGAGAGACTACAAGATTTTTGTCACAAAGTGTCCAGCTGTCATTTTCTTAAGAAAAATTAAACTAACATTCCAAATCTTTGTGTCACTTTTTCATCTATATTTAGAGGTAGCAGATAGCTCTTTGATACTGCTGAGTAACAGGATTCAAAAGCAAGTTATTAGTCATGATTATTACAGTTGTGATCCTGCATAGGACTTGTATTAGATCGTTAGATTTTGCACAATGCTTTGTGTTTAGTACAGCTACTACAGGTTTTGGTATCTCCTACCATCTAACTGTATATGAAACAGAACTAATACACCTCAAGTCTCCATGCTCTACTTTGATATGGTAAAGAGGTTTTACTGGCTTCAGCTGAAGCTCTGTCCTTTGGTTTGCAAATGCAGCGACCCTTACTGATTTCAGGCTAGCAAAGAATCAGAAGACCTCATTTATAAAATTCTTTGTATAAAAGATGTGAACAAAACTTCTCTACAATAAAGGTGTATGTTTTGTAATACAAGGCTTTTGCATGCCAGCAGAGGTTCTTTTTAACTTGGTTAAGAGCACTGCCCTCACTTGCTATGTAAAATTTTGATGTATGTGCTTGTGTTCCATTCTTCTAAAGCCTCATGCCTTTGATTAAATAAGGACGTGGCACGTTGCAAATGCTAGCGTCTTTCTGAGATCTGAAACAAATGCTATGACTTTCAAAAATCAAAGCAGTGAGCATTGCCTTAATAGCTACATGAACCCTGAAGCACACAGCAGCGGTATAATGAGTCTTACAACAGTCATGTTTTCCCTTAACTCTGCAAAGCTCACAAGTGATGACTTGTGAAGTCTCCTTTAGTGTAGCTAATCCAGACCTTTGGCCAGGAGAGACATGCATTCCTGCCCACAGGCTTTCCCTACTGCTTGCTTGGCAGCTTTCACCAGCATTCCTTGGACTGTTTTCTTTTCCCCCTCTCCCTGATACCAGGATTTAAAGCTTCAAATCCCCATAAGCCTCAGCTTTCAGCCTTAGGAAGACAAGGTGGCATCAAGTTAGGAAGAGACAAACCAGTCCTGTCTGCATCATTTCTCTGTCTCTACCATAACGTTTTGTGAGTTCTCCCACTGCAGTCATTGGAGTTTGTAATCTTTTAACCCACAGTGAATTGTACTATGAGCACATAGACAGAAACAGACCTCCAATGGAGACACAGCTTAAAAGCAATGACAGCCTCTCCATCAATTTTTATGCTAAAAAATATTAATTTTTTAAAAAAAATCATATCAGGTCATCTGCATTAACCAAGTAAGGCTCTGATACTCTGTTTGTCCTTACTCAGATAAACTTGAGTCTTGATGCTGCTATCCATGTACAAGTTCTTTGCATGCTCCCTTGTAACACCTTTGTTTCCCTTCCCCAGAGAACAGGCACTCCTTCTTCCTTTATCCCAATAGTGAGGAACAGCCTGGTATCCCATCTAGGATCTGCAGCCTTTGAACATTCTTTGGAGAAGAAATAGACTATCAGTGGATGATGATGAAGGCAAGAACTACATGACTGTGCTGGTGGTTAACTGGACCTTCTGCTCATTCTCATTCTCAGCACAGTAAAGACAAGGTTGGGACTCCTGCTGTTACAGGAGTGAAAGTGACAACACTGTCGGTAATATCCATGTGAAACTACAGTGTATGTGCTACAGGGACCAAATGTTCTCAGAAGTTTGAACTGAATCTTTATGAGTTTAATGTGGACCCCAGAGGGTCTGCAAACAAGTGGCAGTAGTGCAATATCATAACATACCCTCTTTTCTGACTATGACAGATGGCACTCTCCTGCTCACTAAGTTGCTATGCCAACAGATTCACCTAAGGCACTTCCACATTTCAGACATATTGGAGAGAACAAGCCATGGCAAATTCTGTGCATAAAATATATAGTCTGAGTTGGTGCTTTTTTTATTTCTTGGTTGTTGGAGTTTTTTTAATCAACTGTATAATTTTCACTTCTGGTTTCTGAGACATCTCTGGCTAAATACTATGTTACAAATAAGCTGAGCAAATGTAGGAAACACCAGGGTATGAAAATACAACTGCACTCATCCCTGTTCTATATGGAAACTGTATGACTAACCTCCGAAGATTTAAAAAGCATTAAAACAAACAATCAAAAAGGTACAATACATCTACTCTGCTCAAGTCTGGCAACATTCTGTGTACCAGGACAAGGTAATAGCCAGATATAAATGTGCTGGTCACCTCATTTTTAAATTCACCATATTTACACTGAACTTTGCTACCGTTAAGGTGGGTAGTACATTGATGATTAAGAAAACAAAAGTCCGAAATGCACTCCGGGTACAAAGTTCTACCATAATATATGGAATAGACATGAGAGACAAAAAATTTGCCCTAACATGCTAAAATGTGAATTAACTGCCCTTGCTTGAAACAGAGCTGTAAGAATTTAGACCTAACCATTTTACTACCGATTAAGTGTAACTTAAAGAAGTCAAGGAAACACTTCCAGGGAGGTTGTTTGTTATATATACAGTGAAAAGATTTCCTCTACAGATCATTTACCCTGTCTTAGAAAATATATTTCTTTTTCTCCACGAAGCAATAATTAACATTTTGCACCTGGAAACAGGTACAGAATCAGTTGTACAATGAACTTACAGAGCTGAAAAATTCCTTGCAAGGTTGGTTTGCTTTTTTTTTTTTTTTTTTAATAAAAGCAGCTATCAATTTTGATTTCTTTCTGCTTCAGCCCTGCAATGCCAGCAGCAGCCCTCAAACACAAATAAGCAAGCAAAGAAGGAACGCTGCCATATACTTAGCTCCAGAACTAAGAGATTATCCAAACAGCAAAAGAAAGGGAGATTATTTGCCACCTTGCAGTCTGCCTTTATTCTTGGAGAACCATGACTAGGACAGCTAAGTACACATTTTCTTTTCCTCACATTCGATTCTATAAATCCATGAGGAACCATGCCTTAATCTGAGACACCAGCTTCTGTCCAGATATCTAAAGGAAAAACATTGGAGGAGCATGGGCTTGGAGTCATGGTACAAAAAGGAACAGGAGAATCTCAGAGTCTGCTTTTGACCCACAGGCACTGGGGGAAACAGTCTCTAGGAGACTCCATATGAAAGTATAACAATAGCAGGGAACTCCCAAAAAATCTCTTTTGGTAGTCTCCATTTCAGTCACCTTTAATACTACTTCTCAGTTCTGCTAGAAAGACTGTTCCTAACATCAAAAATCTACGGAACTCCCCATGATTTTTATTGGTAAGTGGCTTTAAGCTTCTGGCTCACTAAGCTCAGTGTTAGTAACTTTCCACAGATTTCATACTAATCTCAAACTTCTCAGGTTTCACATCCCGTCACTGCTTGTCTACATCCCCTCTCTCTCATCTTTTATCCATAATGGAGAGACAGAAAAACCTTTTTCTTCTCTCAGCCTTTGCTGTTCAATCTATTACTCATTTTCCTTGAAAGCTCTGGAGTAAGTGGACATTTACAAAATATAAGGCTCTCAGTCATTCAGTAACTTTTAATGTAATAATTCAAGAGGGTGGGAGAAGCAGCACTGTATTCCATAGTATGGAATGAGCAAGGAAGCTCTTATACCTCCAACACACAGGGCATGGCAACTGAGTACATCAGTGCCCTGTGGAGCAGCACTCCTTAAGACATTAGGGGAAGTACTCCAAGAAGTTCGCACAGCTCAGCCAAGCCAAGCATGTTGCTCATGTTGCTGAACAACGTTCAAAGAATAATAACAAAGAATTTCAAATGAGGAGAAAAAAGGGTGGAATCAGTTTTAGCCCATCTCCTCCTTACCTCCTGAACTTTTGTTAAAATCTTATAGAAATGAAAAATCAAATGAGACAATGGTCTTTTGGATGCAGTGGAAAAAAAGCAGGCTGACTGTCAAATCTCAGACCAGCTCTGAGTTACCTGTCGTTTAGACCCTTTAGTGCAGAATTCCTGGAAGGAGGACAAGGCTTTGGTGCAATCTGCAATGGGTGATACAAACCAGTGCTTTAAATTACTTCAAAAACACCAGAACATATCTCTGAAATTGTTTCAATCATAGTCTACAAATTGTCAAACAAGACTTCATTTAAAGTGAGCAGGTACAAATTATTAGTCATTCTAGTCAAGAGTAAATGTCCAGCTCTGATAACTTTTATCCACTGTATTTTTATCATTATTTCAATTCCCACAGCTCCAGTAAAAGAAAATTAAATGCTGAGGATTCAGATATTTAAAGCCATTTCTTCCAGGTCACAGTCGCTTTGCAGAAATCACTGCCATGTGGATACTAAAAACAGTAAAACTTTTATTTTACTTTTGTTTTCTTGGTGTATCATGATGAACCATGGTACTCATAGAGACTAATTTCCTGTCCGTCTCCTGGGGATTCCCTGGTGTAATAACATTACAGTTCAACTCATGATGCAGCCCCTCTATCATTATGGACACTAATTTCAACCAGTGTACTGTATTCAGATTTGTAATTTCACAAAACTAAAGCAACTCAGTAGGGGCCCTCAGCCTCTCTTTAGATTTTTCATAAAAAACTTTCATTATTGGCAGTGGAAGGGTGCAGAGGAAGGAGAAGAGCAAGACAAAATACTCGACATAAACTTCATTTTTTAAGAAACCAGACAAAAATTGCCGTAGGGAAAAAAAGCAGCAATAAGAAATACTCCAGGCAATCAGTAGATGGAGCTACTAACAGGAAATACAGAACCGTAGAATTTGTTAGATTGGAAAAGACCTTTAAGATCATCGAGTCCAATTGTTAACTCTACCAAGTGCACCGCTGAACCACGTCCCCAAGTACCACATCCACACATCTTAATCCCTCCAGGCATGGTGACTCATGTACCAGGAAGAAACTGGAAATCCAAGGAGTATTAGCGAGCTGTGAGCCAGATGTAGAAGCCTCCCCATCCCCATTTTAGCTGCACAGGCTGCTCCTCCCACACAAACACACGAGTCTTGCAGAACCCAGTGCAAGTACTTATACACAAAAGGTACTCCCCTCTGCTATTGTTGATTTTCTTTCAATCCAAACTGGCACCTGAAGAGCAGCAGCCAGTGAGTGCTCTGTGGTCCAGAAGGAGATCAGAGAGTGTTAAGAGTTGAGTTGTTTTCTTGTAGAATTTTTTCCCCAAAGAGTTGCTAGAAAGCCGATTGCTGAGTGCTTATGAGCACTTTAAAGTACTTAAAAGAGACAAAAGAGGTGACTGTCAAGGAAAAGTGGCACCGACTACACCTCTCTCTTGGGGGGCTCGAAAAGAACTGAAGAGTTCAGTCTTTTGATTCTGGGGAGATCTGGCCACACCTCACCTGGAGCTGAGCTGGAGTAACTTTCGTAAATCCGCTGGAAATTCAAATCCTAGTCTCTCCCTGCCGGCCGGGAGCTGCTGCCTGTCGCTTTGCACCCACGGTTGCTTCAGTTTTACTCTGAGTTTTCTTCACGCCATTTCTTCTGCCTGCTGGGACGTTTTCTACAGTTTCAACTACTGCTGCCAAGCTTCGAATCCATCTCGTCCCTCGGGAGTCCTGCTCGTCTCCTCCCCCCCTCCCCCCGGAAAGATGCATCGGAGAAAAACTGTGACTGTTTCCTAACCCTGTTTAGTATTAATACTACAGTTATTGTTATTTTGTTCATCTAGTTAGAGTCATTAGTAAAGAACGGTTATTGTTATACCAAATCTTTTGCCTGGGAGCCCTTTAATTCCAAATTTATAGCAATTTGGAGAGAGAAAGTTTACTTTTCTCCATTGCAAGAGAAAGACTCCTGCTTTTTTTTTTTCTAGCAGGCATACCTGTCTTCAAACCAAAACAGAGGTACAAGGGAGCTCACACAGAAAGCACTTCTGCCAACATCTGTCATGACTCTGACTGGAGCCTTTGTTACATGCAGCCTCATGAGAATTTCTGCTTGCCCACAAGTTCGGGAGCTTGCGTTTTTTGACGTGCACAATCATTAGGACTGTTTACCCAAACTTTACTACCTTCACATTTCTCTGCCTTAACAGAGCACCCATTCACTACTTCAAAGATGACTCCAAACTTTATCAAAATAAGCAGGTATACCATAACAATTTCTAAAAACAGAACCAAATCTCACTTCACCATTACACAGCATTGCTAATCTCATGCTTTTGTAAACCAAGTTATGCTGCTGTGTGCCACAACCTAGAATACAACTATCTCTGAACAAGATGACAACTTTCCATTTGGCCAATGGACAGGATCCCAATACTCAATCTCAAAACAGCATTTTTTTGCAAAGAGTGAGAGTGCTTGGTGGTCAGTCCTCTTTATCTGGCAATGAATTAGAATTGGTAAAATTAAAATTCCATCATAATACTAAAGATCCATCTCCCTTCTCCCCAAAAGTGCTTAATTCTCAGAGGAATAACATTAGCATTTATGGAAGTAAATGCCTCAGGGTTTTGTTAATGTGCTAATGAGCTAGAGCCTTCCACCTTCAGATCACAAGCATGAATCATATTCAGCTCAAAGGTAAAAATACTGTTTCTAGCAGGAATTTGATATCAAGTTCTAGTTCCAGTCCCTCCATAACAATTTCATCTTTATGCTTTCCATGCAGTTTTATTTTCCAAGTCACACAGGGCTTTGAGCTCAGCAGAGCCTTCTGCCAAGGACCACCAATCACAGCAAGATTAAAAATCATTTTAATACAGATCTTTAAGATATGCAGATTATCAAACTTTTAAAAAAAAGGAAAATAGAAAATAATTTTTTAAAGGTAAATTTTACAAACTTGAATTCACAGAAATGTCCAAAATACTAAGGTTTTTCAGCAAAGAGCTATAGAAAGCAAAATCTGTAAAAATACCAGTTGCTTTAGATCCCTTTAAGACTATAGAGTCCACCGTGGCCACATTATATTGTTAAAATGATCCAGTTTTACTTACACAGCAAACAGTTTTAACAGAGATACAGATTTAGAAATAAGTCATAAAAAATACGAGAAATTTACTGTGAGAAAAAATAACAGGGAGCAGGGTTTTGCATTCCCTTATTTGCAAAGTTCCACAGTACTTATAACCCTTTTTTCCTGCTGATTTAATATCACGGTGTGATGCCTTTATGGTTGCTCCTTGTCACAGCAGAGGTTCATCTCTTCCACAGGAGGGAGCTTTTCTTTTGCTAAGACAACACTCTTGTAGTTCTCAATTTGGAAATGTGTAGGAGCAATAAACATGCTGGAGTGCCCCATGCCTGACAGCTTCCACAAAGGATTACAAAAGAAGATTCAAAAACTGAAGGAGAAAAAATAAAAAAAGCCCATAATATTAAAGATCAAGCATTTATATGCTAAACCATTCTTGCACCCTTGTTTGTGTCACACTATTACTATCCCCTAATGCAATTAGTTATATAGTGGAAAAACCTGAGCACATCAAGTCCCATACCATTTATGTTCAGATATATCTGATTTATATAAATGTCACTTATGTGGCTAAAGGTATCAGCTATCCAGATAGTAGTAAAAGAGGAACAATAAATTGCAATAATATGGAGAACTTAACATCTAGTCTAACAACTGAAAATAATATTTGAATGTTTGAAAATATATCCTATATAACACAAAAAGAAGAAATCCTCTCTTTGGTCAACTATTTATTAAGCCAGTAAGTGACAGTCAGCTTTTACCAGGGTCAACCTTAATGGCTATTTTTTCCAGAAAAAAGCTCACTTCCATCATTCAAGATTCTGTGCCACACATGACCTACAGCTCTGAGCTGCAATTTCCATCAAGGTAACACTGTGCTTTCATCATGTTTCCCAGCTGCTACTTCCACAGTCTGTTTCCTTAGCAAAAAAAAAAAAANAAGAGTGATGCTTAAACTGTCCAGATTTAGAGAAGAGAGAATTTCATATTCCCTGCTAAATTTAGTCTAATGTGTAAATCCTCCTCCTGATGTGTATAGCTAACTCCTGTCATTGACAGTGGGAAAAACACATGCACACAAAGGGGACAAGGATTCCTTGAGGCCAGTTGTAGCAGTGACTTCAAAATATAGAGGAAACATATTTTGCATGTGAAAGGTAGTAAGCCTGGGCATAGTATTCTATGTTGAAGAGTGTACTGTACACTCAGAGAACTGGAGACACCCTACTCACCCGGGTGCCCAGCAAAGTTCTATTACAGCTCTCCTCAGCTGGACAGGGAAGAGAAAAATATAACCAAAAGCTCACAGGTTGAAATAAGAGCAGAAAGAGATCATTCACCAGTTCCTGCGACAGGGAAAAAGATTCAACTTGGGGAAACCAATTTAATTTATTAGCAATTAAATCAGAGTAGGATGAGGAGAAATAAAAAAAACTTAAAACACCTTCCCACACACACTCCCTTTTTCCAGGCTTAACTTTACTCAATTCCCACTTTTGTAGACTCCTGCTCTTACTTGTTATGCTTGAAGTATTGAAAGTAAGAACATTTTTGTATCCTTTGCTATTACACAGATACAAATTATTCAGAAATGACAGAGCATGACAGAGACTCTTGTCTCTTTTATGGGACAGGCCAAATACCTTAAAGAAAACCATTTTGGATTGTAAAACTTTTAAAATTATTTAATGACTTTGGTAAAGCTGAATGTATGTTGCAATAATATCCAGGGATCAAACGAGTATTTCAGATTTCATGGAAGTGAGCTTCCAAAACAAAGTGTTGACTTTGCTTCTGAGCTGGAGGTGTTATAATTGCCCAAGTCCAGGTTTTACCTTAAAAAAAGAAATCTAACTGAAGCAAAAAGTCCTCATAACTGTTCTGTTCTTCTGTGCTTGCTTCTTGTTTTGTTTTGGCAGGCACTCATGTCCTCTGGAGACCGTGGTTCAACTCTCCTGTCAAAATCCTGATATGCCTCCTATGTGAGAGCAGCACAAAAAGGAACCATACTGGGATAAAACATCTGGGACCCATTAATAGTCAGTTTTAAGTAGATATGTAGTTTAGGAAGGATTGTACCTTAGAGTTTATTTTCACTAATTTGGAATAAGAAAGGGTTGAGGCTAATAAAACCTTAGAGAGCCAAGTTATTATTTTAACCCTTCATCTTGATAGAAGCTAATACTTCAAATGAAAAAAATCACACTTGGTGTTTATTACTTACATCTATGAGCCATAGTAATTTTACAGGTATAATAGAGTAATTTATATAATGTTACTGTCATGGGTTGTAGGGTAAAATGTAATCAGGGGTATGTTATTCTATTACCATCTGTTGGAACTGGGATTGGGGGGGGGAGAGTGATGTAATCTTCTGTTGATAAACCAGCTGATAAGAAACCATCAAGAGCAGTTTCCTTATCTCTTCAGGACCCATCCTCCCTCCAGGGATAGGTCTTCTGCTAATGGGCTATTTATCAGTTTATCCATTGATAAACTTGCCTCATCCAATTGGGAATGATCCATCCGGGGGGTGGGAGCCAAGCCCCTCTACCTGGATAAAACCCTGAGACTTGGAACACCAAGTCAGCCTTTTTCACTGGACTCCCAGAAGAAGAACAGGCCCATCCATCACCACTGGACCTTCAGTGGAGGGCTGCACCTTTCCTCCAGGACCACTGCTTCAACAGAGCCACATCTGCCACTCCAGGAGGACTGCAGCCACCATTGCAACTGGACTGCTACCAACAGCCTGACCAACAGGGTGTCAGGTTGTATTCTGACTCTGTCAGTGATTTTCTTTTTCCTTATTGCGTGTATTTTGTTTCTTTTTCATTTTATTTTCCCTTTTCCTAATAAATTGTATTTCTCACTTGAAGTGTCTCATTGGTTTTGATTTTCAAACCAGAACAGTTAGTTATATACAGTCTTAGTTATGAAATAGTACTTACAGAACTCTTTAAATCAAAACAGATTTTTGCAGAAAAAAGTTCTGTCACAAAATTTCTGCCTTCTAGATCAAACAAATTAAGCATCCCAAAATTCCAGTTAACTCTTTGTGTGTATATATTTCATTTTCGCTAGATATGCTTGAAAATGAAAATTTTTTTTGGTTAAGGTTTTAGTTGATATGTGTTTTTCCAGTCTTTATTTGAAAGGTAATTTTTGAAGGATCATTAGTATTAGGTAATGCTTTAAATAACAAGAGACAATTTTCTTTTTTCAGAATGCTGCAAATTTTTTCTACAACTTCATCACAACAGCAACAACACAAATTGTTTCCTACAGCTGCTAATATTCTTTTTTCTTTCAAGTGAAGTAAAGCAGGTAGATGCTTAGCAACTCTGAAATTCAAACTATATATCTGGGTATCTAGTTTTCGTTAAAACATTGGGATCAGTTTATAATATTGGAACTGAAGTGAAACCAAGTTATTCTTGTTTCCCAAATGAGTTCTAATTAGCTTTCTTATACTCTGTCCTTTGCCTTTTTATCTTAAAATTGACTCCAGCATTTTGTGTTTCTCAGTTGCAATTTCAAGTTGTAAAACAGTAATTTTTTTCAGAATCTTTACAAACTCCGTAATTTCTTTTAAAATGCTGCAAAAAACAAAAAAAAAATCAAAACCTCTACTTAAAGAAATAAAACAGAAGTCATAGAACAAATGTAATTATTGACATAATTTAATTTTAAGAGACTGCAAGCCCTACAGGGAAACTTGATGTCAAGTTTACTTTAAGTCCTTGAACACCCAGTAAGTCAAGTGAGTCCTGATATGCAGTATCCCTCAGTAAAGATTTTTACTGGACCTAAGGAGATTTTCCACTATGACCTTGGCTACCTTTCAAAATGTATCACTGGGGATGCTTTTTAATCTGCTTTCTATGTCCAAGTTTCATCTGTGTTCACACTGAACTTTGAAAAGACTCTTTAGACATTTCATTGTATGAAACATCAGCAACAGATGTAATTATGATGAAAAAAAAAGGGACAGCTGAGGTGGCTTTACAGAGGTGTCCCTTTTCCCTCTGGGACTTATTAATATTAAACAAACAAGATTCTGGTTGCCTTGCACTCTTTTTTCAAACTATGCTATCTGGCCTGTATTGCTTCATTATTAGTTTGTTTGGTTTTTGTGGTTTTTTTTTTTTTTTAATCTACACTTACCATATAGCATGATAATTTTGCAGGGTTAATTACTTGTGAATAGGAACAGTTTTGTTCTGAAAAATTACCCTGAGCATAAAGTGTGATCTGATGTGGTCTGTAGATTGCAGATATTTTAGATAAGGCTTTGATAAATGAAAATTTAACACGAAGTTATCATTCAGAGCTGGCTTTTCTGACTTGACATTTAGCCTTCTGTGGAGCTGACCATGGCTTGCAGCTGAATCTGTTTTTACTAGGTGTTGATTTTAAGCCAAAACACAGCCTGCATGATTATACCATAGTTGGCTTTGAAATAGTAGCAAGGATTTGAAGACAAGGAAGAATTATTAATATTTTTTCTTCTATGACTTTAATAGGAGGAAGGAGCTCTGAGCAGCATGGAAGACCTTTGGAGCAGAAGTTGTATTTTGTCTAGTCCTGTCTACTTCGCTTTGATCTGGATTTAGATCTGTGTCTATAAATTTGTATATATATAGAAATTTTTTATTCATGACAGAATGGTTTTCTTGAAATTCCTGCAAATCCGGTGTTCAGCCAGGGTAAACCCACCACAGTAAGAATGAGAATTATTTCAAATTAGTTTTCATCATGTCTATAAAGAGAATTAATACTATAACAAAAATAGATCAGCAAAATTTGACAGTAGGAAAAAAACTGACTCCAGGTGTGAGAATAAGGTTTCAGACCCCACTCAGATTCACTGAGATCTGAGAGCACATAACCCATACTGAGTCAGGCCAAAACTCAATTTCATCTCCAATTCTAAGAGTGTTCTGTGAACTTCTTCAAGTGTATTTGCAATACTCAGAAAGCTAATATGATCCTACTTCAAATACCAGTTTCAAAATCAACTTTTCAGAAAAGAAAAAAAAAATATTTATAGTAACAGAAATAATGAAATTTGGTTTCCTGCACACTAATATTCTATATTTGACTGACCAGTCTTTTAAAAGAAGCTTTTGTACAAGTGGGACAATAAGGTGTTGGTCCACTATAGATTTTTGGTGTTTAATGAAAGACATAAACCTATACCTTTCTTCATGTAAGGATAATACCAAAATCCTTCTCCTGTGCTCTGTGGTCTGTTTTCACACAGAAAACTTAAGATTTTGGGGAATTTTGCTTGTTAAATGTAGCTGACCATCACTGCATACACCTCGTTACTTACAGCTAGCTAAAAAAGGCTTGCCAAAATGTCAGTGGTAGTAATAGACCTTCCTCAGCCATGGTTTTTGGGTTTTTTTTAAGCTCACAGAATTACTAGAATTCACACCAGAAAAATGCATCTATCTACAAGATTTTAAAACAAAAAATGGGGAAATGGGTGTGGGTGTCTTATCCAGAACAGTAAAACCATAATGAAAGCTCCACTGCAGCTCATTTGTAGAATGAATGTATTAGCCCTCATCTGAGAGGACCACATTTAGCTTTTGTAGCCATTCCCCAAAAAAGTAATAGGTCTTCAAGTGTTTCAACAGCATTCTTTTCATGAGCAGTGCCAGAAATTTAATGTGCATGAGGTTTTTAAGAGGCTCCTCCCTCTGGCTAATAGATGAAAACCTTGCACCATTCCAACACCACATATGGAGAGCTGCAGACTTCAGTTTCCTTACATCTATGTTCTTTTTACACAATACTCAGAACATGCACAAGTTGTTTTAATTAGAGCTGCAGTCATGAACACATCAGATATAACGAAACAGTAAAATTTAAATGCTGCCAAAAATATTCTGCTTTGGTCTACAGTTAATTTGAGCTTTTGCCCAACATCCACTTGCTCTCCAATCCCATAGAGAGCTTCTCCTCAAATAAGTTTAACTTTATTTTGCTTTTACTGCAACTCTTCGCTATGCAGCTGCGCAGTAGTAAACATGACCTTAACACCGAGTGAAGTTTGGCAATAACTTGATTGCGAATGTAATCTACAACAGCCATGGAAGTTAGCCAAGCCAAAAGCAGAGTTACAGCTCTTAAAAACTCAGGCTATAAATGGTTATACAATATCACACTTCACACTGCAGTTTGCAAGTGTGATTAACTGTCCTACACCTGCAAATCATTTCTCTGTTTGCAAACACTGCAGAATTAATGCTGATGCCTCAGTATCTGATTGCCTTCAAATCAGGTAACAGTAAATGAAGAGTAATAAATCAGTAGTATTGTTTCAACCATGCATTGTTAAACAGGTGTTCAAGTCACCATGGGATCAGGACCTTGGATGGTGAAGTGATGATCTAAAGTGCACTGGAAAATAAAATGGCAGTGTAATTTTAAAGGCCCAAAATGATGGCCTGGTAAATGTAGCAGATAAAAATTAAAAGCCTTCATCAGGTTTTTAGGATAAATGCTTTAAAGTCTTTCTGAGTTTTAAAGTCTGAATTTCTAAAGCTTTGTAGTTATAAAACACATACTATTGCCATGTTTTATAAGATGGAGGGAGCATCTGAAACATGAATACATCTGAGATTTACTTACAAACAAGCTACAGAAATAGCTAGTACTACCCTTGCTGCTGTCAAAATGAAAGCTGAAGTAAAAAGATGAGGTTTCTCTGACAGCAATTTTCTAGGTACAGATAAAAAGAAGATGAAAATAAAGAGATGCAATTAAGTTAATTGTAACAGAATCTCTGAAGTGAACATTCTGATAAAATTCTGTGGCCAGTTGTCAAAGATCAGCATAAGGGAAGAGACATCAAAAGTCAATCCTGATAGCGTTTTCCATTCTCAAAACAGCACCAAGTAGATACTTAGCTCAGGGATATATACTTCCAAAGTTGCAAAAAGCACTTCAAAATGAATATAAGTTACATAATTTCCTCACTTAAACTGGCTTAACTCCCAATCCAACAGTTTTTCAACAATTTCAGCCTGAAAATGCCCGACAGCATAGTCAGGCCCTAGACAAGTGACTTCCAGAGCAACTTTGTAAACAGCTTAATGTGTAGTTGTCTCTCCATAGTCAACACAATCACACGCTTCTGACTCTCCCCAGTGCCTCACTAGTGGCCATACAATCACAAGCTTGAGCAGATCACAAGGATGATTTGGTACACACTAATTTTCAGGGAGGTTAATTTTCAGACACATTAACTCCAAGGTTTCTGTCGTGCTTGCAGCCCTGGGGATACAAATAATGACACAAGGTCAAAAAAGGTGTAGTAGGGATTAGTTGTGCCTCAATAAAATGTGAAACTGTAATTTCATAAAGAAGTTCAGGCCTTGGCTCACTACGGCATTTGCAACCCTCCTCAACAAAGCACACTGACTTGAGGCCTCAGTTGCTATGGTGATAAGCATGGAATAAATGTTTATATATAATTAGTTAAATTAGCCCTTCAAGAAAGCCGTCATCCATCTCAAAGGCAGCTTCTCCTATTTTTTAAATTAAATAGATGTGAAAACAAATGAAAATTTTAAAGCTTAAGAACCACTACTATTTATCCACAAGTTAATGATAATTTAAATCTATAATAAGAACTAAAAAGAAAAAAAAAGAAAAATTAGTTAATGAGAAACCCATCTATGCTGAAAACCACACTGTAAATGCCCTACAAAATAAGCTAATGCTTGGTTTTAAACATTTTAGGGTTTTACTTAAGAAAAACAAGAATTATTAATAAAATTACTTCCTGGTTTAACAAAACCTAAAAATACTTACTAATGTATGAGAAACTAATATATGAGCCCTTTTCTTCCATGCAATCACTAAGTCAATCATACTTGCAAAATATAAGCAGTATTTTCTAACTCTAAGCTTACTGCAAACGCAATACGCTGATATAAACAAGTCAATTTAGTCAAAATGCTTAGTCCATAAACTCATAAGTAGCTTTCTTCCTTTTTCTAAAGACTATGAATCAGCAATTACTGTAGAACCATTTGCCACAAAGATGAATATTCTGCTCAGGGTTTTGGGGAACCCTTTGGCACAGTATTTACATATAACTTGGGTTTTATTGAATTAAGAAAATACAGTCCTAAAATGTGAGCACTAATCATATTACTTAGGATATAAAATGGCCTTAAATTAAATGAATACTAAGTTCAGAGTAGACAAAATGATTTCCTAGGTTCAATAACTATAAAAGATAACAACAGATCTTAACCAAACACTGAGTTCTTCCCTGAAGAAAAACAAATAATTGACAAAATGCAGTAGAAACATTGCCAGCTGATGACGACCTGTCTCTTTCTTCCCACTATGATAGCAGCTGTTGCCAGCTCTTGCCTATCCACATGCGCTATACTCCTCTCTCAGCCTGACCCAGACCCAGCCCTGGTCTCAAGTGTGATCATGAAATCAAGCTGTATCCACCCAATGGGCATCAATGACTGACTGGTGGTCAAAGACGGTGTTTTGGTGACAGTGGGCAACTAAAGAGGCTTCTAGTCCCAGTCAACTAATACAGCTCTTCTCTTTGACTAAAATTTTTATTAATTTTCCAGTCTGCCAATATAATTACATGTGAATTCTCTCCCCAGCCCAACTGCTTGATAAATTAACTTTAGAAAAGCTTCAGCTACAAAGAGTTTTTAAACTGAGAGGGATAATATTTTAAGAACTGAGTTAGGAAGCAGATACATGCAGGTTCATACATGGAGATCGTATGCGGGAAACTTCCAGTGAGAAGGGCAAAACCGATGGTATATTCCCTTTTCCTGCAGCATGGCAGAAGCCAATGCATACACCTATCTACCCACACACTGCAACCTACTGGTAAGGAACAGTGAGTTCCTAACCCTAATAAACTCACAGAATAACGTTTAGTTATCCTTTACATGTAGGCTGTAAGTTCCTCCAAGGCAAAGAGCTTCTTCAGTGCCCTGCACTTGTTGACACACAAATTATAAAGGGAAGAAGTACAGCTGATCATGAAGAAGCAGAATGTAATTTTGACTTGCTCTAAGAATAGGCCAAATGCCTTCCTCCAGTTTGCATGCAAATTTATCACTGAAGACAATGCAGGTATTTGAGGGAAGAAACTTGGCTTAGAATCTGATTATCTCTTCAGAAACCACCCAAATTTTAAAATACCTTCTCAAACACCAAGGTTTACAGCTTTATCATCTTCTATTAAGGGAGTTTTAAGTGATAAACAGTTACATATTTATATAAGCTATCTTTGTTTCAATGGAGTGTTTAGCTGCAGGAAGCAGTATGTAAGGCAGTAACTGGGTAATTAGTTCAAACTAAATATCCTTTTATCATTAAAAACAGGTGTTACTATTAATTCACAAAACATATTTACAGGATAATCCATAGCAAGGAACCAGACATACTTAAACACAGACACTAGAGCTATTGGTTGTGCTGAGAGCGAGATAAATTGACTATTATGCAGCAAAGCAATTTTAATTTTTTTTATCAATATCTTTAATATTTTTAATTGTTTCCAACGTTTATGGTACACAGTCTTAAGGATCCTGTTTTCATTTAAACATGAAACAGTAAAGACAGTGAGGAGTTTAGTTGAATATTTTTACTGGAATCAAAGGGAAAAAAAAAGAAAAAGAGGAGCGTTTAGTATTTGTTTTGCTTTTAATACCTGAAACTTCATTAGTGAGCTGGTCTGTTTATTTCTTTTATGCAGATACAAAAGTTTATCTAACATAGATGATGTTGTATTTTGAAACTTTTATAAGTCATTGAGAATCCCTTTGTTCTTTCCATTTTTTCTCTATAAAAAAGTATTTAGGCTGAACATGTCCACCAAGGTTGAATTTACCGTATTTTAATATCATGTACTTTCAGTAAGTTAAATAAGGATCATATTGTGTAAATAACAATGCACATAGAAATACACTACACATTTGTATAAGAATTTCTGCAGCCTCCACCTATTCCATTTCACAGAGGACATTTCAAGAGTCCAAAAGTCTACATGTCCACCTGAGATACCTCCTGTGTAAGGTCACATGGAAAATGAATGAAAAATCTGTTGTTAAAAATCCTATATTTCAGCTCACTGGTGTAAACTGAGTATTAGGGGAGGTGTTGCCAAAATGACATCCAGAAAAGCACATGCACTAGAACGCTTGTTTTAGAAATCAGGATTATCACTTATCAACCTCATTGATGCTTAAGTAATGGATTTGTTCATAGTTCTAGAAAAAATCACTGTGGTCATGATCAAGATTTGGCATCCCAAGCTCTACAAGAAACTCTATATTCAAGTGCTTAGTGAGCCCATAAACCAGAAGAGAAATAACACAGTGCAAGCTAAACCTCGTGCAGATAACAATGTCTGGACCTGTTCTCTGGTCTTCATCAAAACAGCAGCAGCACGCCAGAGCACTTTACTTGCGTCGAGGACACATTTGAACAAGGTGTGATTCCTGAACAAGACCACACACCACTGAGGACAATGAAGGATGGTGCAGAGCCTACACATTAGCTCTGAGGGAGTGGGCAAGAGCCCACAGCAACAGCTTTCCCCTAGTCTCCTCAGGGATACAGCATGCTTCCAGCTCAGCCTCACTGCTCAGTGAAACTAAACTGACTCCCAGTGAAATTCCTGGGAAACTGGTTTTATATCTTAACTGGAAGTTATCTGCAGAGTTACCTCCGTCCAAACTCTCTAAAAATATAAGCATCCTAAAACTATAATGAGATACACAGGAGAAGCCTCAAAGCTGGCTACTCATGAATATAGACCTTGAGCAAATACTTCAACTGGCTACTATGATGCCAAGAACTGAGTACTTTTAAGCTTTCATCACATTCTACAACATACATCTACACATGTATGCATTCAGTCAAAATGAACACCTACATGCTCAGAACAAGATAAATGACCATCATCAATAACAAATTAACCATTTGAGCAGTAAAATATGTACTGTCTGTGACTAAAATACCAAGAAACTAAAGAATTTACACTGTGAAGCTAGTTCTTTCTTAATGATTATACAAACTGGATACATAATTGAACACTGTAAAAACAAGATAGAGTCTTAAAAGGGGAGTCCCGACTGCTTCAATGATGGATTTTTTTTTTTATCTTAATACCACAAGCTTTACTGGCTTTATATATTCATTACTCTTTTTTAGCACTTTTGGGGACCTTGATCATGTAGCAGCATTTCCTCTTCAAAAGGCCCATTTGCAGGGTCACTCATTTTCAGGAACCAAGAGGCTCTAAGAGTAACACAGCTGATATCTGGGGAAGTTTTTTGGTTTGTTTTTAAAACACTGCTTACACCACATAGCTATTTCAAATGCTCCTACCTCCCAGGGTTTGCAACAGCTTTGAAGCATATCCAAAGGCTTTTTAATGTCGAAAACTAGGTTGTACCGAAAATTATTTCTCTGCAGAATTAATCTAAAATATGCTCTATTTATTGCACTCAGAACAGCAGGGCTTAAAAAAAAGCTAACAGCCCACACAAGAAGGGTTGCAGGTTGTTCAACATTAAATGTACATCTTCATTTACCTGTGTGAGAAAAAGTGGAATCCTCCATATATGCCAAAGAAATTCTTTCACTGTACCTACCAGATGTGGGCATGTCTGGTGTGCTATCCATACAGAGTGACCTGGTCAAGAGAGGCAGATTGGGTTTCACCACCAAGAGGATTACAGATTACTCCTTCACCCTAACAGCATCCCTTCTCTCTTCCCCAACCTTAAGCTAAACCCAGTGATAACTGCTGCTGTATTTGATCAGCAAAAGACTGGATAGGTATTCCCTGGCATTCAAGCATTAATTAGTCCCTTCCATCCCAGAGTATGATTACAGGATGCAGACACAGAGAATGAAAGCTTTCAGCTGCTTGCTTCTGAGGTCTTGGTTTAAGTATTCCTAGAGCTGGAGAGGTCATGCTCAGCAGCACAAGAGAGTATTGATAACCTGTGTTTATTCTTTGCTACAGATGTCAGAATTGAGAAGTAGCATGTTGCCTCAATGTGTCACGATGGTGTTGATCAGAATGGTTTCTATTTGCAAGAGGGACATAACATAAACATTTCCCAGACATGTCCTACACTTTTAGCTCTGAGGAGGTAGCAAAATACTCCTGTGAGCAGAAGTCAGCCATAAAACTGCAAATTATGTTGACCAAAAAGCCACTACAGTGTTGATTCTTCTAGTCCAAAATTGGTGTGAGCTACAACAGGAAAAAGACACTGACTGCAATTCCACTGAGAAGGTTTGTCAGAATGGCAGTAGCGCCTCATACACAGGCTGCACTTACCCTGGGAATACTGGGTCCCAGAGGGTCCAGCACAACTGGATACACCTCAGTAAAACTTTTTCAGTTCTAACCCATGGGGTCATAGCATTAGAAACATGCTTATTACAACATTCAACAAGTTTCCATATTTTTTTAAATACCAAGATTGACATGCAGAACAAAGGTCTCATAGCATTATGAGGTTCAAGCACATACCTTACTTTCCTGGGCATTAACTCTCCTCTGGAAATTTACCAGCTGTTCCTAAATCTGCAGAAGGGGTCGTATGACAACTTCAACTGAATGGGAAAAGACAAAGCTGAAGCTCTTTAAAAGATAATACAATCTTTTTCAACACAGTCTCATTAGTACCATCCTGATAACTAATAATCTGCACTATTTTTTTTTCTGAGTGAGTCCTCTTAAGTCTCTTTTTGTTTATTTATGCATAAACACATGATCCAAAGTCACAAAATGTTCTGTTGCAGTCCCCACCAGCTGAAAAGTATTAGAATCATTACTGGTCTTATTGTTCCTGCCACAGACAAGGCTTACAGAAGTGGGTTTTTTGAAACTAGATTTCATATTGAGGACAGCCTGGAGTATCTCTTGTTGTATAATATGTGCTGCATAAACTAGGGACAGTACATTTAAAGATAATATATTTCAGTGGAAAATTATTTGGGCTTCATCAAAATTCCAGCAACAGAACTTTACAGTACAAAATCTTAAACTGTTTCCAGTGTGCAAAATAAAATGCACAGTTTTCAGAGAGCAGTATTCTTCCCTATTAACAGAGGAAAGAAAAATAGCACTGTATGACTAAGACAACCAAAATTTCATGGTATTTACTTAGGAACCTCACTGTCATTATGCATACATTTTGTCTGCAGGGAGACAGAATCAGGGGGAATTTTGATGGGAAAATAAGAAAAAATGTCTTTATTCTGACTTTTGAAATCTTCTCCAGAAACATTGCGGGTCCTTTCAGAAAAGAAAAATTTCTATTTTTTTCTTGTGGGAGAGTTCAGAAACAGCATCACGGATCAGAAGCTGATATTAAATCAACTGAAGTTATAAATAAATTCCACACCAGAAACTTGATGGTACTTTGCCAAATAAGTAAGAGGCAGAAGAACCATAACTTAACACTGTACCCTTGTACCAGGGTAACAAGCTGCACACCATCCCTGGCAAGTGCCCCTTTTAGTTAGGCAGTCTTTTGCAAGATGAAGGCCCAAAGACTTAAATCATTCAAAATTTTCAGATTAACAGCAAGTCCAGCCAATTTTTAATTCCTGTAATAGATTCTTTAACTTCAGTGCAAAGAGCTCCCAGTAGCTTTAGTGACACACACACACTGCAAAAACGTTGCAGTCTGTTGTTACCTGCAGTCTATTACCTATCTCTAAGGAAGAAGAGGATGCCAGGAAGCTAAACCTATTTACGATTTCTAGGGTAACCATACTATGTTCCAAGTGCAAAGAGCAAGCATAAAACCTAGGAAATCTAAATGCTTGGGATTCAGCATCTGAACCTGCTTTATGTGAACAAAACACAGAATCCTCATCCAGCAGCTTGAACACTTTCTACTGAAACTTCCACACATCACTGAAGAGCTGAATGATTTTCTAGTCCGGTGCAGCAGGTGCAAAGTAACTGAATACTGCCATGATAAGAAAAAGGCAGTATCCAATGTTGATCCAAACACTGACATACAGACACGGTTGACAGGCCAGGTGCTTTGAATCTTGAGAAAAGAATGTCAC
Source organism: Thryothorus ludovicianus (assembly GCA_013397245.1). Taxonomy (NCBI): domain Eukaryota; kingdom Metazoa; phylum Chordata; class Aves; order Passeriformes; family Certhiidae; genus Thryothorus; species Thryothorus ludovicianus. The sequence goes on from VZTB01003736.1 coordinate 167,165, forward strand.
CTTCTGAAAGAAAAAAATCCCATCCTGTGGCAACATATTTTATTGCAGTATGGGCTTATAGGCCCTTAATGACAAACCACAGACCTCAATCTGCACTCTCAAGAGTCTGTGCATGGAACAGCAGCCCTGTGCAGAGAATTAGTGACTCCCTTACAGTGGTCTCATTGCCTCCGTTAAAGCGCTCTGAACATTTACATTAATATATGTAATCATGCTGCATCATGTTTTCCTTGAAAGCTCTAACAGAGTACTTAATTTTCATATTGCTAACTGCACTGCAAATGAAAACAGATTACCATGAGCACAGAGAGCATAACAGTAAAAGCTGCAGAATAAATGCACATCTAAGCTAGATGCAATTTAACATATCACACCACAGACAGCATTTGTTAATGCCACTGTTTTTGTCCTCCATGACAACAAAAAGGTTAATAGACACAGAACCTTGCACTAATTAACTCCCCACAACACATACTAATATGCTAAAAGGTACTCCACAGGAAAACATGTATGCTGATTAGTTTTGAAAGAGGTTACTAACTGGTATTCAAAATTTGTCCCCAACTCAAACTGTTAGAGGATCAGCCACAAAGCAGTTTCTTGCTTTTAATTCTGCTACAAGAAAGACAATGAACAGACAAAGACCTTTTGGTCAGATTGCTGTTTTGCCATTAAATCATAGGTCTAGTTTACTGCCTGAGTCATCACCTTCAGAATTTTGACTGGCCAAAATCGGAACCAGTCAGCCAATACATGACCAGTGATAAAATAGTATTCAAGAGATTGTTTCTCCAGTATTGGAGTTACATACATTAATAGCTCATTAACAACCTGTGCAGGCCAATATCTACAGCCTTATTCAGTTACTGCAGGAAGATAAAACTTTCACAAGTCAGGCTGATACACATATATCTTTAGCAGAATTAAGAAAAATAAGACTTCACAAAGGTTGTTAACAAGAACGTAAGTGGGAAAAAAATAATCAAACACTACTCCAGCACTTGCTTCCATTTGTTGCAAGGTCCTTGAGCAGTCAGCCCATAAAAGCTCCTCAGAACAAATGTCTTCAGAAAAAAAGCAGCCAAAGTATTATGCTAACAGCAGATTTTCCAGAAAAAAGCAACATTTTAGTCTCAATCTTTCTTGCAAATTGTTTCCATATTGCTCTGCAGAGAGTTATCTGGTAATATGACTATTATAGGCACAGGGACAAAGACAAAGAAAGCATTTTTATCCCCAGTTCATCCTAGCCAGAACTGGCAGTAAGTTTAGGAAATCAGAAGGCCACTCTTCATTATGTAGTTAAGAAAAAACGAAAATTTTCTTGTAATGGTTTTCATTTTGTGGCTTCAAGTCCTTGGGGGCTGTTAATGACAAACCAGCTGAAAAGAAATAATCCTACAACCAGGTCATATAATTCACAGAAAGACCCACAGAACAGAAACATTAATAAACACTGTTTCAGTAAATGCACATATACAACTGTACATCTCCACCTCTTATAGCAATTTGAAATCCAGCATCCCACAGAGACACAAAATAAACCAATGGGTAACTAAAACTCACCCTTATCACCTACAGCTTCACAAGGTTTATGTGCCCCACAGCATTCTTCTGGTATTTCATTAGATCAGTTTTTTCAGCTGTGCCTTATTGGATCTGAAATGTATCATCTCCTTTTCCTCCCAAGTCTTGGCACTTTATATGTGCTTTCACAAATATGCAAGAAAATAAGGACAGGTTCCTTTTGATTTCTTTCAACTGAAAAGACAGATGTAGGAGTAAGAGAGATACAATGAGAGGCACATTATCCTTCCAACCATTCGTCGGTTCTAGTCAGTATTGTATCTTTAGATTAGCTTATTAAACTTTTATTACAATTGAAACAATGAATCAATATGGTGCATTGGTTTTACAGATATTAAGAGTTCAAGACCTGCACAAACAGGGCAATTCAAGCATGCAAAGAAAGGATAGTTTTCATTTCTATTTGAAAAGGCTTCCTCTTTTGCTGATAAAGTACAGCCTCTCCTGCCCACTGTAACTGAAAGCACTTTCTCTTAAAGCCAGTTCATAAAAGGTTGTTTTCCTTCCTTCCTTTTACAGAATTACAGAAGAATTTATTGATTTTTATAAAATACTACTACATACGAATACATAAACATGCTGAAAAATAGTGTATTTTCAAGCTTTATTGCACTGTCTCAAGAGTTTACCTGCCTTGCTGGGAAAAGCTGCTTACAACCTGTTAAGGGTCAGGACAGAAGATTATTTAATTAGGTGGCAGCCCTAACCCTGGGTTAAGAGAGAGGGGAATGCTTCTTACAAATTGCATCCAGCAAGGTTTGTGAGTCAGGAATGTTTATACAAAGACCAGGGCAAGGCAAGACAAAGAAGGATATGCTGAGGACATTAAAGACATATGCTATATTAAAAAACCCTCAAAACTTTGAGAGAGTTAAGGCATCATAAATAGTACTTTAAAAGAAACATGCTATGAAATGAGCTAGAGCCCAGCTCTAGCAGCACATAAACTGTTTTCCAGGCACATCAAGCACAGTGCAAGCCACATCATAATGGTTAGGAACACTGAAGATCCCAAACAGGGTTTACATATTTACTTATCTGTAGCTTAATCTGTTTCCATTTACATGGAGACAGATGTTTTTTACAGTGAGGGTGGTAAAACCCTGGAGTAGGTGGCCCACAGGGGTGGTGGAAGGCCCATCCCAGGGAATATTCAAGGTCAGACTGGACCAGGCCCTGAACAACCTGGTCAAGTTGAAGATGTCCTTGCTTATGGTGGACATCGGTGGCCCCACGGCTGGACTAAGTGGTCATTAAATGTCCCTTCCAATCCAAATGATTCCATGATGTTATGATCTTAGTTTGAATGGTTGCAGTTGTGCTGCAGATGAGCTTCACTAACAGCAGAAAATGACAAAGCAATGTCTGAAACTTACTCTTATAAAAAAAAAAAAAATAAAATCACATATCAGTATTTGCAAAAATACTAGTCAGAAATACAAGTAACATAATGCAAAGTGCTACATACAAGTCATGGTTTTCAACAGACTCTTAACCTACACACTAGCAAACACCATCTTTCAGTTTGAACTTCTTTTGGTAGACAGATATAAAAGCAATCAAACAAAAGAAGGGAATTAAAAGTGTACTAGTTCTTTGTACTGCATCTAGAGGTTCAAAACCATTAGCAGTGACATAACTGCATTACAAGATTAAAATTGTATTTTCCTAAGTTCTTGGCTCTGTCTACTTGGAACTCAAAAAGGTAACAAATAAGGTATTATATTCCTCATTTCTGTTTATTTTAATCTCATTACATTATTCAATAGAAATTCTAGCCTCCTTCAATTTAATTTAGCTGATTTTACTCCAGATTTACATCTGCTAGATACAGCTGCAATGACAGAGATGCAAGCAGCAAGACTGTTTTACATCAGAATTCCTTTTTCACTTGGAGATCTCAAGTTATTTTTTGGCTAGAGGCCAGTCAGTTTTAATGCTAACTTTTAGCAAAATCTAGGAATATTTTCTTCCTAGAAATCCTACCAATTAGGGTTTTTTTCTTCCCTCAAAAGAAGAGACATCCTAACCAATCTATCTGTTAAAGAAAACAGGCAGAAAATTCCTTCCCTGGACCAGACCATTTTTTGATGTATAACCTCCCACTGTGGCCAGGCCCAGGTTCTTACCAGCCTGTTTTGCTGATTTGTTATGAACTCAAACCTTACATTTATGTTTTAGTGCTTGCTTTGGTTTCTTCTGGTGCAAGTTACCACTGTTAAGTTTCACCCATCACCACCACCTTCATTTAGTTACTTTTGCCAGACTTTTCTGAGCAATCTCCCTAACCCCACGCTTGGTTCTTCCTGCTCGAGCTTCCCCCTTGCTGCACATCAGTTAGGGAACAGAACATTCATCAGTCATTTACAGTTTCTAAGAACTGCGCATTTATTGTTCTGCTTTGCTTCAGTCTTCTAGCACAGAAGAACTTTTGATCTATTCTTGAACTCCACAGTCACCCTTCATTTATGTAGGTTCCTGAGCAGACTTCTTTATGGGAGATTCTCATTCCTCTTAGCATTTGTGCATTTAATTTCAAGATTCCAGGTTTCTCCATGCACTCTAAAGGTAACCATTGCTCATCTTAGATCAGCTCAGATTCCCACTATTAGGAAAACAGCAATGAGGCAGAGCTGAAGTGAGAGGATATTACTATTTTAGACTGGAAAGCTCATGCTCTCAGCTGTGGTCCTAAAAAAATTAACCTGGTTTTAAAGCATTAATCCAGTCTTCCCTTCTCGCATGAATTAGCTCACCGTTCACCTTGAACTTGGCAGAATTAATTTGCATTTCCCTGGCAAAGTGTCTACCTATTGTGAGCCAAGTAACAAACCTGAAAAAACATCAACATGGTACCAAGTCTTCTCTTTGGCAGCATTAACACAACAATACGTAACGATGATTTTCACATCACCACCTAATTTGTTACAGTGTTATGTGCCTCATGGTACTCCAAAATAAACCCATTTAGCAGAGAAAGGACAGAAAGGAAAAAGCTCCAAAGGAAATGTGCAATGACACCCTCTTTATTAACTAATTTATTTTACCATTTACAGAGGTTTTTAAAGGTGTCATCTGGCCTACTTAAAGCTTCACAATATATAGAGATCACTCCCTGAGGGTCAGCCTTACTTATGCAAGCAGTTGCATTGCCCTAAATCTTGCCTCAAAGGGGTTACTGAGACTACATCATTCATCTGAGTTTGCATTCAGGTCAGTAATTTTATTTTGTAGACTATGCAGGGTACAAAGCTGGTGTGAAACAACAAAGATACACATATACACTTTCAAGGATTATCTCATCACTGCACAATTCCTTTAGTTTTGTATTATTAACTGTTAACAGTACTTAAACACCATAGTCTAAAAATCTGTTAAACATAGGGGTTGAATTACATGATCTCCAGATGCCCCTTCCAATGCTAAATACTCTATGATTCTTTACTAAGCAGCTTCAAGCCTAGATCGCCTCTTGCAATACAACATTAAAAACCTGAGGAAAATTACAGCCAGAGCATAGGGAGTGCAGCCACCTCTCAAAGGTGCACTTTCAAATACCTCTTTGCACAGAGCTTTTTCCTTGCAGGTTTTTTTTTTTTTTAAATTTTCCCCTTTTGCAGAATGCAGAAGTCAAACGAGGAAGCTCAAGCAGCAAGGGCTCTAGCTCCACAGCTTATAAAAATAATACATAAATGCATATAGACACACATATATATATATAATAATTATGTATCTAATAATATAGATACATGTTATAGCTGAGGGAGACCAGCCTTAGTACAGGGTGTTTGGGAGAACAAGGACAACAAGCTGTTCTGGAACTTTTTCTGAGGGAAGCTTTTCCTGGGCAGAGGCCTGAAGGAGCAAATATAACAATTGTTAGCATTGTAGTAGCAATAAACCTCGTGTTTATTAAGCTATTTTTGTACTCACGTCTGCTGCACAGGTCAGGAAATCTGCATCCTTGGAGTCCTTTTCAAGACGTTCACTGCAGCCCCACAGTCACATTTAGTCGAGACCAGCACGGAAAATGATCATACATTCATCTGTCAAATCATATGGGGGGGGGGAAGTGTGTGTCATCACCCTGAATCAGTTCTGCTTTAGTAGCAAAAAGGAAAAAAAAAACCACCCAGTTGCGTTTTGTAGTTAACATTCAACACAAAAGTCCTACCAAAAGGGACCTTTTGGTAGCCCCAAAAATCGCCTTTTTCTCACACGCCTGTGAGGGGCGGCTAAGGAATCTGTGGTAGTTTGGGATAGTCGGGCCTGGAGGCAGCTCAGGATGGAGCCTCATCGCTCTCCCCAACTCACTGAGCCCGGCCTGCGCTACCCAGCCTGCAGGGACAGGACCTGAGATAATGGCCTCCAGCTGAGGCAGGGGACACTGGGAGTAGTTAGTAGAAAAAAAAGTGTTTTTCACTGCTCAGGCAGCCAGACATTGGAATGGACTGCCGAGGGAGATGGTAGGGTCACCAACCCAGAAGGTGCTTAAGAGGCATCTAGATTTGGCGCTGGGTAATGCAGTCTAGCGGTGTAGAAGTTTAGAGGCTTCGAGGCTAGAGAGACAGTAGCATTGACGGGCCGAGGGCTGGACGCAATGATCTCCAAAATCTCCCGCCCCTGACAGCCCCACCATCACCGCACCGCCATTCTGCGCTCCCACCTCTCCGCCCCGCCGATGACGTCACGAGCGTGCCCCGCCCCCGGCGTGGCGGAGTCCCCGGATGTGAGAGCCCCGCCCCCTCCACCTCGCGTCAGAGCCGCTCGCGCCCCCTCCCTCCCTCGCTCGCCTCTCGCTCGCCTCTCGCTCGCTCCGTGCGCGGTCAGCAGCGCCTTTGCCGCAGTGACGGGAGCGGGATCGGCAGCGCACTGGGAGTGGCAACGGCGGCGGCGACGCCGAACAACGCACAGCGAGGCCGGGGTCGGCGGATTCATCTGCGGGGGAGACGCCTGACGCCCACCCGCCGCCATGGTGAGGACCCTCCCTCGCTTCCCTCCCTAGCTCTTCCCACCTCCCCGCTCCCGCCCCGCCGGAATATTCCAGACCGGACCGGGTCTCCCTACCACCGCTCCCGACTCGGCGCTGCCCTGCCCCTGACCCGGCTCCTCCCGCCCCCGGGCCGTCCACGTCCTCCCGCGGGCGAATGCCTCTTTGGGCTTCCTTCCTGGCTTTCCGCGGCGGCGGGCGCATCCCCCGCTCTGCTTCGCCGCCCACGGAACCCCTCGGGCTCTCCGCCTCTCCCTGCCACCTCCTTGGCAGCGCTTGTCGGGCTCGGCCCTTCCCCAGCACTCTCTCACCTCACCCCCACCCGGCCCTCCCCGCGGTCCGGGGATTCGCCTTGCCCGGGCTGCGCCTCGCCTGCTCCACGGAGGCGCCGTCGGCCCCCGGAGCTGTTTCCAAAGGAAACTCTGGCGCTTTCGGCAGCGCTGCCGTGTGGAGGTTGTTTCGCAGCTCTGCGAGGTTCCCCCCCGCCCTCGGTGCAGCAGCAGCGGTGCTGTTGGTGTGCGGACCGGAAAGCTGTAATGCACGTAGCCCGATGGACGGGATAATGTGTGCTGGAGCTGGGGTGGGGCGGAAAGCTGACACTGCTCCTACGATGGGCACTCGGGGTTGGAGGCTGCGGCAGTGCGATGGGTCCAGGTGTGCATGTGTGCGAGAGTCGCTCCGTTTTTTCAGTCGTGACGGATTTAAATTTCCCTTTTCCTGCCGTAAAGTTAACCTGGAGATACAGTATGGAGTCCTGTAGTATTTTACGTTGACACTAGGGGTGTCTCCTGCTTTTCACCGCTGCCAAGAAATCAACGCCCTTTTTTTTAATAAACATTTGTTTTAGCCTAAATTATCCAGTACCCTGGCTGCAACGAAAACCTGTCAATATTTCGGTTTTGTAGGAGAAAAATACAAGTAGTTTACATTTTTATTTTTTTTTTAACCCTTTCAGAGCGAGACCAGCTGATTATCACATTGCACGTTTAGACCTCACAGGGCCTGGAAGTCAAAAATGGGTTTCCTTTTGTTTTTAAGAAGGAATTGCAGTCTTTCCTTTGAAAAATAAAGTTGTGGCGGAAACTAATGTGACAGAAATCATGCTTAGGCTGGTTTTGTGTGTACACTTTAATAGAAGTGCTTGGAAATGTATAAAGCTTTGGTTTCGGTTGGGAGCACATCAAGACTGTGAGGGAAAAAATAGTTCGTTCATATTTTGAGAACAAGGTTTTAATGACTTTGAGGCTTAAAAAAATTATCACTTATGCCATGGTTGCAATACTGCTAATTACTTTGAATGTGTTGATCATCACGAACAGTGATCATTTTCCACACAGTTATGCTCATCCTGACAGTAGTTGGGTCTTCTGTGAAAATTTTGTTCTCAAGACCTGCCAGATGACATAGACTAACATACATAAAAGGAAAGAAATATTATTGAACTATGATGCCCATGTGTGTGTCAGTGACTTTTAATGAACTTAACTTTCATGTATTATTACCTTTGATTTTTTTTCCTCCATTCTGTTGTAACCAAAGTTTTACTATGATCATTTGATGGTATAATCATGTTGATCATTACTTCATTGCTTCCTGAATAGTATTCGTGTATGATGCATTACAATGTGGAAGTGCATATACTGGGTAAAAAAGGTGTGCTGAATCCTCCCTCTACTAGTAAAGGTGCTTGTTTTGTCAAATAAGTAGAACACCACTTTACCTGTGTCCCTACACTGTTTCTGGTAACATCTGATCTTAGGTGCCTTCTAGTCTGAAAACCAATATAAAACTATACATTAACAAAAAACCACCTCCAGCATTTCATTTAAGTTGCTGGGGTTTTTTGTTGTCATTAATCAGGGGATGTCTTCATTGAAGGAGTTCTATTTTAATGGAGTACATCTTCAAGCCTTATGGTATTAGAGAAATTATGTTTTCACAGTTTAGAATGTTTCTTTTATGTTCTTACAGGATGAGAAAGCTGACAGTTATGGGGAAAAAGAGGTGACCTGTGTTTGTAGTAGGTAGCTTAAGATAAAACAGAAACATCTAGTGAGTCAAAGAATGTTCTTCTGGATGTTTAGGTATAGCTGGTTCTAAAATAATCTGTCAGAGCATATGATGATGAGTCCATTACATAATGCTAGAAGTAATGTTGATAAGCTATTTTTGTCAGAGTTGACTTAGCAAGTTTTTCTTGTGAGTAGTGTTTTCTAGGAAAAGGTAAACAGCGCAGATAAAGGTATTAAATGATCTTAGTCTTAGCTAGATAAATTCTGTCTTCTTGAGATGGTCTGTGTTCTGGTTCATATCCAGTTCTTGAGCTTCATGGATGTAGTACAGAAGCCTCAGAATTCTACAGTAATCCCCCAAATGTGTTATATCGTGCATCCATCTTAACTAGTCTCTTACTCAGTTGTTTTGACTCATTTCACTTGAATACCAGTGCCTCTGGTACATTTTCTCCAGCCAGAACTAATCTAACACTGATTCTCAATTACTGGAGTAAAGAACTTTCTTAACAGGTTTTTTTTGCAATATTACAAAAAAAAAAAACCAAAACCCTAGAAGACCATCTTAAAAATTTTTTATTATTTAGCAGGGAGGATATTTAATGCTTTGGTTATCAGCTGAACCAAAAGCTAGTTATTCCTAAACAGTAAGATAGAACCTGTTGGAGGAGAAGAACAAAGACTTTTTAAAAAAGAATTATATTTTTTCACCATTCCTGCGGTAGAAGCAGAATTCTGTTTTTATATAGGTAAACTATTAATTTAACAATAGGGAGGAATAAAAGTTGAGTAGTTGAAAGGAAAAGAGTTTGTGGTGGACATACCTCAGGAGCTTCAGTATATTCATCACCTGAGGCATCTGGCTCAGCAGGTGAAAGGAAAATTTTAAGGGAGTGACATTAGTAACACCTAAATTGTGGGATTTATTCATATCTTAAAGTAGATGGACTATCTTAATGTCAATCAGTGCCAGAAAAAGAGAATTCAGTATTTCTGGTATTTCCGAGGAAACAAGAAGAGAAAGAAATGCACATTTTTATGCCAGACCATTTCTCTTTGTCTACTTCTGCCTTCTCACAGAGAGGGTCACGTTGGAACAGTCCACAGTGGGTCACCTGGTTCAACCTCCCTGCTCAAGCACAGTCATCCTGGAGCACATTGCATAGGATTGTGTCCAGATGGCTCTGCTATATCTCCACTGGGGGACACTCCACACCCTCTCTAGACAATCCATTCCATGTAAAGAAGTTCTTCCTCCTGCTAAGGTGGAAATCTCTGTGCATCAGTTTCTGCCCACTGCCTCTTGTCCAGTTGCTGGGCACCACTTAGTGGAGCCTGGTCCATCCCTTTGGGACCCTCCTGTCAAGTACTGATACACATTGATAAGGTCCTGGCTTCCGCAGCCTTTCCTTGTAAGAGAGGTGCTCCAGTCCCTTATTCTGGGTGCTGAATAGGTGCTTGCCTTTTACAGAAGAAATAGCTTTTTAATTTTAGGTATGCTTAATAGTGTTCTTCTACTGTAATTCGTAAGTTAATCTTGCATAAGATTTTTCAACATTGCTTTGATTTTTTTTCTTCTAGTTTGAAGAATTGTTTTGTTTTCCCTCCCTGTTTTTACTGCCTATGTTTAGCTGTGTTTCACTAGTGAAAATTGTGTCCTCTCCTAAAACAGAAATTTAAACTTTTAAATCAGAATGTTGAGTGTAAAATTCTGTAGATTGGACTCAGTAATCTTGGAGATCTTTTCCAATGTAACTGTTTTCACGGTTCTAAACATTTTGGTTTAGCTATATGAAATGATGGCCAAAAATTGTTTTCCTGGAAAAATATTTTTTGTAATTTGAGCTAATATGACTTCTTGAAAACAATTTTCTCTTGATTTCCTTGCTCCTCTTCTTCCCTGCCAAGCCTATTCTCCCTTCTCTGTGTAATATCATTTGTCAAGTTGTAATTGGAAGAAAAATTATACTGCACTGTTCTTTGTTCATTGGCAACCAATTCATATAGTGACACATTTCTCAGTTTTCCATCTTTGTTTTCTTCTGGACTGTATGCTTTTCTGTTTTCCTAGCATGTTTATTCCTTTCTATTCCTTACAGAAGGACCATGGGGGTAAAGGGGACTGGCTATTTTCATACTTCCTACGTGCTATTTCTTTGCCAGAATCAGCAGAAACAGAGAAGGTGCTACTGTATGATGTCCTTGTCGCCATCCAACTCTTCTGCTGCTGTAGGAGTGAGCACTGTGAGGATGGGGGAGTCAAAATTGAAGGGGTGGGGAAGGAATGATGACAGGCATATGTTGGCATAGAAAGTAGGGTAAAAAGTACTTGTGCTTAAAGGTTACATAGCTGGAACCTCTGAGCAGGATACCATTAGAAAATAAGCATCTTGTTTGACTTACAGGCCTATGTCAATTAAAATATGGAAAAGTTGGAACTCCTGAAGCAGTTGGAATTTAATTGGCTGACATGATTATATGAATTACTTAAGTATGTTCTTTCTTTCCTAAAGACTAAGAATGTAACTTGCTGTGCTCTTGTGAGGCTGGTAGATATTGCCCTTGTTCTGCAAATGGAACAGGTCGAGGTCATAGCAGGGTAATAAACTTATCCAAGGTCCTTGTAATTGTTTAGAAGTTAGCATTAGTATGTGATCCTGGAAATATGTGTTTGTAGCTTTGAAAATAAATATGTCTAAATCAAATTAACTGTTACAAATTTAGGGATCTTAGGACTTGGAGTTAAAATGCAGCCACCAGAAAACGCACTGTGCGTGTCTGTTTGGCTTAGGGCATGTGATAATGTTCCCTGGTCACTGGCTGCCTTCTTCCAACATCTTTGTAACAGTATTTTAAAGTGACTACTTCTAGCGATTAGGGCTGGAGATGGGCCTTTAATATCCTGCAAAAGCTACTCTGTTTCTTAGTTGCCAGTGGCCTAAAGTAATCTTGACACCAGTAGTGTCAGAAAGATCAGATAGAGCGCTTGCTTTAACCTGGTGAATGAAGTGGGAAAGTCTTGGACATGCACCAAAACTTTTAATCTGTAATAGAGAAATCTTTTGGTATACCAGTTCAAATACTCTGAGAAAGTTCAGGACTAGAAGCAATATATTCTACTTGGTGTATGATGTTGCTAGATTTATTTTGGTCACTGGACGAAATACTGTATTTAATAATATTGAGATGAGTTTAACCAGGGCTAAAGCTTAAACTGTGTCTTGTCTTTCTGTTCAGGTCTTACATATATAACGTGAGTAGCAAAAGTCTGTGGGGAGTTGAGTTTTTTTTAAGTTTCAGGTGTGTCAAAGAATAAAACCCCTGTCTTTCAAGTGAAGTAATTTCTGGAGTGTTGTTTCTTCTTAACGTGGACATTTTGTGTAGCTTGAAAATTTTAACTTAATAGTTACACTTTATTAGGCTTTTTCCATATAGACCATGTTTAATAGGTTGCTACAAGCACTTTAACTGCTTGGATAAAACTGTGTTGATGGTACAAAACAGACTGGAGACTATATCTGACTCACTTGTAACTTGACAGTCATTTGGCCCTGCTATTGATACTCTCTTCCACAATTAAGGAAGAAATCTAGTGATATAAATAATCCTTTACTGCATTAAAGAAATCTTGGAAACCCATTAAATGTGTTGGATTAAAGGCAGCATTTCTTATGAACTGCCAATAAAAATCTTGGCTTCTGAGCTGTAAGCAGGTTGTGTCAGGGAATATTTGTAAATATTATAACTGAATAATATTATAACTGTGTTGATGAACATTTCTAGGCATATTTAAGGCAAAGAACTGAAGCTTGAATCAGCTTAAAGTTACAATAGTTTGTAACATTGCCTAAGTTAGGTAAGGTAGGAATTAAAAAAGTGTAGTAAGACATTTATGGAAGCAATTCAGTCAGAATTTGGGAGGGGCAGGAGGAAGGAATGGGACAACAGATAGGAAGCCCAGAAATGAAGCCCAAGGTTGACATGTTTCTGGGAAGAAAATAGGCTACAGGAAAAGTGGATTCAGCTGTGATTCTCACAAGAGTACAATACTAGGATCATCTTTAAATGCTGTGGAACTTTTACTTCATCTGATATATTTGTGACAAATACGGAGTTTTTTTACCACTTATTTTCATTAACTGTAAACTACAGGACTCTTTTTCTACCTCTCCTCTGTTACCCTGTATCTCCTCTGTGTACATTTATCAGATGTTTTAGGGGTTTTTTTTATAATAAATGGTGAAAGACAAAACCAACTGTTGTTGCATTGCTGACTGTGTAGGTTCTGAATATTATCAATAAAGTTGAAAAATGTCACTTAGATTCCCTCTGCTAAATGACACTATGGCTAGCAGAGAAGACTTTAAAAGGAGTTGTTTGGTTTGGTTTGTTTTTGGGTTTCTTTTTCAATAAATTCCATAGCTATGTTTCAGGCCTGAGCTTGTGAAGGAGAGCTCATGTACTTTGTAGGCATGATGACTGAACAGCTTTTCAGTCTTGTGTATAAGATGTTCCCTTGGGAAGTTTAATTTAGTATTGAGCCACTGCTAACAGGCTTAGCGTGGTATCTGAGCAGTCATGGGTCAGTTTTGCTGTTAATGCTAAAGTGACACTTCACAGATTTTTTTTTTTTTTAGATTAAAGCTTGGTTGCATGTAGATCTGCTAACAAGTCTAGGAAAAAACCTGTGATAAATTGAACTTCTAAGCAGCAATAATAAAAATGTCAGATGAATAAATAGACTTGATTTTTATATTTGACTCAAGTAGACTGTCTTGGCACTCTAATAACTTTTCTCAAAGGTATCAAGTAAAATACCTGTTTCCTACTCATTCTTAAATTTTCCCAGTGATTCTTAGAAAAGCAGGTTTAATTTTCCTGAAATATTTTATTCAAAATGCTGTTTATTTTATTAATATGACTAAAGCATTTCCAGTAGGTACCACTGGTGTTAGTAGTTTTTTTCTGCTTTTTTTTTTTTTTAGACAATGCATTGAAAAATCAGATAAATGTAATTTGTAAATATGAAAGGTTAGTAAGTTTGACTCTTGTGTACTCTTGAATGTTATACTGCAGCTCTTATGTTGATGCAACTGAGTTTTGCTAAAGGTCAAGTATGAAAAATTCTCTTTTGAGAGGCCTTGAAAAAATGGGATGGTGAGTTAAAAGGTGGCCAGATGCCAGATGTGGTGAGAAAACAAGTCATGTGAGTAAGAGTCTAAAATGGAGCAGAATGAGAAGATAGTGGTTTTAGATGTAGGCATTTTTATGTAATGATGTAGTCATAGTGTACTACTCTATAGCAGAGGGCAGAACAACTCAAGATTTCAGCAAAATTGTTTTAGAGAAAGAATGGGTTTTACTTGTAATTTTATCTACTTTCTCAGAGGTATTGTGTAGCATCTGTGCAGTACCACAAATGTTGTGTCAAGTCAATCCTTGTTACCCAGTGTTTCACAAAGAGCTGTTAAAATACTTGGTTTAAAATTACAAGTGTTCTTTGATTTGCAGTTCATATTACAGACTGCTATGCAAATGTAAATGCATTATATACTGCCTTTAGTGCTTGCAAACTGTGAATTTTTCAAAGTATGGCAGATGAAGAGAGAAGATGGTGAATAGCAGAAAGATGGTGGTCTGTGGTTCTGTGGCCAGGTTGTGATTATATGCACATTGTGTTTGTGCAGTGCCTTGGACTGGATTCTTGATTGGGAGCAATTGGTAATTATTACTGGAAGTCCCTGGGACTCTGCAGGAGTGCATGTATAGGACTTATTTTGGAACCTGTAGACCTTATACCAGTAATTTTTCTAATGCTGCGTTTTGTGTGTACTCTTACACTTGCTTTTACATACATTTGCAACTTTATGTACATTTACTACTTAAGAAAACTTATGGCTCTTCAGGACAGCCGATTCTGCTTGTATTGTCAATTACAGCAATTAATAAGCTTTGATTTCTGTCAAGATTAAGCAATCTTTAGCAATTGCTAACTTTTAGTGCTTAGATCTTTTAGAGATCTTAGCATTATTCTAGTAATGAGATTTTGGATAATTCTTCAAACATTTGACATGAATGTTTATAAGCTACTGAAATTGGTTTGGACTTCTAATTTAATCCTTTGAGTACCCTACTATTAGCTTGTAGCAAAAGTGACAAATGTCTATTTGATACTCAGTAATTTCATTCCTGTAAGTAAGAAATAAGCCAGTTCCTGTCCTGAAGAACTTAACCTAAAATATTATTCTAAATGCCATTTGTGCATTACTCAATATAACCAACTCCTGAATGGACATCACCTCAGTGTTATGACTAAAAATAGTCAGTACTTTCTCCATGACACATGTCATAAAAAGAAAATGGAAGGTTTGAAATACTACATAGCAGGGAAAACCTTAATTGAAAGCATTCATGTTATTGGTTTGTTGGGGTTTTTTTGTTTGGGATTTTTTTTTCTTTTGTTATGTTTCATTTTGTTTTCATTTTATTGGGAAATATGTGATAATTAGAAGACTTTGGAAATTAGTAATGCATCTTCAGAAAACCTGTTTCTAATTTGTGGAAAATTCTTGAGTGCTGGAAATTGTGTTCCATTTAGAACGGAAGCTGGTAATGCCAAGAAAACCTGTTAATTGTTTTGTAAATTTCATGATAAATTACAATGTATTTGATCCCTCTGTTTTAGATCATTGTGTTGGTAGGGCCTGTTTTCAAACCATGTGATTCATTTTTATTCTTTTTGAATCCTTGAATAGCATAAACTAAACCAGAACTTGTTAAAATGTCTCCATTTATTACAACAGCTTCAAGTTCTGATTAGGTTATTTTCCTTTAGTAAAAAAGAAAAAGACAAAACTAAGATTAGTGTTAACTGGTTGAGAATATGAACAATCTCTATTTTTCTGATTCTGTTTCCATGAAACAATTCCCCTTCAGCATAGCCTGTTTGATTTGCACATCTTGCCCAGTTCTACATCTTTGCCTCCTTGATTGTTTTTTGTTCATATCAGTTTGTGAAATCAAATCCCATTTTTGATCTGTTTTTTTTGTTTTTGAGGTATGTGTCATTTTCACAACTCTTCACAATGTTCTTCAGCCTCTTTTATGATGGATCCTGAATGATATTTTGCTGACTTTGTGATCTTTTTTTTTTTATTGTATTGTTTCCTCTATATCTCTTCTTGTTGGGCAGCTGTAAGATATTTATCTCCTTTCAAACTTATATTTCCAGTTTTGATTTCCTACATGGTATTGAAGTGTTTATAAGTTTCTTATATGAAAGAAAGTTTGGTGACAGCATCTGCTTCAGAATCCTGTTTCTGTGCGGTGCTGTATGCTGAGCTCTGTGATTTCCTGACTCTGTTCTAACCCCTTGTGCTAGAGTCTTTGTGAATTACTGATACTTTCTGAATTGATACTTACCAAGGTCCTTGAGCAGGGAAGTGTTAAAACTGGTACTGAACTGTTGTATGCAGTAGAGCTGCGTCATCTTTTATTTTTTTTTCTCCAGATCTTTTCAGATTAATTTATAGTATCTGTGCAACTGTTCCTAAAGACTTACCCTTTGCAGTTAACACATGACTGAATACACTGTTGAAATCTAAAAACTTAGGAAAATCAATTGGTAGAGAAAATTGTGCAGGTTATATTGTCCTTGACTGTTTCTAACCTACTTCTCTGAATAAGGAATGATGTTAAACTGCAGTAGAGTCTTTTACACTACTTAGCATATTACTGTTATATGATGCAGTATAATCTGTTAATATATCTTTGCTATTTTCTTTGCCCTCTGTAGATACCACTTGCAGTGAATTTGCTGTCAAAACTCCCCTAAAAAAAAGAAACCATCTAAATTTATTTTCTAACTGATAGCGATCTTCCATTCTTTCCTTGCACAAGTTTGTTAATAGTATGTGGCAGGGGACTTCTGCTAGCTACATGAGGAAGAAGTACTTTAATTATATAACATTAATGAATATATCTAACTAGTTATATAATTATATATTAACAAATACTGTAATTCGTGTGTTCATCACTTGCTGTCAGAGGATAACATGCTACATTTAATTTCTAGCTAAATTCTTATCTTTCATCTTTGTGTCAGCCTAATCAGGCACAAGGATCTGTAGCCATTTCTTGCAGAAGTTAGGGGCGAGATTTGTTTTCTTTGCTTGGAATTCTGTGACTGCTTTAGCTCCTTTTCTGCTTTTTGGAAAAACTATCTTCAAAGAGGAGTATTCTTACTCTCTTTCTAATGCTCAAGGCATTGCTGAAGTGTAGCAGTAGGAAAATGATCTTATAGTTATTGGATTTTTTCCCTGCCTGTAGAGTTCAGGCTTCCAGAGATAAATGTCTTCTTGGTACAAGCCAATGCAGAAGTTCAGAAACTTCAGAAGATTGAGCCATCCTTATATTTACTCATTTCTTGTATTTGGAGTATCACAACTCATATTTTTCAAGAGGTAATTTTTGATTCTACAGATACTGATAGTGTTTTTGAAGGTCACTCAAAAAGAAGTTTAAATTTGCAAGCATGGTAGCAAATGGCTGTGATTTCCACAATCTATTGAAAAACAATGGCAGAGAAAAGAAAGCCTATATTTCACTCTCCTCATCAATCCAGTGGCAAGAGTGCTTGACTTGGAAGTATTACAGAGAATATAATTATTTGACTGTTAATTTTGGAGGGATATTGAAATACCAGTTAACTTGTTAGAGTTTTTACAGGAATTGGTCTATAGAGATGTTTGCTGAAACTCCCTAGTCTTTTTTTTTGTTTTATAGTTGCTCGAAATGATGAGAATTAAATTTGCCTAATTAAAAGCAGCCTCGTGAGAATATAGATAGCAAATTATATTTCAATATGGCTTTAGGTCAAGTTAATATCTTCTTGTAAAGTAATTGTTCTGTTCGTATTTATATGTAGGTCAGCCAGTGATGAAGTCATTACTGCTTTGTGTTGCAGTGGAAGTCTGGAGCGTTGTCTTGTTTTCTGGACAAAATCTGTTTTATGTTCAAATTGCTGTGGAGAAAGAGAGAAGCTGAAAGAGCTTTGATTCCCTACTAAGTATTTTACCTGCAAAAAATGAGTATTTTGAATCTTTTATATAGCTTTGTCTTTCTTCATTTGACAGAGTATTGTATGCTAAATAACAGTTTGAGTATAATCTTAATTTCTGGTGAAAAGTGTGGGACTTTGTAGTTCCTCCAGATTCTTGGTGATGCTTGCATATTTTGGCCAAATGTTTTGAATGAAGTTTTGTTCCCTTATTCTCTGCATTACTTTACTTTTCCAAATCCGAAATTGTTCTTTAACATGAATGTGATGCAATTTGCTGTTTGCAGTTGCTTGGATTTTCTGTGTTCATATTCACCAACAAAGGGGGAAAAAATCCTTCCTACTAATGAAGTGATTAATTGGAGATCATAAGT
Organism: Thryothorus ludovicianus; assembly: GCA_013397245.1. NCBI lineage: Eukaryota > Metazoa > Chordata > Aves > Passeriformes > Certhiidae > Thryothorus > Thryothorus ludovicianus. The sequence continues at coordinate 185,186 of VZTB01003736.1, forward strand.
GTCTGATATCCAGTTTATATCCATCACTGTCCCAAAGAAACAAGATTGGTGTGATGTGCTTTGTTTTTCTGTTTCTCTTTAATATCATCTTAAATATATGTAAATAGTTAATGTAATTTCTTTCTAACATGTTGACTCTTAACTCTGAAAATCCCAGGACACCTCAATCACTTGATAAAGTATTCAACTGCATTTTTTGCTTTCTCCTGTACTCTTTAGATAAGCTCTTGTACTATGTACTTCCAGAGATGCCTTCTTTGAGATGCTCTCTGAAGCTCTTCAGTTCTACTTTTGTTATGCATAAAGATTTGTGGTTTGTTTCAGGTTTGTGGGATTTTTTTGTGACTTGTCATTGATACATCTATTCTCTTGCAGCTGTTTTTATTTCCTACCTTGTTCTGTACTTGGATTACAAATGTTTTGGACAGTATGGTGTTGGTTTCATTTATACTAGCGTGGAGTTAGTCCATCTAACAGCCCAGTCATAGGGTGGATTGATTGAGAAACTTTACTGCAGTTGTCTTTAAAGCTGAAAAGGACAGCTGTCATGGTCTCCTCTGTAGCTAAGGAAATCGGATTAACTTCAGTCTGTGTTGTAAACCTAGGAAGAGGTTTCGTAGGTGAAACTGGTATGTTAACCTAAGTGGAAAAAACAAATTTATTATCTTGTAAATTTTTTTGTGACTCCTCCAGAAGCAGTGGAGGAGCAACCTGTTTATCCCAAAGACTTCCCATTGTGATCTCTTAATTGCATCAGAACTTTGATTTAGTGGTGGCAGAATTTTCTTTTTCCTCTACTAAAGGTTGTGTTGCTTCAGAATCTTTCTGGGGAACTCCTTTCCTTGGCTTTTTGAGAGTTCATTATTCATTTATGCACTTAAAGTTACAGGGTTCTGAGAATTTTTGAGAGTGATGTAAGCTTTAGGAATGTGAGCTTTAAAGTGATTGGATAAGCAGATTGAGTTGTTGCTGTTATAAAGAGTAGCAGCTGGGAACTGCCAAAAATGAAATTGTGAAATGTACCTTAGGTCATAAAGTTAACACTTCTGTTCTTGTCACTGTTTTTTCTCAAATTTTCAAGTTGTTATAATGAGAGCTCTTATTATTTTCTATGGTTTCTCATATGTATGAGATTTTGCTTTTCTCAATCAAATAACAACATTAATTTCTTAGTTTTCTAGATGTGGCACAATCTATTGTCTGCCTTAGTTTTAAAAACTCACCATGTGTCTAGCACTGTTTATTATCTATCTGACATTGCAAGCTCTGTTAGGGGGAAATCATAAAATGAAACAGAAAATGTGAATAATCACACGTATTACATATGGAACAATTGAGTTAAGTTTATAGTAATCTAGTTATCCTTTAGGTTTTTATTATATCTGCATCAGACTTGTGTGAGATGATTTGGGGGAGTACATACACACCTAGTAAATGATATTATCAGCATATTCTCTCACCTCATGGCTTCTTTTGTCCTTCAAATTCAGGGAAGGAACTTTGCAGTAAAATTGCTTTTATCTTTGGTCATTCTTTCTTGAGCAATTTAACAAACTGCTCTTCATTATTTCTGCTGGGTCTGTATGTCTCATTCTGTCTTGGGTGACCTTTTTTTCCTGGGAGATGCTGCAGGTGAGTAATTAGTGTTTGTGTCTGCATGTACAGATCTATGATTAAACCAAGTACTTAATCATACCTTCAAGAGCATACAAGTCTAGATTTTTGCTGGAAACTGAGCAAGTGTAACTGAGTTCAGACAGGGAATGCTATGGGGTTATGTGTATGAATATATATCATATAATCACTGCTGTAAGTGGACAGACTGATTTATAGATTGACTTTCAGTCCTGAACATTTGAAATTAAAAACATAAATTTTTTTTTTTAATTTTTATCCTGTTTGAATAGATACATTTTTTTATTGTTGTTTCCTTTAATAAAGCCAAATGGTGTATTAAAGTCTGAATCCTCTTATAAATTGCACTCTTGATTCCTTTAGTTTTTCTGTCTGCTAGAGGCTTTGGCAACAGGAGCCATCTCTAATTTCGGATTTGCTTTGTGCTTTACTGGTTTAGGGCTTCCCTGTGATATCCTAGAATAGTTACTTGACTGTGATGGCCTTAAGCCATTAATACCTCACTTTGGAGGAGGCCCATGGACAGTGAAGGATTTAAATAAAGCATAGCAGAAGTTACTGTCCAACTGCCAGCCAGGGGACAAGTGGCTTCCCTTAAAATGACTGATGAAGCTTGAGCAGAGACAAGACAGGATTACATGGTGACTAAGGAGTAAACTGTGGGCTTTTCCTAAGACTTGGACAGTCGTTCTTGCCTCCTATATCCAGAAAGAGGATGTGGTAGAACCTGACATACATGCAAGAGCAGAGAGTCTTCTCAGGAATCATCACTTATTTTGTTATGAGCAAATGGAGTAAATGTATCCAAAATAAGTTGAGGGATTTTAGTTGTTGTTGTTGTTGCAGGGTTTTTGTGTGTTTTTTTGTTTGGTTAGTTGGTTGGTTTTTTTTGTTATTCTTAAAATGAAACTTTTTTTTCTTCTTTTTAATGTGGCAAAGGGAGTTGTAACTCTCAGCATACTTGAAAGAAGCAATGCCAGAATGCTGTAACAGCTTTAACCCGACTTGATCTCTACTGTAATCCCAAATCCACCAATCCCCTTTGCCTTGATTCATTATCTCTGATGTCTGCAATTTAAATATGTTGAAGAATTAGGTATTAATCTTTTTTTGAGTTCCTTTAGTACTGAAGGTCACAGACTATTTTCTTTAGAGGCAGGATTAAAAGTTTAGGCTGCTTTGGGGGTAACACATTTAAAGCTTAAAATCTTCTTCTTTCAAAGGTTAGTTCAAGGAAGCTGTTTGGTTTTGTGGTTTTATGATTTTTTTTTTTTCCTGAAGTGCCCTCTTTTCTCTATATAAAATGCTTACAGCCTTCCTTGATGTTTGCTATTGGTTAGTATTCAGGTGAGGTATTGAGTTAGAGTATTAACAAGAGCAGTAAGACCTGTCTTGAGTACCTTTATGGTTTCACCTTTCAGATCATACATGAAAACTGAGCACTGATAGAAGTTCAGTTATTTATCAGATTTCTGGTAAACTTCACAAGAAAAGTAAATGAAAGTATCCACAAAAAATTTCTATGAAATTACAAGGGATGATGATTGGCAGATGTAGGGAAGAACCTTGTTTATGCTGTAGTGTCTAAATGGAAGTTACATCCAAATATAAAGGTGGAATGAAAGAGTATGTTGGCTGTCTTACATCACTGGTTTTAAACTGCTGGGTGGAGTTGCAACAGAGATGCTAGGGAGTTGTGGATGTATTAGGTGAGAATAGTTGTAGCCTCTTGAAAGTTGTGCCTGCCAAAAAATGGAAAATGCCTCTACCTATTTAGAGGAAACTCTAAATTTATTGGACAGCAATGTGTGAACTAAATATAATTGTAAGATTTCTTTTAAATCCCTTTCTTTGAAATTCTTTTAAATGAAATATGTATGTTTTCTTGGTTCATCCAGATTTTTTTTTCAAAGAGAAAATATTATTGGACTTCTAAAGTATTTGATGCTTTGTTTATTACATTATTTGGGCCATTAAAGATGTGCTTCTTGGTTTTTCAACTTCTGTAGAGCCAACTTTGGAATAATACTTGTGTTTGTGAATATATCCCATTTATCTCTGTATACTTAGGGAACTGTTAAGAGCTCAAAGGTACAAAATAATCAATGAATTATTAAGTTTGGAAAAAAACTCCAATATCATCAAGTCCAACCTTTGAGTGATTACTGTCATGCCTGCTAAACTGGAAAGTGGCACTGTCCACTTGTTTGTTTTTTGGTTGTTTTTTTTCTTTGTACATTTCCTGGGTTGATGACTCCACCCTGGGCAGCCTGTTCCAATATTTAACCACTATTTTGGTGAAGAGATTTTTCCAGCATGAACCTCCCTGGTGCAACTTGAGGCATTTTCCCCTTGTTCTTTTCCTAGTTGTCTGGGAGCAGAGCCTGAGCCCCACCTGGCTACAACCTCCTTTCAGGGAGTTGTAGGTGAGATAATCACCTCTGTACCTCCTTTTTCCTCAGCTATGTTGGGTTTGCTGCTTTTGCAGAAATTTTCCCAAGCCAATAAGGTCCTTTTTCCCCAGCTGCGATGAAGGAAGAAGCCTGAAACTCTTCAGATCTTGCTTCCAAGGTTGTTTATTTTTTCTTATCTATAACATTCTTTCTCTGACCTGCCGAGGTTTTTCTGGCAGGACAGCAGAAGGCAAAACTCCCCTCCTGAGAGGCAGTGTTTATCTTTTATACTAAAAACTAGGTTTATATTATTTACAATTACTTTCCAATACCTATCACCTATGTTAGACAGTTGGTCTCTACTCTAAACCAATCACCCGTGTTACCATCACAGCAGAAATGGAGAATGTGAAGAAGAAGGAAGAAGCCTAAAAAGCCACGAGGTTCCTCCATCTTGGCCTCACACACCCCCTGTACTAAAACCCAAAATCTACTTTTACACCCTGTGACTAACTTATTATTACTCTATTTAAACTCTTGTGACCTGTAATTCTTCTTAAAAGATTGGCAATTGTTCCCATGGGCTAAAATCCAAACCACAGGTGTTTTGGGCTCTGTTCCAAGGTCTCCGAGCCCCCTGCCCGGGTCCCTGAGCCTCCAGGGCAGTCAGAGACGGGCCCTGGTTCCCACACAGCTAAACATCCCCAGCTCCCTCAGCTGCTTCTCATGGGACATACATTCCAGACCTTCTCTGGACTTGCTCCAGCACCTTAATGTCCTTTTTGAAGTGAGAGGCCCAGAACTGGATATGGGTTTTGAGGTGTCACCAGTGCCAAGTACAGGGGAAGAATGATGTTCCTCATCCTCCTGGCCACACTATTCCTGATCCAGCCAGGATGCCATTGGCCTTCTTGGCCACCTGGGCACACATTGGCTTGTGTTCAGCTGCTATTAGTCCACATCACCGTGTCATTTTCCGCTGGGCCACTTTCCAGCTCCTTTTCCCCCAGCCTGTGGTGCTTTCTGCGGTTGTGACCCATGGGCAGGACCTGGCACTTCACCTTGTTCGACTCATACCATTTGTTTTCCTTGGCCCATTGATCCAGCCTGTCCTGATCCTTCTTGCAGAGCCTTCTTACCCTCCAGCAGAACAAAACTCCCATAGTGTCATCTGCAAAATGACTGAGAGTACCCTCGATTCTCTTGTCCAGATCATTGATGAAGGTATTAAATGTGACCTGCCCCAAAACTGGGCCCTGGGGAGCTGGTGACAGGCCTCCAGCTGAAAGCAACTCATTCACTGCTGCTCTTGGCTTGGCCATCCAGGGAGTTTTTTTAATCCAGTAAACTCCTGGCCCATCTGAGCCATGTGCAGACAGTTCCTCCAAGAGGATGCTGTGGGAGACTAGTGTCAAAGGCTTTCCTAAAGTGCCGGTGAGTGATAGCTACTCTTTCTTCATCTGCTAAGTGGGACACCTTGCCATAGAAGGGGATGAGGTTGGTCAGGCAGGGCCTGCCTTGCATTAACCCAGGCTGACTGGGACTGATGGAGACACTGATTGCTCTGCTTGTCCTGCATGCACTGTGTGATTGCACCCAAGATAATCTAAATACCAACATTTAAGGTCAGTTTATAAATTTCATCGTTTGCTTTTGTAGCTGTATCTTCTGGGGTCCAGGAGAAAATAACTGTGATATATTGCTGCAGTAGGCATCTTGTTGCTGGTTGACTAAAGAATTAAACAAGTGATGGATACTCTTCCATAAAAATACTGTTCCTTCTTTTGCATATAGATCATTGAAAGATTTATTTGGTAAAGAAATACCAAAATGGATTTCTCTCATGACTAGTGCCATTCTGTGAATTCAATATATGTTCCTAGTTCTAGCTGTTAGAGGTGTGTTCATAGTAAGAGTTACTGATTTTAATGGCAAGTTTTACTAGAAGAAATGCAAAGAAGTGCAACTCCTACATACCAATGGAATGCCCAAGTCCTTTACTGTCACACTTGTCATCTGTGCTACTTACCTGGTACCATTATTGCCGCTTCTCTGTTTTCTTGTCTTTTCTTTCCTTATTTTTTTATTTTACTTTAATCCTTGACTTTTCTGTGTAACCTGTAAGGATTTGTTGCTTGTTTGTATCCTCTTTTAATTCCTTCGGTTGCACATACGGATGACTGAAGGCTCACACCGAAGAGCAGCAAGATACCCAGATTTGACAGTCCAGTGCCAGAAAATATATTGGATTTTTGGATAGCCAAGGTAGTGGCTATGAAACATCATGGACTTTGGTTACAACAATGAATGGAAAGAACATAAGCAGAACTGAGATGGTGAAAATTGTAGTGTAGTCATGAAAGCTCAATAAATTGTAATTTGAGCTGAATTCAGCTTGGAAATCTTGGATCTTAAACTGCTGTCATACTGTCTTAGCTTCAGGATAGACTGGATTGGTTGGTGAGCTGAAAACATAATGCAAGATTGGTAAGTATAGTCTGGTTTACTGTTAGGAGATATTTAATTTTTGAACTTACTGAATGTGAGGTGGATGTCACTATACATGAATTTTTATGTATTTCTTCCTTCTTTAGGAGACAGGCTGAGAAATTTGGGGTCAGCAGTGAAACTGTCACTGCTTTTAAGTTGCTTGAACTTCCACAAGCCTTCTTATTCAATGTCTTCTAGTATTTTGGCTTCATTTAATTTTTGCATCACAAAATCTAAGTCAACTTTAGTATGAATGTAAGAGCCTCAGAGGAAGATTTATTTTCTTTGTGTAGAAGTCTTGTGTTGGAGAACTGTTAATTTAAGGAAGAATTATTTAGGAGAGTTGCACTCTCTCTGCCTGGAATACTTCTAAGCAAAGCAGGTACTTAGTAGTTGATTTGTATAAGACAATACTGAAGTCACCATGTTTTTGTAAATATTACTTCCTAAATTTTAGCACTCTGCACTATTACCAGTTCTTCAGTTAAGTCTTGTTTTCAGGTAACTATATTTGGATATTCAAATTTCAGGCATATTTGTTTACTGCCTGTAATAAAAAGCCTGAAAGATGACTTAATTACTCCAAGTCACAACACAAATGCCAAATTCCCTGATGATCTTATCTATAACATTTCCTTTACAAGTTTCCTTTTGCAGTGTATAAATTCGATATTCCTGTTAAATAGAAGATAATCAGTGACATATTTTTCTTTATTCATAGACTCCTCTTGGACTGACACAACATTTCTTGAGTAGTTTGAGTAGTGTTGAGTAGTTTTTTTCAGGGGTTTTTGAGTTTTTTTCTTCTTCTCATTGAACTTTACAAAAAAGGCCAAGTATAAGTATATTCATGCTCTTTCTGAACAGGGTAGATTAAAGTATTTTTTTGCTGCTTTTTTGCACTGAAATCTTGTTCTTTCTTTTCATGTTTTAAGCCATATTTTTTGTGGTTTATTTGTGTTTTTCATCGGCACTCTGGTAAATTCCTTTTAGTGTTTAATTCTTTGGTAAGTTCCATATAAAATGTATAAATTACAATAGGCAAGATCTTGCATATTTTTGTGACTAACATTTAATTCAGAAATTCTGATATTAAAATGGTGTAAAGCTTCCTGGGCTTTGTGTGAAATTTATTTTAAACCACTGTAGATGTGTCTGTGTGGTGTGTTCTATTCATGCAGGAGTTTTTAGAGGCCTTGTAAACACATACCATCATTTTTAGTTTCCCTACTTGCCTGCTGTTTTTTGGTGAGGAATTGCCAACCTCTGACAGCCAAAGCTCTGGTAATTTGTTAAAAAATGATCATTTAAAAATACCCCAACCGAACTTCTTTTCACCAAGCAGTTCTTCATTGTTAAAGCTTTATGAAAGTGACAATATATGGAACATGAGCTTGAAGGAGGAGGAAGGATTCTCTATAACAGGTAATTGTCATCAATCATTAACTCTGGTGGTATGGATAAGAATGGGAAAAGACAGAGAAGCATTTTGTGTGTTTGTGGAACAGGGAGAATGGTCTTAAGTGTGGGCTCTTACTTAAATGCAAATTGTGAGGTAGTTCAATCTTTCTTTTTAATACTCCCATTCTTTTGAATTATAGTGGGGGATGATGGAAAGCAGCTTTTTGTGTAACTTAAGAATTGAAGTTGCTGTCTTAATAATGCCTTGTTCTGGTCTCCAGCTGACATGGCTTGGGCTGTTTCAGTTGCCTGCTGAAGATTCTTGCTTTTGCTAATAGTGGTAATTAGCAGTGTGGAAGGTGTAGGAGCAGATGCAAGAAGCACAGCATTCAGTCTGTTGTCAGCACCCTAAGAGGTGCCCTGCACAAATGCAGGAATGTGGTGCAGAGGTGGAACAGCCAGTCCTTTGACAAGGCAGTTTGCATATTTAAGGCAATTTACAAGGATGAACATCTTACATTGCTTTTATATGCTGCTACAGAAGGTAGTAAATCTTGGACAACTACTCCTGTACTAAACAGATCAGGAGACCACTCCTGGCCCTTGTTGAAGTAACTGCCTGGCTGTGGAAACAAATCAGAATCTTTGAAAGAGCTTAGTGTTTTAAACTGGCCAGGAATTAATTTTCATTTGTAGTGACTCACACAATCCCCACCCCATTTGTAGGACTAAATTTTAGATTAGTCCTAAGGTGAAATTATGGCTTGCTGACATTTAAACACATTTTCTGCTTTTATAAAAGCAGAAAAGTGAGGGCTGATGCTGTAATTTTGCTCTCTGAATTATTTACCAAAAGATGCACACCATGCAGAAAAGTAATGTATAATCAGACCTAGAAACAGTGTTCTACTAATATATGCTGAAGAACTGCTTTGCAGTGTGATGTCTGTGTACAAGCTGTTTTGTATAAACAACTGCAGCTAAAAATTGAAATTCTGTTACTAATTTTACTAATTGCTCATTTCCTTTTTTATTTTCTATCCACAGATCTTCATGTCTTTCACTAAGAGGAAGCTTGTCAAGATAATTGCCTTAACTATTGTATCTTGAAGCAGCATGTACAAAACTGATCTTAAGAAGAGTGATTAGTATTTGAAATAACTACCAGGGGAAAAAATCAAGACACTTTTTTTTTAATATAATTTACAGAAGATACAATGACTATAGTCCATTAAGAGGTTATTCTTACCTAGTAAAAAGGCACAGCTGCTGAAAGGAGAAAAGATTACTTAGTAGAAAATTGCAAACCGCACTTTTATTCTTAAAGAAACACATTAAGTGTCACATTAATTCCTTTAGTGATGTGTTTTGACTTCTCTCTACGAAACTGGTATTTGTGCAGTTTTCAGAATTGGGTCAACCTTCTGTTAGTTGATTTTGGACTTTTCCCTTATCTGTAATTCTGTCAACAAGTCATGATTTTGTGACTTTTTAACTGGGAATTAACTCGTAGGCTTCTAGCAGCCTTTAAGAAAATTTCAAGACTATTCTGAAAGGATAAGGGTATCCAAAGTATCTGTAGTATTTCAACTGCTTTTTCTACTGATGCAGCTTAAGAGAGAGTGGAGTTCCATCAGTCTGGTAGCAATACCCAGATGTAGCTGTGTAGGAATGTTTTGCTGGGCGTAGGTGCCAAGTAAATCTCTTGTGGAGTGTTGATTACTCTGAAAGCTACATTTCTTCAACAAACCATGCGTCACTAGTTTCTAAATGTGCTGATACAGTGTATATGAGCAAATACTCTCACTTTTTGTGAGGTGTGCTAAATATATATCTGGCAGGAAACGGTAATTTTATAATGAGATTTTAAAATTTACAGTCTTATTCTGTGTCAGAACCTTGTTACTCTACAGATGTATGATGAACTTTTCTGTCAGAGATTAAATTACATCTTTGGAGTTTTACACTGGCTTTGGTCTTTACAGATTAGTATAATTTAAAACTATAAAGTAAAGTGTACATGCAGTGTTGTTTTAATTAATAAGGTGTATAACTATAGTGATCTTTTGCAGTTACTCAAACTTTCTGCCAGTGCACTCAATCACAAAGGATATTTTTCAACATTGTTTAGAATACTTCCTCATTTTGTGTTAAAATTAGGTAATTCTTTGCATTAAAACTGTACAGATCAAAATGTGTATCCATTTTCTTTCCCTTTTCTTAGAGGGATGTCTCAGAGCTGTGGTTCCCTCTCTGCTTTTTTCTGATCATATGAATGTGGATATAGCTCTAGACCTTCCATTTTACTTACTGCCTGCCTATTCTTAAACAATCCTTGCTTCTTAATCAAGAAGAGTATTCAGCCTACTTAGTGCTCTTGTTTCAGGGTTTATCTCCTGTCTCATAGAGCATATACCCATACTAAGTGTTTGTGGGGACAAATAAGCAACCTTCTTGTACTGCTGCTCGTGGAATATGGTAAAAAACGTCTGCTCCTGGGACCAGACCGTTCGTCCTAATCTCTGAAGATCAAGGCTTTCGTATAGAGCACCATCTTTGTGTTTGTCCAGGTCGCAGCATTGCAAACAGGAATTTTGGCATGAGTAATTCAGATTTTTATTTGTACCAGACTCACCCTACCACCACCATCCTTTTAAATCTTATTTTGGATTCCTCTGTGAAGATGAATATTCAATGCATCAATAGCAGGTAACCATTTTTTAAAATACTTTACTTAAATACTATGTGAAAAATGTTGAATAATTATGTAATTTTTACGTTGTCATTTACTAGATTTTTCTACCTTTTCAGATATCCAAGATCCAGTCTTGGATAGGTAAGTATTCTGAACATTGTTTTTTAGCAGTAACTGTTTCAAAGAAAAGCTAAGCTGAAGTTTACTTACTTTTTTCTCTGATCTCCAAATATTTTTGTAGACTTCTCCATTTAGATAACTTGCTTTGACTTAGCATGTGCATCTAAATGCATAGGAAGGCTCCTTATAAGCATTGCACTTATTCAATTCATGGACTGAAAACAGTTTCTCCCATTTTCACATTTTGTCCTGCTCAGTTTTCAGAAGCATTTTATGTGTCTTTAGGCAGACTGATTTTGGTAGCCTGTACCAGAAATTAATTTTCTCCCAGGACCTGAACAAAGATGTAAATGCTCAGAACAGTAGTAGTTAAGATTGTGTATTTGTGTGGATGTGCATAAATGCTCTGATTTTAATTCAACTTTCTCCTTTAATTTGCAGCCTTCCAGTCTGGTGTTTTTCTTGCCTCTTCATGACCTCGTGTCTTGAGCAGCCTAGCTGGATCCCCTGGTTCCTGTTTCTTCTTGTTTCAAAATTCTGCTTTCTCCCATTTTAGATTCCCTACCCTTTTATATTCATATGCATACACTGGCCTTTTGCTACCTGTTTTGGTCTTCGCTGTTTATCCTGAGACTTTGGCTGGGTTCCATGCAGTATTTTCCATGTGGCACTGCTTTCCTGGACTCCCTGCCACAACGCAATTAGTTTGAAGAACATCCCTGATGTGCTTTTGAGGTTTTAGTGGCCTGATAGTCCTCATGTACATTTCTGTTCCGCAGCTTTGTCTTGAGCTAAGTAGACATTGGAGAAAACATTAAGGCTGTGCCTTTTGCTGCCCTACTTAAAAGGCAAATGCATGAACATTTTTTAAAGAAACAAGAAAGCCTGTGGATTGTGGGGGATAAGCAAAGTGAAAGCGTTCCTGAGATTAAAAAAATTCAAGCAACTCCCCTCAACAACAACACATCTCCTCTTGGACATGTTTAGATTCATGAGATGTTTGTTCTGCCCTTTTCTGCTCTAATTAGGAAGTGCAGTCACATTTTAGATTCTAGGCTAAATGTAGTTTTTCCTTCTTTCCCCCTCCCCCCCTTCTGTCAAGTAATCTCTCTATCTCTGTTAAGTTTTGTACCATTTTGATGAGCCTTTCTTTGCAAGTGCTCGGTTGTGGAATCCCTTATGTTCTACACCATAAGAGATTTGCTGCTGAATTAAATGTCTTAGACTCATCTGAAATATGTTTTGTTTTCTTGCATAACACACTCCCTTAAAAACATTTGTTGTGAAAGTGGTTATGAATCTCTTTAGTTATCTGGCTGCTCCTTTGCCAATGGATTCAGAAAAGTCATTAAGCATGTGTGTATTGTGATTTCTGGCTCAAAGTGAGGCATTTGGGGAAAATACCAAGTTTTAGTGGTTTTTGGCATTCATATTGCAGTAGTTCACGTTGATTTCCATGTGTGCAAATTTAAATTGTTGATACCCTCAAAATTGTAAGTTTTTTGTGCTATTACTGTGTTGTTGTGTAAGCAAGGATTTAAAGTCTTCATTTACTTGCCATTTAGTTACAAAGCAGGAACAAGTTAACATAGTACCTTACAAAAATACTGAAATGTAAAACTGTTATGTCTGAGTTTCTGGTAATGTAAAACTCTTGTGTGATTCTTGCTGTGTGAATCCTGTTTGGGGGGAATGGGCAGGTGGTTCAGGGAAGAAAACTTGATACAGTTCTCTTATGCAAATTGAGTAAGGTTTATCATTGGAATTCATAAGGACATGTCTTTTTCTGCTTATGAAATAAAATGGTGAAGCAGGTTTTGTGAAGTTTTGAAAATGAAATATTTTTAACTTGAAAAGTAGCATTTGCTAAATTTATAAGTAGTAAGTGTGTTTTTCTGAGTTTAGAATATGGGATTGAAATTCTTGTCATAATTATGTGAACTGACATTTTCATGGGCATTCTCATTTAAGGAGACCTCTTAATGGTTTTATATTTCTTTATGTGTTTTGGTAACGTAGATCTAGCCAAATAAAACACTGTTTATAATTGTCGGATCTGAAATATATATTTTTAAATTACAATGTAATGTGTATTGCCTGAAGAGATTTTTACAGTGCTGAAATTTAAATAGTTCCTCAAAGCTAATTTGGGAGTAATTGCAACTTTGTTCTTTTTTTCTTATTGTATTTCAGGGAAATGAGGCAAGCTACCCTTTGGAAATGTGCTCACACTGTAAGTTTTTTTTAATTGCTACACTGTATTGTTACAGGAGTGAATTTTGTCTGGGGGTTGATATGTACAGTTTCCATGTATGTTATTCAGTTTCTATACTAACCAAAAGACAAAAACTAAAAGTTTAAAAATTACCTATGGAAGTAATACAGCTTTTACTGTTAGGTTGTAAAATCAAAAATCAGTCCATCTTTAAAATAAAAATCACTTGAAGTCTTGAGGGTTTTCTTTGAGTCTTCCATTAGAATATAAAAAAACCTTGATAGTCTTGATGTCTGTAGGGTGAAGCATAGTTCAACCTGTGGGGCTTTTTCCTCAGTCCTGGTGCCAGCTTCTCAGGGGTGTGGAGCAGCTCGTGATGCAGTCTGTGCTGTGTTGGGAGTGAAGTATATTGCTTAAACTGCCCTCAGAGGAAGGAGAGGTTGAGACTAAATGAGCTCTTTTTTCCCCTGTGTATGCTTGCAGCCAAGCAGTTAGGTGAGAACCCACTTGGTGTTACTTGCTTTTGGCCATGTGGGAATAAAATCCATTGCTCCATCTCATGGGGTTGGTCTACCCTGTAGAAATGACAAAATAGTTTTTGCTTTAAGCTGACCGAAGAAAGGGTTGTCTTGCGAAATGTCCTTGTGGTCTTGTGCTCAGTGTACCTATTCTTAGTTGTATTTTCTATGAATGATTTTCTTCTGCCCTAAAGTGTGTGTAGGTGTGTGTATGTGTCTTCTGAACCACTTAAAATTCCTTATCTTGGGTGAATTGGATCTTGTTTTTAAACAGGTTAACTCTTCAAGAGAGGGACTTTTTTTTCTTTCACAGTGCTTGTCACATGCTTGTGCTGGCCTCTGGCTTGTAACTTAAACTGTAATAGAAAATAAATGGTCATGGAGAAATTTTTGTCTAAATATGTTTTTTCAGAGAAATGAGGCTTTAGCTGGTAATTTGCAAGTCCTCTGTCCCTAATAGGAACATCTGCATGGATTCTAATTTGAGTCCTAAGTTTGCAAACAGTTGACAGTATCCTCCACAGCAGTGCATAGCTGTGTAATGCTCTCAGTATGTTTTGTTAAATGCAAATATATGGTGAGAGTTTTGTATTTGATGAAGACTTCAGTAGTGTTTTCCTGAACCATATATATATATATATATATAAATCTTACATTGCTGCTCTATTGGTCAGCATTTTGTTATGGACAAACTGGTTTCTGAAGAATTATTTCTTTAGCTGGTCATGTCATTGTCAGAATTGTAAGCAGTGTGTTGCCATCCTTAACTTCTCATTCTAGGACAAGCTATATTCATTGGTAGCAACAGGCAGCCTAAAGGTTTCTTGTTGAGCTTGTTTGCCCATTTTCATTGCCAAGAAAGTGAGGATTTTCACATTATACTCTGTGGTCAAACTGTATGTTGAGGCTGTTGTTTAAATGTGAAGTTTTGCATGGTAAAAGCTTTTTCTGCTCTGATGGCCTTTCTCACAGCAGAAGATTAGCTGTGTCTCTGGGCAGCATAACCATACGTAGTGGGAAAATGCAGTTATCAGTGTCCCTTTGCTTGGATGGGCCCAGCCACTGCAATGATAGTGCTGTGCTCAAAGATCCTGCATGCCTCAATATTCTGTAAGCTGGGGGTTTGGGGCATGGATGTGCACAGCCGCTTGTCTGGAAGCAAGTCCACCAAGTAGATGTTCACATTGTTCTTCAAATGTTAAATGTTCTGCTGCTTCCCAGAAATCATCACTGACAGGTCTAAAGCTTTGAAGGCAAGGCCAGACAATGTCTTTGATGATCATATGACATGGATTTTGAATTTTCACCTTTTGAAGATTGCCAGTTAGTAATGATGTATTAATGCTGTTCGCATGGGCGCATTGGGTCATGACCTCTCCTTGGTGCTGCAGTTGCTACTTTGGTGTCTCGTAAGAATAATTTTGTGTTAAAATTGGCAGTTATGTGAAGCAAATTCAGGATACCATGTAAAGGATACACACCATAAAATAGTCATATTCTTTTAGCCTTTAGAACATTAATTCTTCTCAGTGGGTGAATTAGTGTTATTCCTTAGGGTGGTTTGGCTTTTTTTCTCAGCTGTGCTGTGCCAGAAATTACTGAAAACCTACCTGTGCTTTCCATGGTTTAAATTTGATATCAGCCAGAATCTGTCAAACTATTCATAAGAAAATTTTATCATAGCAAAAAATGTAGAGAAAACTATTTTTGTAGTAAAGAATAGTTTATAGTGTAGTATATTTAATAGAAACACTCTTTTGTAGAGTGTTTGGATTTTAGGATAAGAAGATTAGTATCTCTTTTCTAACTTAGGAAATTGTAATTGACACATCTGAAGTCATGAAAAGGATTAGGCCAGCTGTGTGTAAGCATATACAAGACAAGTGGTTGAATGTGTTCTCAAGGGCGTCATCTTTTTGAAATCTGATCTCCAAAACTGAAATGGCTGACTTGGTTGCTACTCTGAAACATTATATTCGTGCATCAGATGAGACTGTAGGTAGAGGTGTGAGTTTTGCTGAAGGTCTGCTTTATTTTGAGATCTCTGCAGTACATTCTTCTGGGGGAAAAATTAGTCTGGAAACATTTAAAGTTCATTTCAGAATGTTTGATTTCCAAAATTTCTTCTAATACCTTTGCAATATTCTTGTCTTTAACGATTTCATGTTTGAAAAATTAGTGGAAACGAGGCTCTCTATGACCACACTCTGATCTGGCTTTTGTTAGTTAAACCTTTGAGCCAATATTGTAAGAATATCTGAAAATTATTACCTTTTAAAAGTATTATCTTTTATATACAGGAGTAAACATTTAGATTTCAGAAGTGCTCAGCATCTAATTGCTGAGAGATGTGCAGTTTTTCTAAGATCTGTACCCTTTGCAGATACTTGTGTGTATATTGTGTGCTCTGCAGCAATGGGTGTACCATGCTTCTTAGTACAGAAGCAATTATCCTGTTAAAGCATCACTGAATGTAGTGGATTTCAGAAATCTGTAGTTTTAGGGCATTCTTTACTTTTGGCTCTCATGTTAATAGAAAGTTGGCTGTGTGCCTTTATGTTAACTGGAAAAAAATATAATTAAGCTTTTTTTTCTGAAATTACTATTTTCAACATAGAGTACACTGAAGTTGGCTTCTAATAAAGATTTTGAGTTGCCACTTGAATAATTTTTACAGTCTTACCTGAGCATCAGTTACTTGCATAACAATTTGAAACAATTATTTTAAAATCTAGTGGATCATCCTCTACTGCTGTGTTGGGGGGAAGAAGTAAGGCACTCAGTAGTGTGGATCAGCATATTAGAAAGTGAGCAACTGGGAGGTAAAACTCCTGCACTAAAATGAGAGGCAAGCATTTGCATGTAGTTTCTTGGAAGCAGTTTAACCTGATTCATCATGTTTTTAGATGTATGCAAATGAATTCAAGAGATGAAGCAGGTGTTGGCCCTAAGAATTTTAATACTTGAAAGGAAGAGGAATCTTTTGAAAGTACTGACAGTTCTTTAACAAAAAAATCCTTAGTACCAGAACTACTTAATACCTGCCTTATGTTAATTAACATCATTACAAAGTGCACAAAATTAAAATTGGATTATGAAATAATCATCAATAATTCTAAGTGTTTTAGACCACTGCAGTTTGGCTGTTTGTACAAGGCTGCCAATGAGACGTTTTAAAGAAAAGCACTTAGCAGTTATTATTTGCAGTTAGTAAGTTTGTGAGCTCAGCTATCAGTGCCAAGGTGATGGGATGCTGTTGGATTCTGCTGAAGAATATAGGAATCACAGAGCCCCATGTCAGCTGGGCAGCACAGCACAAAAAAGATTGATTTGCATCTGAGGTAGAGGAATGCTCAGGGTTGCTCTGAGTGTGATGATGAGTCACAGGCAAACTCTGCCTCAAAGAGTGCAAACAAAGCTTATCCTCCTGGTTTTCCTCAGTGGTGGTATCACCCTTTTTACACTGCTGTGGACTTGGGCTTCCTAGGAGTTCCTAGTGTTTTTATCTGTCCTGGTCTCCTGAGCTGGTCTTCTTAACTTCTGTCTGCTACTGCCACCATCAGTCTTTTCAGCTCAGCTTTCCCTTGACCTGAACTATCTTGCGCCTTACATTTCCAGCAGATTTCTAGCAGAACTTAAGAGAGTTTGTGTGGGCAGAAAGTCATATTTTTTGTTCAGACACTAAGAATTTAATTCAATGCTCTGTTCTGCAGTGAGAGCTATGTGGAATTTTAAGAAAGTCTGTTGGTAAGGACAAGGAGAATAAAGGCCTTGTGAAAAAGAAGAGCATCCATCTTGGATAGGAACTGTTGTATATGTACATTCTGGGAGATAATGTCAACAAAAAATGAGTAAGATATTATTGAAATCTGCTGTTATACTCTTTTCCTTTAAAAAATCTAAAGGAGAATGAAGAAACAAAACATTAAACCCCAGAAGACCTGCATAGTTTTTTAGGTAAATTCAGCATAGGCAGGAGAGTGACCAGAAATTAAGTCTATGAACTAAAGGAAGAATAGACAGAAAATATTCTAATCTAAGGTGTATTATACTGTGATGTATTCATCCCTTATTTTATATTTGTATTCTTGTTTCTTAAAGCTGTTCTGTGAAGACAAAGATGCTACTAAAATATAAATTTTTTTGAAGTGTATAAGCTTTTTAAAATTCAGCTTGTGGATTTAATGGTAGCTGAGGTGCCTGCAATATATTTAAGGAAAAATAATGAAGTTCTGATATGAAATTCTGGTACAGTCAGTTATGAACATCGTGATCTCATGTTTATCTAGATACATTCATTAGGAACAAAGGTTTATATGCTCATGAGCTATTAAAGAAAATTTTCCTAATCTTGCATTTACTTTGCTTTTTCATTATTTCCTCCTCCAAGTACTGTCATTCATGGTTTATCAGTATGTCAGTTGCCAGAATCAAAACATTGGAAGAGTTTGCTATTTGGTCAGCTTTTGGCAGATGTGCTAATTTTTTTTCAGTACTGTTTTTTGACTTGTTTTTTTTCTCCCCTTAAGAAAAGAACCTCTCTCAGATATCCAGTGCAGGCAAACCCTTTGCTTAAATGTTTCAAGGTTTGGAATAAGAAATTTGTAATCCCACTTCTAGTAGAAACTGCTGACAGATATTTGTACCTGGACTGTGCACTGAAATTGAGCTGGTATGAGCTATGAAATGGGATGTGTGTATATGTGGAGAAAGAGTAACATTTTTCAAGTATTCTTAATTTCTTAATTGCAGCAGCTGTTGATTTGTTACAGTTCAGCAAAACATGAACATCCTTGAGAAATATTCTTACATGCCTCTGCTACCTCCTCCCTCCTGTGATCTGATTCTTATCTTTATCTTCCATAATCTTGACCTTCTTGCCTACGATCTCTCAAACAAAACGAAAAAAAAATTCTTCTCTTTGACTTGCTAGTTTCTGACTTTAAGGACCTTGTTAACTTCAAATATTGACTAATTACCCACCAGTGGTTCTTGTGCCCAGCAGATGATGGCAGAACTGCATTGCTTGTCAGTACTGTGTCCAGTCAATCAGTTTCTGAATGCCACAAGAAAATGTTCTTTTCATAGTTCATACTGGTAGTTCCTGCTAAAGATACATTAACTCAAGATAAAATACCTTTCTGGCAACAATTTGATTTCTTAGCACATCTCTCTGCAATGGCAAAGTTGGTCTTGTCTGTCTTTTGTGCCAGCTTGTGCCACTTTAACCTGTGTAGCAGAGTGTGAGTGACCTGTATATGTGGTAATTAGCTCCACTTTATAGCAGAACACTGACAGAACTCTGGGTGTCATTTTCAGTCTTTACACAGGAGGGGTTCCTGTGTAGCTGTGCAGTGTGCTGCTGCCACTGCTGTGGTGTTATACTGCTCAGGACATACCTCCAGTCATGTTCAAACTGGGGTGAAAGGAATATTTCAATGCAGTCGAGAGGTTAATTGTGTGAAATATCACACTGCTTACTAGAAACAGAGGAAAGCAAATTATGTTTAATCTTACCTTTGTAGCCCTAGAGGCAGAATCAGGTCTCTCACTTTCTGGCACAGCAAGGAGAAGATTATTCTGGGACTGTAGACTTTTTTTGCCTTTTGCCTCTGCATTTGCAAGCAGTAACTGAGACTGGCTGCAGAATGTCAGAAAATTATCTTGTGCCTTTGGACTTTTGTCAAGCTCTCTTTCATTCTGAAATGGTACAGTCCTAAGGATTCTGTCTCTCACTGTTTTTTAGACAAGGATGTAAAGGAATTGAAGTGAAAGTTGGTGTAGGATCAGGTCTTTGAGTTGACTACAATTTCAAAACATCAAGGTCTGCAGGTTGGCTGACCTTATGTATTGGAAAGACTCAGAGCTGTTTGGTTTTATGCTGCACTTTTACAAAAGCCTAGGAAGGTACTAATGTGATGTGACATGGATCAGGTGGATGTATGTGCCTTGTAGAAGAGAAGATACAATTTCTATTACTGTTGGAGCAAATACTAAATGGAGCTAAGAAATATTGAGGGAACTGTTCATGTTAAAGAGAAGGTTGGTAGGAGGAGTTTGCAGCCTTAGGTTCTGCAGAGTGTGTTTGCTGTGGTTTACTCTGTGCTGGGCTCCTAGGCTTCCTAAGAACCTCATTTCCTCCTTCATAGCTAAAAATGGTGAGCAACATGTGAACAGACTTGGACCTTTTAAATGAAGCTGCTGACCAGATATTTTCAAGTTGTTATGGTTGTTCAAACTTTTCAGCAGTAGCAAAGTACAAGATTGCTTTTAATTGTTTTTATGTATTCACAGGTTTGGTCTATTCTTGGCATAATCAGGTCTGTAAAACAGGGTGCTAGGTATATGCTTTAATTGAGATTCTCTATAAATTTGAAGAGATTAGATGAAGAGATGCTGCTGCAGAACTTGAATCTACTTTAATTTCTGGGACAAAAAAAAAAAAAAGG
>VZTB01003736.1:205112-295286 GCA_013397245.1 Thryothorus ludovicianus
CAGATTGTGGCTACAGATGTGTCTGTTTCCTGTCTGAGATGGAGAGGAAAAATGATCTTAGGTCAGTCAGAGGGATGTTGTGAGAGATAACTGGTTAACTTAAC
Organism: Thryothorus ludovicianus; assembly: GCA_013397245.1. Taxonomy (NCBI): domain Eukaryota; kingdom Metazoa; phylum Chordata; class Aves; order Passeriformes; family Certhiidae; genus Thryothorus; species Thryothorus ludovicianus. The sequence goes on from VZTB01003736.1 coordinate 205,217, forward strand.
CGGCTTAACTTGACACATATCCCAGGAGATCTCATGCTTGATGTGCTGAAGAAGCACTAGTTTTTCTAATAAGGTGAATATAATTGTCTTTCTAACATATTATGTTAGTCTAGTGTAAACATAATGCTAGCTCCTTCAGACAACACTCGGTCTCTTCCTTAATTTCTTTGTATCTGGTATTTATAAGAGCTGTCTAAGAGCTAACTAGCTCAGTATCCTCAATCCTTCAAAATGTTGTGTCAGCATGTGGTATTCAGAGTCACAAGGCTAATAACTGTATTATGGCAGGTACAGGGAGAAAAAAAGGTAAGTCTTATTTAAAATATAATTGTGTTTGTCTTCAGAATTTCACATTATCTTTATAGATGTTTAATGTTTATAATAAAGTAGAGTAAATCTTGTGGGAAAGCAATGAAATACATCTTGTGTTTAACTGCAAAGGGCTTACTGAGAATAAGCATGGGATTGCATGGGTTTTCATTTCAGTTGATGCTGATGAGATAAAACGACTAGGAAAGAGATTTAAGAAGCTTGATTTGGACAACTCTGGTTCTCTGAGTGTGGAAGAGTTCATGTCTTTACCTGAATTGCAACAGAACCCGTTAGTACAGCGAGTAATAGATATATTTGACACAGATGGCAATGGAGAAGTGGATTTCAAAGGTAAGAGGCACAATGTTCTGTGACAAGTGGTGGTACTTCAGAATTCCTAGAGCTTTAGAATTCGTGTTTTCCTTCATATGAGAGAGGAGAGGTGAAGATTGATTAAAATAAGGTGCTAAATCTTAGTGAAACTATATACCAGTAAAACTAGTTTCTCTGCATTAGGGCACTTCTGAGTGAAATGTTTATAAGAGTTTTTAAGGCCATGCTGACTGAGGACTACTCATGAACTATCTCTTAAAGTACACCAATTTAGACTCTTTGCTGAGGAGAGACTGAAGAAAGTGTGTGTTTCTGCATAAGTTGTATTTATCCAAATATCCAAATGAAATCTGTTCTTTGGAGTATTTAAAAAATAGTAAGGAGCCCAGGTTTTTCTGTTGATACTTCTTTTATGGGATTCTTTTTAGAAAAAAGAAGAAAAAAAATCCAAACTACCCAGAAGATTTGATTTAGTACACTTCTCAAAATTTTAGACTTATTTTAAATATTCATGTTTAAAAAGGGCCAGCAGCCTGTAATCTTCATCAGTAGTTAGTCTTGAAACAGTCTCTGACCCTTAGAAGTGGTAATGTTTGTAACTTCTGTTCAAGGTAATAGTATTTTTTGTTGCTTATGATTAGAGAAGGTTAATCAGTCTTGTATTTTTTTTAATTGAATAAAGTACTTACATCTTACTTATATTGACAGACTGGCATTTTAAATAAGATATTAATATACAAGATCTGCTAACTTTTGCAAAACCCATTAAATGTCTATAGGAATAGCTACAGTATAACCAGGATGTTGAGTTTTGATTGGAAGCAGTAATTGTTGTGTGGAACAAATTCAGAATTCCCTTGTAAAAAATAGATGGTCATGAACAATGATGATCATGTTGTCTGTGACGCTGAACTATGATTAATACAATTATCAAGAGTTGTTCCTTTTGGGAGGGAACAGAAAGTTGGCAAAATCAATTTTCTTTTATAGAAAAATACAATTTTAGTATTTCTTCAAAAGCTTTCAGTTTCAAAGTAATTCTTTACACTGAGAAACCAGTATTGAGTTGTACAATTAGAGTCTCAAGCAGAGTAGCTTTAGTAAAGGTCTTAGAGTTTTCTGTCTGGTTCTCATGAAGGTCCAGCAACAAAATTACTTAAATCCTGGTGTGACCAAATCTGTTTAGTGCGTGCTACATTGGATTTCATGTTCCTCCCACTGAAGAACTTTAAATATCAAAGTATGCAGACATTTAGGTGTCACAAGGTGGGCAATATTTTAAAGATTTGAATTTTAAAGATTAGATTGCTTTTACAATTTCTAAAATTTTCTGAATGTTGATTTCTTTGTTTATTAAAAAATACGCTTTTTTATACATGTTTTCCTTGCATTATTTAGAATTTATAGAAGGAGTCTCCCAGTTCAGTGTCAAAGGAGATAAGGAACAGAAGTTGAGGTGTAAGTATTTTGATTGTCCTTAAGAAAAATTTTCTGATCATCAGAAATACACTTTTGTATGTTAAGATTAAGAAATTGTTATATTGATATATATCAAAATTGTTATAAAGAGTGGAAAATCATGAAAGTAGATTGTAAGCATTTTGAACATTTTGTCCTTTATTTGTGTGAAGATTTGTTAGCACTTTTCTGCAGGGAAGGTTGGAGGAGGTTGGTTGCTTTCTGTACAATTTTAGTTGCTTTCTTTTTTTTAAAAAAGTAAGTTCCTCAAAGAATAGCTTACTATACAGTACAGGACCTAAAAATAGTACTCAATTCTTTGCTGTTACAGTAGGAAAGTATTAAATTCTTGTTTCAGAACTGCATCTCCAGACTCAGGCTTTAGGAGTAGAAAAGAGACCGGTTTGGTTATGGATGTAGCTTCCAATAACTAAGACTGAAATGTTTAAAAATAAATTCAGTTTTGATGCCAAGCTGTTTGAGCAAAGTAACCAGATGGGATTTTGAGTCATCTGCTTCCTGGAAGGTTGTAATTTTTTTGCTGCCTGGATGCTTTACTTCTGGTGAGGAAGATTTTCTTTTTTGGTGTTCCATAGAATGCTTTTACTGCTGGTGATAAAACAATTTAAGGTGTTTTGTAAAGTGAAATAGGTATGTTCAGTTGCTACCAAATGGTTGGTTTATTTTATTTTTATTTTTTATTACTGCAGTTGCTTTTCGCATTTATGACATGGACAAAGATGGCTATATCTCAAATGGAGAGCTCTTCCAGGTGCTGAAGATGATGGTTGGGAACAATCTCAAAGACACTCAGTTACAGCAAATTGTAGATAAAACCATAATTAATGCAGATAAGGATGGTGATGGAAGAATATCCTTTGAAGAATTCTGTGCTGTAAGTAACTTTTAAAGAAAACTTGTGACATTTACTGAGAGAGAGAGAAAAGAAACCTCTGAAGTGTTTCTCTAGAAAAAGAGCTTAAAGGTGCATTTTAAGAACTTAGAAGTTTACTGAACAGAATGCTTAAATGTAGCATTTAACCCCTGAAGGAATTGATTTCAACCCATGTGGTATATTTAATTAATCGACAACAAGTTTTAAATTCTTTCCTCAAAAAAAGTAAATGACACACTGAATCTTGATCCTTTGAAAATTGCAATAATGAGTATTTACACATTGATTTTAAATGATATATTAAAGAAGATACACTTGACAGCATGGTTTGGGTGTTGCTTTTTTTCCTAATCTTTGAATTTACGACTTCAGTTCAAACATAACTTGTTCATACTCAACAAATACGTGAATTCTAAAAAAAAGAGGGGAGAGGGAGAGTGGTGGAAATCTGCCTTCCTGCCAACTACTGAAGTGAAAAGGTTCTAGTGTTTGCATTTTGGGGATTTATTTTTTAAGCTTAATTATTTTTGTGATATCATGTAAATATCTGCAAAGAAGTTAGAGCTGCAGCCTGCAAATGCTTGGATAAACATTGCTTGTTTATTTCTTGCACTGGGTTAAAGTGTGGTTGCCTCTTCTTTTGTCTTTGGGTTTCTACTCAGGCTTCTTGCCTTGTGCTACTGATGGATTTCCCTGTTCCTTATTTTTAATTTCTTCAGTTTTTGTTGGCCTCCTGACAAGACATTTTTCAGTTCTACAACCTCTTTTTCTTTTTCTTACATTTTACCCCCTCTGAATCTGATGCTGCATATCTACAAAAATGCTTTTTCATTTGTTGTCTTTGGCACACACCATTTGGCCTTTGAATTTTGTTCCTGCATTATAAAATGTTCCTCTGACGTGGCACCTTTCCTTTTCCTTCTGCTCTGCATGGATCACACACCTGTGAACACTGGTAGTTCTTTCCTGAGTGTGTGCAGCTCTGTCAGAAATCCTCCTGCTATTCCTAAGGCTCTTTCCTTTTCCTGGGAAGGTTCACAGTTTTACAGGGCGTTTTAGAAGTCACCATTTTATTTAACATGCACAAACATACTGCAAGGTCATAATATGAGATGGAGAGGAATGCCAAAATGGTGTTATTTGCACTGGCCCTTGAGTGTGTAAGTTGTGCTAATATTGGACTACCTTGGTTTGTACATAATTAATTTCATCTCTCACAGTACTTGTAAAATGTAAATTGGTTTGGAGAGGCCTGGTAAGTACAGCCTTTAGGATTGACCTCAATGCATCTATTGAATGTGTTCTTTGCACCATGATAACTTTGAATTCTCATCTTTCTGCACCTTATTTTTCCTCCCAGGTTGTAGGAGGCCTAGATATCCACAAAAAGATGGTCGTAGATGTGTGACTCTGTAGGGCACCACCCAACACTTTTGCTTTCTTCTCCATCTCTGAAGATCTGCTCCAGATGTCCAGCAATGCTCTCTGTGTATTTAAATGGAAGTATTTTTCTCTGTGAAGCCACATTTTCCAACATGAGCCTCATGAAGCCAACTAAGTGTTATTGAAGTTTTATTCTCTCAATAACTCAGTGTAGCACTTTAAAGTCTGAAGGACAGCAAAGATGGAAAGAGCATATCAGTGTGGCGGAGAAAGGGAAGAGGTTGGCTTTTTAATTTATTTTTCTTCATCTTTTATAACAAGGAAATATCTATCTATATATATATATGTGTGTGTGTATTTATATATAGATATATATGTAGCTTTCTATATGTAGTAGCTAGGTGGGCTTTAATTTAATATACTTGATTCAGAAATAAAACTAGAGTACAAAGTGCCAAGCAGAATATTAACAGTTCAATATATGGATATACATCCTTACTTTTATTTCACACAGTTTTATATATATATAGTAGAAGAATGTAAAATTTTAACTGGGTCTTAGGTCAACTCTTTTCCTGTGACTGTTCAGATGTTTCTAAATATTGAATGGCTGACAAAGCATTGCTTCTTATTAAATCACCTTAATTACTTTTTTTTTTCCTAACATGGGAGACTAAGTTTATTTATACCTGTTACTATATTACCAGGGACTGTGTCTCTTTGCTAAATAACTTAGTACAGTTCTACTTAATATGAGAACATAGTTTAATGCTACTGCCAAGAACTAGTCCTTGTGTGCATATAGTGACTGCGGAATGCTTTGATGGCTGTTAGATTCCATCACCCAGGAATTGGGAGCAGTTACAGCTGTCCTAAAGCCAAGACAACTCTGCTGTTCTGGGTTCAATTTAGATACAGCTGCTTAAGGTGGTAGATGCATTCATGATCTTCTCTTGTGCTTAGCTTAATGAAATTAGGATCAACGTAACTGTGCAGGATTCCCATCTACTTATTTTATACAATATTTAGATTATAAAATGTTCTTGCCACTTAAATTCTGTTGTTTCACCCAAGATAGTTTTCCCCCTTGCATTTAAAAAAATACTACAGGTAGCTAAATAATTGGTAATATTTTATATATATATATATATATGTATATATGATTCATATGGGGGGAAAATCTTGTTAACCTATGCCATAGAGGAGGAAAACTACACACTATCTAAATTTATACCTCTTGCGGTTCTCCAGTCCTTTTCCTGGAGATTTTTTTTTCTTTTCTAGATTTGTCCATATCATAATTTGTAATGGAAAGTAACTTGATCTATTTGTGTGATATAAAAGTAGCGAGCCATGTTTTACAACTTTATATCATCCCTTCCCTTTTCTGCAGTGGTACTATTGGCTGGAAGAAAAACATTTGCTAGATTTTTTAGGACAGTACATCTTTCCTGTATAGTAGTTTTTCTATTTAAAAAAAATTGTTTTATAATGAGCAGTGGAAAGTGCAGGTTGTCTGAACCTCTTCAATCGAGCACCTGTCTGCCATAGCTGTTCCTTCAACTGAGTGCTGCACATCATGGGCTCTGTCTGTGAGAGAGAAATCCAGGTGCTTAGTGTCCTTGCATGACATGAAGTTTTGCATGTAGATCGATTTGAAATGTTCCTCTTGTTTACATAATTTGCATAATTAAAAAGATAATGTTGCCAAACTTTGGTAAATGTTAATGTTCAAAACAAAAATCTCCACTACATGTAACTTTTTTCTTCTTCTGGATCAGTACGTGGTTTATAATCCCAGCCAGTGGTTGTACCTGTTCTAGTGTCAACTGCCATGTGCTCTGCTTCAAGGGGGAATTAGTCTTTCGTGAATTTTTTGTACATAAATATTTGTTACAAACATTTTAGCAAATGCTTTTGGTTTTTCTTGCTTGTGCATATCTTGGCTGGCATTATAGAAATTAGTGCTAATGTTATTTCCTTAGGGGGACTGGAAAGGGAGGGATGAAGTTTTTCTTTTCAGTTTGTGTGGGGAAAAATGATTTATGTTGAATGTTTAGTTTTTCCTCTGCATGCTACACAATATATTGTGGGAACTATAAGAACCTTCATACTGTATGAATACAAAATAAAATATTTGAACCTTGGCTGGAGTGCTCAGTACCTTTCCTGTTCACCTTAAAGCATCTCTCCACCTTGCTCTGAAGAAAACTCGTTCATATTTTTTTGTTCACGCCTCGATTATTAAGGTTTACTGAAAAACTCCACAGGGTGCAGTCTGCTGAACACTTAGTTCTAGGGTTCATTTCAGTGTTTCAAAACTTGTTGAGGTTGTTTAAAGGCTCATCTGGTTCTCTTTGCTAAATATTCAAAGTGGGTAACATACTTTGTTTGAAATCCTTGCAGAAAGGAGTTTTAAAAACCAAACCAACCCACCCTAATTCTGATCTTTGCGCTGACACCAGACCTCCTTGCACAGGCATGCCCTTCACAGCAGTTCTGTGCTGTGCTGTTTGGGGTGCAGGTGTTTGGACCTTGTGGGTGCTGCTCTCTCCTTTCAGCTGCTTTTGGTCACTGTTGGTATGCACTTAATTTAGGATAAACATTAATTTTAATTAATTGTTTAACAAAATGATGTGCTTTTGCCTCATTCTCCCTTATCTTTCAAGCTAATTTAAATAATTTAAGCAGCAGACAGAAAACACAGTGCATCTCTAACTGCTTGGAATGAGCACGCTGTCCCCTGTCTAGCTCAGACTGCTAAAAAGTGTGTGTTGAGGTAACCAGCAAGTCTTAAATCTACTGACAAGTGAAGGCTTGAATCAATTTGGCTGTAGTGATAATCCCATACTGTGAAGTGCTGTTCTGGAAACTTGGACATTGACCTAAATGCTTACTCGGTTTGCCTGTGTGTTTGATATTCTCAGTTCAGTTTGTTTTCATTCCCAAGCCTGAACTGAATTGTTTTGTGAGAACTTTGCAGAAGACTGCCTGGCAGGTTTAGGACAGGATTCATTTTTAAATCATACTGGGACTGGTCACTCTTAACTTCTCCCTCCACTTTTGTTGCATTGTGCTACTTATGTAACATTTTAGAGAGGAGACACACAGGATCTTAGAGTTGTTGGTGCTTCGGTATGCTGGAAAGTATCTAACCTGGTGGCTCTTGGCTTCACTAGGCTGTCCTTACAGATCATTTTTAGGAATTAAGAAATCTATATATGTGCAGATTCAGGATTCAGTTCAAATTTGTTATTTACCTCTTCATCTTACTCTTTTCACATGATGCATTGTTCAGCAACAGCAGCAGACACTCAGTGCACAAGCCTGCCATTGAATTCTGCGTTCCAGTTGACTCCTCCGTTTCTCAGGAAGTTACTAAACCATGATGTGTGGTTATAAATGCTTAACTGCCAATTCCTTTAGGTTCAAAACATTAAACACTGAGGCTTTCTGAAGAAGCATTTTAAATCTGATGATCAGAAAATCCATAATGAAGCAGGTTTTTGTTTGAGGCTGTTCAAGTAAAATCATGGACTTTTGATATAGACACCATTTAAAATACCTTTTAATGACAAGACAAACATTAGGTATGTTCAAATCAGACCACATGTCCAAAGGCAATCAGACTGCACAAACAATCCTGTTTTTCTTCTGGACTTTCAAATCCCGCAGAAAACTGCTGACTTCTGTAGCTCTTGGCTTCATGTATGGACTTCTGGAACCTGGACTTCTGGCCCCAGTCTCTGGCGGTACAGCTCAGAACCTTTCAGCTGCTCTGCTGGCCACTGCCCTAATATTGCCATAAACTTTGGATGGAGGACTTCCTGCAGAAGAAGGCACAAATCTAGTCAGGAAACGAGGTAATCTCTCACAAAAATGGATATGTTGTGCTCACACCTGTGTTAAAAGTGGAGAACTAAGAAAAAGAGTGAGAAGGATGGTCAAGGTCAGTAGCCCTGTCTCACTGCAAGTGCAGAGCTCAACTTCTGCTTTCAGAGTGGGCTGCTCCCTGTGGCTTTTGAGACCTCTTAGGGAATGCTGGAGTTAAGTCAAAAAACAGAACATCTTTCTGCAATATAGTGAGGGTTTTGGAGCCAGAAAGCAAGTCCAGGATTCCCTGCTTTTCCCCCAGATTTTTCTCTTAAGAGCAATAAGCTAACTGCCAGCAAGCTATTTACTCCAAATGTAGGTGTGGAGAGGACAGGGAAGAGGGTGAGAGCCACAAAGCAGTTTCTCAGACTTCAAGATCTGTATGTAGTGAAGTCATATCTAATTAGATAAGAGGACTTACCTAAAATTAGATTGCAAATTGCTGTTCGTGCCATTTTAATGTTCTGAAAAGATCCCAAAATATGAATTTTTCTGTAAAAAGCAAAGTAGCAGTAGTTAACGGAAAGTTACTTAGCAGATTACACAGTTAATAGAGAACTGGAGGTTAGAGATAAATGTGGAATTTTGTATCAGTGTACTAGTTTCTTTTCTACACTTGCAAACAAAAAAAACGCCAACTGAAACCCACAAAACCCACAACCTAAGACTTGTGCTCTTCTAAATCCTTTTAAAATGGATTTTACTATTTGCAAATTTAAGCATAGCAGCTTCAGGAGGAAAATGTTGCTGTGTTGGTGAGTTAAACTTTGATTATTCATAAGAAGGAATTCTGAGGCTGTGGGGAATGACTAAATTCTAGGTGGGCTGGTGACACTGTAATTCTCACAGCAAAAGGTCATATAACTTGTGCTCATTAAAATACTCTCTCAAGTATTTTTTCTTACTACTACACTACAACCATTTCATAAATTTTAAGTTATCTTTGTTCCTGGCAGAGGACATGGATTAGCTGAGAGGTTGTGCTTTGCCTAGGAGGAAGTCAGGCTGTACTTACGCGTCAGCAAGAACGATGCGTGTCCTGGTCACATTTTCTATGGTGAATTTGGTTTTTCCACCTTTCCCTGCTATTCTCCCTATTGCTCTTGACAGATGATCTCCTTTCAAAGGTTTGACTGAAATGAGAATAGCATGCCCCGGGTAACAGCAGTGGTGTGTATTCCTGTTAATATTTCCTTTGGTCAAGTTGCTGGAAACAATTCATGCTAAGTACTATCAAAGCAACTTCACTGGTCAACACAAATCCATCTGGATTTTGGCTTTTTTTTGACTAGTTGTTCACACTGCATCCAGTGCTGACATAGAGTTTCTGGCACACAAAAGTCTCCTTCAGAACTGCAGAGGAAGGCACTGCACTTCATGTTGAGAAAATGGAGTCAAAGTGCACCAAGTTTATACTCATAGAAATGAAGTAGATCAGGTTTAGATCCTGCTCTGTGGGGGACTCCAAGGAGTCCCAGTACTACATACAATTAGATCTTTCTCGCTTTCTTGATCCTTGAGGGCAAGTGATACAAGTGGAGCACAGGGAAAGAAAAAAACAAACCCATATTAGCCAGACACACACGGCTTCTTGAATGCTGCAGCAGAAAATACTCACCATCTGTAACTTCAAATGACTCTAGAAAAAGATCGTCTAATCTGATGAGAGCAAGGGCATCCTAAAAGAGCAGGAGATCTGTTATCAGTAATTATTTTGTTTGGTAACACAGCTGAAAGCTGCTGTTCTCTTTATACACCTAACCTAGCAAATAATAGCTAAAAGTAAAAACTTTTTTCAACAGTAATACAAATATTTCTAGAGAACCCTACACAGGCTTGGATGCCCCTGCACTCAGCCCTGCCTCCCCACTGCAAGTGAATCCAGTACAGGTTTAGAGCAAGGAGCAGGACCTACAACACTGAAAAAAGTGGGCTTGTTTTCTCCAACAGCCCTATTTAGTAATTACTGATGATCTGGGTGAGGTGATTGAGTTCACCTTCAGCAAATCTGCAGATGACTCAAGCTGCAAGTGCAAGTGTTGACCTGTTGGAGGGTAGGAAAACTCTGCAGAGAAACCTGGACAGGCTGTGGATAGATGGGCCAAATCCATTAATAGGAGTTTTAACAGGTCCAAGTGCCAGGTCCTACGCTTGGGCCACAAGAATCCCCTGCAGCGCTGCAGGCTGGGGACAGTGGGTGGACAGTGCCCAGGCAGAAAGGCACCTGGGGGTTCAGCCAACTGAACACAAGCCAGCAGTGTGCCCAGGTGGACAGAAAGCCAATGGCATCCTGGCCTGTCTCAGGAACAGTGCAGCCAGCAGGAGCAGGAAAGTGGTTCTCCCTGTACTTGGCAGTGGTTAGGCCACACCTTGAGTGCTGTGCCCAGGACTGTTTGGGGCACCCAGTTTAAGAAGGACTTTTACATGCTCGAATGTGTCCACAGAAGGGCAGCAAGGCTGATGAAGGGTCTGGAACAAAAGTCCTATGAGAAGTGATTGAGGGAGATGGGGTTGTTCAGTCTGGAGAAAAAGAGGCTCAGGGGAGACCTTATCACTCACTATAGCTGCCTGAAAGGAGAGTGTAGCCAGGTGGGGGTCAGTCTCTCCTCCCAGGCAACCCAAGCAAGTGACAGGGTAAGAGGACAGAGTCTTAAGCTGCACCAGGGGTAGTTTAGGCTGAACATCAGGAAGAAGTTCTTCATAGAAATAGAGAGTAGGCACTGGAATGGGCTGCCCAGGGAGCTGGTAGAGTCACCATCCCTGGAGGTGTTTAAAAAAGGACTGGATGTGGCATGCAATGCCATGGTTTAGTTGCTAAACTCATAGATTGGACTTGATGATCTCAAATGTCTTTTCCAACCTAGTTAATTCTGTGATTCTGTGAGTTTTGCACAGACTAGAGATTATTGGCTTGGACTTAAGAAAAATGAACAGTCTCTACCAGTGCAGAGTACCTCAGAGACAGATTATTGGTTTAGGCTTGTCTCACATTACCTATGTGCTCTGTTTATGCACTGTTTGAAGGCTACTTTTTTATCCAGCATTATCTTAAGAAACTGGATGTCTACTCCAGCCACAATTTCTAGAAAACCACCTAAGGATTTTTCTTTCTTTCTTACTGTAATTTGCAGAGAGGCCAGGGACAGATCAGCAAAGTGGAGCAATCTCACAATGTGGTTGTTGGGAGACTCACCTCTACTTGAAATCCAAGTAAAAAGGCTTTCACAAAATCAGCTGCTTTTGTCAGAGCACTGAGATCCTTTGTCTCTTGACAAGTCTGCAAGACAAGAAATTATTTTTGCAAATTAAGACCAGGCAAGTTAGGAGCAGAATTTAAAAAATCAGTCTGTGCTTGGAGAGGAGAGAAAAGCTTCTGAAAATCCACACCACCACTTTTGGTGGAGAAAACCCAAAACCTACACAAACTACACTCCAATAGCAAACAGCAGAAAAAAGAGAAGGGTGGTGATGGCAGGAGAGTTATTCTAATGACAATATTCTAAAAATGACTTAGCAGGTGAATGAAACTCATTTCACAGTTTTATATTCATGATGGGTATGGGAAAATGAAATCAGCTTGTTTAAGAACAAAACTACCTTGCTTTTCACCAGACATGATTTCATATCAAAAAGTGCTGTTAAAATCCCAGGGTTTTCTCCTGCACAGTTATTGAGTGAAACTGCAGGAGTTCCTGTTCCTCCGTACCTTCCCCCTGAAGTTATTTCTAGGAAGTGTAAATATGGGATGATTCGGTCACCTTTCCTGCCATCAGACTTGTGATAACATTTCATGGTTAGGAATCAAAATTCCTGTTGTTGTCTGTATTTTCACCATGACACTGGAAGATCTCATATGTCAATGTTGCCAATACAGTGAGTCATACATCAAGACTTTGGAAATGCTCTTAAAAAGTCCTAGTGTGAACATTTGTCAGAGAAATAAGGATACAGAAAAGGAGAAATAAGGCTACAGAATGAGCATCTACAAGATTTATAGGTTTATACTGGTGTCTGTGCCCTAAGGTATTTCAGTGCAATCCATTAAAGAAAAATCACATGATATTAAACTATGGGCCCTTATCATCTGCCACAAATAAAGACAAATTAGAAGATTCAGTGCCCCCTTAAAAGACACTGTTTACTGTAGGTAAGTATTTGGTAACCTTAACTAGCTGAAAAGCATTGAATTACAAAATCATATCTAAGACATGGATAAAAATTCTTCCTTAATGCTATAGTACATAACTTTCTCCAATGAAAATTGAACACTCCTCCAGCTTCTGTGGGCTCCTTCTGGAAGAGAAAATTAGTTTTGGATTTTACTTGTTCTAAGCAATAATTGCCAGATTTGATCCCGGGGAGGTGACATCACACAGTTTCACTTTTTCCAAGCATTATATGGGATTTATGACTTCTCTAGTCTTTAATCTGTGGATCAAGACGACGCACGAGGAGAGGCCCTGCTTTTCAGGAGGCAGAATCATGGAATGGTGTAAGGGGTGGGAGCGGACCGTGAGATCCTCATGGGACCCCTGTCACTAAACCAGACTGCTCCAGGCCTTATCCAGCCTGGCTCTCAACACTCCTAGGGTTGGGGCAGCCGTGGGCAACCTGTTCCAGTGTCTCACCAGTCTCTCACAGCAAAAAAATCCTTCCTAACATCCACACTAAACTTCCTCTCTTTTAATTTGTACACGTAACTCCTGTCCCGTCACTACAGCCCCTGACAAAGAGCCCCTCTCCCGCTTCCTTGGAGGCCCCTTCAGATACTGGAAGACGTCGTGAGGCCTGCACACAACCTTCTCTTCTAGTTACGGGGAAGACAGAAGAAGTTACTCCCCTTACCTTGATCTCAACATTTCTCGTTTTCAAGTTGAACCTGATTTGAAGCTGCAGATGCTCCACGATGGGCGTGAATATCTTCATCCAGTTCTCCTTAAGCGGCGTGTACCTGTTGGCTGGCACAGGGATCTTCCTCAGCTCCCCTTTCCCAACCTGCCGGGGACGAGACACAGTCGACCGTGAGGCGGGGGCAGGCGGGGAACCAGGGCCGGCATTTCCCCGGCCGGAGCCCTGCGTACCCCGAGCGCCTCAGCGGCCACTGGCGGGAACGCCGGCCGCTTGCTGGGCCGCGGCTCCGCCGTGTCCATGGCAGCTCCCGCCGCCGGCTCCTCGCCGCCCGCCCGCCGCTTCCTGCGGCTCCGCCGGGACACGACGCTGACGAAGCCGCCGCCCGCGGCCGCCGCGGCCTCCTCCATGTTCGCCGCGGAGCACACGTGGTGCCGCCGCCGGCGGAAGGGGCCGGCGTGCGCTTCCGCCGGGATGTCGGCGGCGGTGGGCGCCGAGCGGCCGCAGGTGGTGTCGCACGTCCAGCAAGCGCTGAGCTACACCGTGTTCGACTGCAAGTGGGTGCCCCGCAGCGCCCGGCTGCTGTGCCTGGGCAGCGCCGCCCGCGGCACCGGCCTCGTCCAGCTGTATGAGCTGCACGGAGCCCGCCTGGAGCTGCTGCGGGAGGTGAGCGCGGTCCTCTCGGGAACGGCTTCCAGGGTGCTCGCCCAGAGCCCGGGGATGAAAAAAAGGAGCTGGTTTACGTGTTACTTGTGCTGATGCAGTGATGCCCTGACGTTTTTTGATAAGGGGTAGCCTCCGCCGCTCTCGGAAATGTTGTAGCCGGGTGGGAGTCTGTCTCTTCTCCCTAGTGACAGAACAAGGAGACATAGACTTCAGCTGCTGAGGTTTAGATTCGATATTAGGAAGAATTTCCTCACAGAAAGGGTTATTAGACCTTGGAATGGGCTGCGCAGGGAGGTGGTGGAGTCAGCGTCCTTGGAGATGTTTAGGCAAAGACTGGATGTGGCACTCGGTGCCATGGTTTAATTGGCATGGTGGTGGCCGCTCCTAGGTTGGACTCGACCGTCTCAGAGGCCTTTTTCAACCTAACTGAGGCGATGATTCTGTGATTTTGATTACTGCCGTGTTTTGTAGGTTCTTTTCATGTGTTGCGTTATGGGTTTCTGCCTGTGCTTGGCTTTTTTGGGGTGTTTTTTCATTTGTTTGTTTGAGGGGTTTTTGTTGTTTGGGTATTTGGTTGGTTGGCTGGTTTTTGATTGGTTTTTGCGGGCTTTTTTGGTTGGTTGATTATTTGCTTTTTTGTTTGATTGTTTTTTTTCTCTCAGATTGCCCTTTGATTGTTTGCTGCTTCTGAGGCACAGCAGTTCCTCAGGTGCACAAGGCCCCACTAGGCCACAAGCAGAATTTTTTCTACAAGACTTTGCTTTTCTGTGCATAAGGACTAAACTCAAAGTGTAGCTTGCCTACAATAGCATTTTGATAATATTTTGCACCAAATATCCCTTGTGTGTTTTGCTGACACTTGCCCCTGTGCACTCCCAAGAGCTGCATGGTCTGTGGGTGTTTTTGCCTTTTCCATGTGCTGACACAGACGTTGCCTTTCTTTAAAAGATCGAAAAGCCCAAACCTATAAAATGTGGAACTTTTGGTGCTACATCTCTGCAGCAAAGATACTTAGCTACAGGAGATTTCGATGGAAACCTTAACATATGGTAAGCATGTTATTATATTCTCTGGAACCGTTTTCACTTGATGTTGTCCATGTCTGTCAGAACAGAGGCTTCTCTTTGTGGCTTTTGCATGAGATGCTCTCCATGCTGCCCATGGTTGGGACCCAGTGTAAGCTTTGCTGGCTACTGTATTTGGACCGTGTCTGTTTGATAGAAACAACCCAGAATTCTGCACCGTGTTTAATTCTGTTCTTCTTCACTCTCATCTTCTGCATGCAGCTACAAAAATTTGTTAAAGTTCTGTGATGTTGTCCTCTGAAAAAAGGATTTTGAATGTATGCATAAATACAAATAAGAGGTTATGTCCAACCTAAATTTTATGTCTAGATTAAATAGGTATTTTTAATCTTGAAATTCCAAATGTTTCCTTCAGGTCCCTGAATTATTTGTGTAATTAATGTCTAGGTAAATTTATGATCAAATAAAGTAGTAATGTTAAAAGGAGAATATTTATTATCATTACTATTATATTGCCCCGTGTTAAGGAACTCCTGGTTCTTGTTAGAATAGCAAGAATTACGTGGAACAGTTTCTAGTTGAAATGTAAAATAAAATTCTGAAGGATTGTCAAAGGCAATCAGTGAGAAGGGACTGTGAAATTCGGCTGGATACAATATTCACCTGAATTTAAAGAGCAGTAATTGTAGGAGACTGTTGTGTGCCTGGTGAATGGGACAGCAGACGGAGACTAGAGATCTCTGAAGCTGGATCCTAGAACTTAGGTTTTATTACAAAGGGCGTGGGTGCAAGCTAGGACCTTGCTTAGAGCTGCTAGCTTCGCTGCTGCTCAGAACAGGCCAGGAGAGACAGATCAAAAGACTGAGGAGCAAGAGATAAGAGCAGATAAGAGCAGGAGCAAGAGAGCAAGGAAAGCTAGGAATAAGAGTGAAAGAGTAAGAGCAAGAGAGTAAGAGCGTAAGAGAGTAGGAAAAAGAGAGTAAGAGAAAGAAAAGAGAGCGAGCTTCTTGTTACAATGCAATAAATCCTCTTCTATGTTGAATATTCTAATTTCCACTAACCAGTCTATTACAAGATACAAATTCTATGGCATTTACATACAGCCTATAAGAATCCTTACATTACCATATTTATCAGCAAGCAGAGGGTCTTGCTTATCTAAATAAGAGGGGATTACTCTCAGCCAGACATACCAGCTTTTCAGTTGTTCAGCAGCTAGGGTTTTGGTATGTCAAAACCTTTCTCTTCATTTCAATCTCGTTTACAGTTTCCACATTCTTAAAGTCTTTTGTCAAGCAATCATATTTGTAAGGCTTTCCTGTTTCATCCTTCCCAACAAGTAGTCAGAGCTAGGTGGGGATCAATGAATCAAGTTATTTTATAGACCTACTGAAAGTAAAATTAATTGGAGTATTTTGATCTGTAGTGTGATTCATTTTTGAGATCAGCGTAAAAATTGGGTCTGAGCGGTTGCTGGGGTGTATTCCACAACTGCCTTTACAAATAGAAAGGTCCACAACAAAAACTTGGTTTTGCTGGAGAGGTCAAGCAAAACCTTTTGGAGAGTCCACAGCAATAGCCAAAGAAGGAATCAAACAAAGACTCATGGTTCTTAGTGGTGATATCCATATTTGTTCTCACCGTTAATCTGAGCTTTTGTGATTTGTGCTCAAGTTTCCTTTCATTTTTATACAAATCCTGAGTGTCAAGGAAAAATGCCATGTTTTCTGTTCTTTTTCTTTCTTGCCTAGGAATTTAGAAGCTCCTGAAATACCAGTGTACTCTGTGAAAGGTCATAAGGAAATCATAAACAGTATAGATGGTGTAGGTGGCTTAGGAATTGGGGAAGGTGCACCAGAAATTGTGACTGGCAGTCGAGATGGTGAGTTAGTGAACTCTGCAAGTCTTTCCAGTTCCTCTGAACCTGCAAGCTCTTGATGGCAGGGCACAGTCTGCCATCCAAACTAATTACAAGCTGTTGCAACTAGTTCTTTGTACACTGTCTTTTGAATCTTGCTTGGGAGTGATTTTTTCTAATTCTTCTAGAAGTCACAGACAAGCAAAAGGTACTGTTGTCACTGGGCATGAGACAGAAGGAACACAAATCAGAATAAATGCAAAATAACAGCTAGAGAAAAATACATCCTTAACAGATGCTTTCACTCTGTTTTTGTTTGGTTTTGTGGTTCTTTCTTATATCATAAAACACAGTAAGGCTTTCTGGAATTGAAAGAGTTGCTCCTGTCTTTTGAATGATTAGGGTGAAAAGCAAAGGGCTTTCCTGGGAAGGTGAACACAGTATGACAGTGTATTCCTAACACAAAATCTATTGTCTTTCATTCCTAGGAACTGTGAAAGTGTGGGACCCAAGGCAGAATGACACTCCAGTGGCTAGCATGGAACCTGTACAGGGGGAGAGCAAAAGAGACTGCTGGACTGTGGCATTTGGTAATTGATCAGATCGTGACCATTCTTCCCTCTCCTATGACTGTGCTTTGATGATTGTCAGTGTATTTCAGGATGTTATGTAATACTGTGTTTTGCATGGATGCATAAGTAGCAGGTTTTGCTTTTCTACACCATTAAATTTATGTGTGGGTTTTTTTCTTCAACATAAACCATTTTTGTGGGTTTGTGATAGTTAGGTTTTGGACTCATTCTCCCATCACTTTTGGTCACCATTTGTAGTTGGACTTGATCGTCTTAAAGGTCTTTTCTAATCTCAATGATTCAATGATTCTGTGACTAACTCACCAATGATTCACAGATAAGCTATGCAAGCTTTATTTATGTGCCTAGGAATGTAAAAACAGTATATCCAGCTGTGTGGTTCTGAAGGAGTGTAAATGTTGCCAGGTACAGGGAAACCATCACTGTTGCAGCTACCAAGGTAGTTCCAGCTACCAAGCATTAAGGAGTTATTTTAAGAGAAGACCCTTGAAAGCTTGAGAGCTAACAGCTGTGCTTGATGTGAGCTCTGCATTTTTCTCTGGAGAGAGCAAAGCTGCTTGTGTCCTACACGAGATTTTTCTAGGTCCTTCAGGTCTGAAAACCATCCAATTCACTACATGTTAATATCCCAGCAGTCACTTTTTGTTGTTGTTGTATAAATGTAAGTTGAAACTGCAGGCCTGGGACTTCCAAAATGTACAGGCTAAAGATATTTTTTGTTTTCTGGTTAATTCTCTCTCTGCATCCAGGCAATGCTTATAATCAAGAGCAACGTGTTGTATGTGCTGGATATGACAATGGGGACATTAAACTGTTTGACTTAAAAACCATGTCACTACAATGGGAGACCAACATTAAGAATGGGGTAAGGAAATCATAAAAGTATTTTTCATTCCAGCTCCTGTGTAGGATGGAAAAATTAAAAGGACTCTGTGTAACTTACTCAGAAGATGTTTCTGCTGAGATTGTACCAAGGAATCTTTTTCTTTAGTTTCAGCAAGTTGTACCCCACACATTCTTGATCAGGACAGGATGGGGTACTTTTCAGTGGATTCATGTTTTCAGATGTGCTTGTTTATTTCCTGTTTGGTGATGATATTATTGTGGAAATAACCAATGATTAATACATATTTACAAATCACAAAACACCCATTGTTTTAACAGTGGCTGAATTACAAGACTGAATTTATCGTGTTCTGTATCCAGGTTTGCAGTGTGGAGTTTGACAGAAAAGATATAAATATGAATAAGCTGGTGGCCACATCGCTTGAGGGAAAATTCCATGTTTTTGATATGAGAACTCAGCATCCAACCAAAGGTTTTGCTTCTGTTTCAGAGAAGGTATGGGGAGACTGAGAATTTCTTAATAAGAGACAAACTTTCTAAATTCATGCTGTCAAATTACTACATGTGTACTACAAAGAGGTAAGAAATGCCCAGGTTACTTTATAAAACTTCTTTTGTTTGTTTCTTCAGTTTTGTTTTGTTTTTTGTTTAGTGAACAAAATCTGGTGATAATTCAAGAAAAGGCACTTTTGTGCTGAAGTTCCTTAGGACTTCCTTTTTTTAGAAATGCTGAATGTCAACTTAGTATTTCTTAGTATTTTCCATACTATCATTCAAAGCAGGTAAGGTGTTGGAGGTACTTTATTCTGAATCAAAGAATTCTTCTACAGAATAAACCAATAAATTTTATTTATTTATTTATTTATAAATAATTGGGTAATAAGGTGTGAAAATAGAATTTGTTGTTCATTTAGTGCATTTAAGGTTTTTCTTTTGGACATTTGCAGACAGATATGCATTAAGTCAGAGGACAAGTTGGGGTTTTTCCCTAAGTGATTTCTGTAGCTTATATGATCTTAGTGCCCTGGCTGAGGTTTGCATTGTTGACTGTGTGTTTTGTTTGCACAGTGTTTGTAACATATTCCCTTCCATAAATGGCATTAACCATCCACTATGGGAAGGCTGGGCTCTCTTCACACCAGTGATCTCTGTTTTAAGATTGTGTCCTTTTCTATGAAGTTTGTCCCCAAATTACTTCTGTACAATGCTGATTTCTTTTTATTAGGCACAAAAATCTACCATTTGGCAGGTTCGGCACCTGCCACAGAACAGAGATATATTTATGACAACTGGAGGATCTGGGAGCCTTCATCTCTGGAAATAGTAAGTGATCACTTCTCCAGCCAGGAGTTAGAAACCAACCATTTAATAAAGAATCTTTCTGAAAATGATGAGTGGGAGAATGAGAATGATAAGAAATATTCTGTTTCCAACCTCAGAATATCTGGTTAAAATGATTGCTTACAAATGCGGTAGAAAGGGTGATTTCAGTGTCAGTACTTGATCTGGAATCTTGAGTTAATCCCTAAGGGAATGTGACAGCACAGGTGAATCTTGCCCCTTGTTGTCTTAACCTAATGAAGATCTAATTATATCCTTGGTTAACAAGGTGATAAATAGAAAAAAATCGGTTTCTTAAAATTCTCATATGGTAGCAGTTACATCTGAGAAGAATATTGAAAGCCTTGACTTAATGATTCTTACGTTTACATTTTCTTACATTACATGGAAAAATAATTTAATTGTCCTAAATGCATTGAAGTTGGTTTAAGTTTCAGAAGCATAGTTGTGATGAAATTTTTCTGCCTGTGGTAAAAGCCAACCAGTTAAAAAATGAAGAGCCATAGGATAGGGCTATCAGGATTCAAAATTTCCTATCTCCTTTTTTCTGTCATGAAGTGTTTACTAAAGTATGCAGTGTAGATATAGCTGCATATGATTACTCATTCCTTTTAAGACATTTATTTGCTTTATCTCTATAGCAGGAAATAGAGAGGATGATGATGTGTTTGTATCAATAGATTTCTAAGTACTTGTTTTTGTTTTCCTTTTCTCATTGGCAGTGAGTACCCAGCCCAGCGCTCGAAGAAGGATTCGGAAGGATCTGAGATGGGGGTGGCAGGGTCTGTTAGCCTCTTGCAGAATGTTACTCTATCAACACAGCCCATCTCTAGCCTGGACTGGAGCCCTGACAAAAAGGGACTGTGTGTCTGTGGGGCTTTTGACCAAACTGTGAGGGTGCTGATAGTTACAAAGCTGAACAAAATTTGACAGGAGAAATAGACTTTCTGATGAGAAAGCACTATAGTTTGCAGTCTGTAAATACAGGAGCGTGAGCCCTTCTATTTCTAATTTAATTTCTTACTTAATAAAACTGGATTAAAGAAATAGAAGCCAGATTTTTCTACTGAAAGTTCAGATATGTGCAGTTAAGAGTTGTTTAGCTGATTGTGCTGTGATGACTTGAAATTGTCTGGGCACAAATTTAACCTTCTAGAAATGTGAATTTACACTTAAAATAAAATGTGCCTTTGTGTTAACACAATTTCGGAGTTCGCTTGGGTTTGTGTTCAGTTTATTCGTAGTGCAAATCTCTTCACACTTGTTAAATGGTCCGGCTTTATTATATATAGTATTGTCCATGTCCATTCATGCAATGGGAACTACTACAGAAACTCGTTGTGTTACTGGATTTATTAATTAGAATGTTTGTTAAAGTGACTTATGACTATTTAATACACTAGAGAAACGATAATAAAGGCTAAAATATTAAGGTTTGATGGGTAAGGTTTTTATTCAAGATCATACTGAAATTAAGCTATAGAGCAAAATGCAATGTTTTATTATTTTAGTTGGGTTCCCTATTAAGTTTATATGTTTAGTATCTGTTTTCAACTTGATATTCTACAAATAAAATTATATATAGTGTTTTCTTAATATGAACAAAGTATATTATTCAGATATGCAGAAATTTAGAGAAGTAACGTATAGAAAAACCTCACAGGCTATTAAACTCTAGACTTTGTGGAATGGAGAAATCCTAAATGCCTGTGTAGCAGAGGGTGGGCAGGAGGAACATTACAGTAGACCATAAAGTGTGTCTGTGAACATCCTTGGTTTTAGTAGGTCACTGATATTCTCCTCCAGCTTGTCTACAAACTTAGCTTCTTGTATCTCAGATTTAGCAAGAGGCAGCAGGGATGAAAACACAGGCAATGTAGGCTAAATATTTTGTGGAAGACAAAGATTTATGAGTGTCAGCTGTCTTCTTTAGATTTCAAACCACTCCAGGGAGATCTCCTAATGGGATACAACTTAGAGCAAGAACTATTAAACAACAGTTCTTACGGCTCCATGGGCCTCAAAAATATGAAATGTGTGTTACCTCTGTGCATTTAATTTTGAGATTCATCTTATTTCTTGTTTTGAAAATGAAGAGATATGTTCCCCTCGTGAGTAGCTGGTTTCATGCAAACATGACAGTTTGCATATCAGGAGCTTGCAAAAAACTGGGAGCTGGAGGAAAACACAGATGGAAGGTGGTATGTCCTTGTTCCTTAAAGGTAAGTGGCTATACCTGTGTATCTACAAAATGAAAGACAGTTACTGGTTGGAGAGAAGAGCTGTTGCTTCTGCCTGCACTGTGCATTATCTCCTCAACAGATTGGATTTCTGCTTCTTCGAGGCTAGACCAGAAACTTAAGCAGACCAAAAGTGGCCTGTGGCAGCCCAGCCTGCTCTATTTATAGTCCTTCCCCCTCTTGCTGAAGACTGGAACCTTGCTCTGTAGCCTGCAGAGCTAAAGTGTGTCCTAAGTGAAATCATAATGCATCTGAGATGTCATGCACAGACCAAGTGCTCTCTGACACAGCACCAGGAGTGCTCTGGAAAACCCCTGCCTCGCAGGAAATGGAATGTGCTACTGAATTTGGAGTGACTACATTTAATAAGCTACAATACTTCTGTGCTCTCACCTCTTCACAACAATTCTGTAAGGGACATCATGGAATTGGT
Source organism: Thryothorus ludovicianus (assembly GCA_013397245.1). NCBI lineage: Eukaryota > Metazoa > Chordata > Aves > Passeriformes > Certhiidae > Thryothorus > Thryothorus ludovicianus. The sequence continues at coordinate 227,321 of VZTB01003736.1, forward strand.
ACAAAGAAGGAAGATGGGGAATTGTGCAGAAAAAGAAAGACGTCTGCTCTTCAGTGATTCCTTCAGACACAGCAGACACAGCTCATCAATACAGTTCAGTTCCTTTTCCCCAAATGATTCCCTTTAAATAGATTTGATACCAAAGAGGGATTGTTTGGTTAAGCTGACTTATTTGTAAGAGGCTTGTGGCCTGCATATTCAACTCTGTAATGAAGTTGTCTAAAGTTGGTATTGACAAAGTGCCAGGAAAATACATTGATTTACTGCTTTTTTTATGCCATTATTAATCCTGCATTTTCTTGTTCATGAAGCTGTTACTGTCGAGTTTTCAGTAGCATGCACTCTAAACAGAACTGCCCACTCCTCAAAAATATTTAGACCACAGTCTGTATGTCTAGCATGCATTTAAAGCCTTAAAATGTGCAAAATATTTTGCAGTAGCAAGTCCCAGTACTTTGGGCAAGGGCAGCTGTTGACTCACGCAGGAGCCAAGAGCTGTATCACTTGGAGTGCAATGCAAAGCATGGCTGTTGGACTGCCTCTGGCAGTGCAGGTTTAACCCAGAGGAGTGACCAGATGGGATTTCTGTAGATCTGGGCCAGAGTTATCAGCAACATGGTGATAGTGACTGGTTCTAGCCTTGGCTAGGAATCATTTCCATTATCTGCTGGCCTTTTTGGGAGGACCTGCTTCCCACAGCACAGCCTGCCTGTGGAGTTGCACAGCATTGTCCCACAGAGGACACTGGAAGTGCATTAATGTTTCCTAATGGTTGCAAGAGTATCCAGGGTCTCAAGGGCAGTGAGTAGCTGCCCCACATTCTGGTCTGTCTCCTCTTCAGCCACCAATAAGGCAATTGTCATGGAAGTTTTGTATGATCCTGCAGGAAAGGTGTTCACAGCAGGGCATCTCTTCCCATTAGTATTCTTCAGTGTTATATTCTTAAATGGTTGTCTGGGCCAACTGGCCCAATGCTTTGCTGGTGTGGCTCAGGACTGTAGCATGAGCAGGAGCTGCTTCTGATAGGCAATATGTGTGTGGTAGCCCTGCTTTGGAGACTTGCTCAGTTTAATAGTATGGTCCCACGTTTTATCAATCAGTCTCTGAGCCAAAGAATGAGCCCATTGCTGTTTAGCTTAGTACAACTACAGACAAATTTATCTGAGAAAGATTTATCTTCAAAGAGGAGTTTTCTCTCTTTCCAAGAGATCTCCCTCTCTCCTGCCTGTACTCCCCTGCCTCCACAATCTTAATTAAATCTTCTGTCACCATTTCCATGTCTGGGGATGTGCAGAGGGAGCTGAGGTGCAGAATCATGTGAAACCTCTAAGTTCCTCTTATGCCTGTCAGTAAAAGTAGCCTGTTCAGGATGTGTGGATTGGGGTTCCCTTTCCAGAACAATGGCTCTTTCCACTCTTGTCATTGTCCAAGAGGCCACTCAAGGCTGATAGTCTCTACTTCAAACCCTGACTTCCTTCTGGGGTAGCCATGTATGTTAAGGAGTGTTTTGATTTGTCTAGAGCTTAATGATGGTGACAGAAGGGTTGAGCCTTTATGGGTAAAAATCAGGAGGGCAGGCCAACAAGTCAGATACCCTGGTAGGAATCTGTTAGAGATCATCTATCCAGGAGGAAGAGGCAGATGGAAGTCTCTATAAGCAGCTGGGAATTTCACAATTGCTAGTCCTTGTTCTTGTGGGGGACTTCAAGTTACCAGATGTCTGCTAGAAACACAGCAGAGAGGAAATAGTTGAGAAGGTTCTGAAGTGTGCCACTGAACAGAGTGTTGGCTGGAACTCAGGAAAAAGAGTTTATGAGCTCTGGAACAAGGGGCAGGCAACTCAGGAGGACAAGAATGTCATGAAGTTTTATGGAGGGAGAAAATTAGAAGGGCCAAAGCCCAGATATAACTTAACCTGTCTATTGCCACACAATACAAAAATCCTTCTTAAATACATTAGCAACAAATAGAGGGCCAAGAAGAATCTCCATCCTTTTTGGATGCCAGAGGAAACACAGTGACAAAGGATGAGGTACTTATTGCCTTGTTTGCCTCAGTCCTGAGTAGAAGAGCACAAATCTTACAAAGAGCAGCCGAAGGAGCTGGGTTGTTTAGTCTGTTTAGAAGAAAAGGCCCAAGGGAGACCTTACTGCTCTGAAAGGAGGTTGTAACCAGATGAGGGTTGGCCTCTTCTAGGTAACAAGCAACAGGATGAGGAAATGGCCTCAACTTTCACCAGGGAAGGTTCAGATTGGATATTTGGAAAACTTTCTTCACTGTGGTGAAACAGTGAAGTCACCATCCCTAGCAGTATTTAAAAGGACCATGTAGACGTGGCACTTAGAGACATGCTTTAGTGGTGAGCTTGGCAGTGCTGGGTTAACTTGATGATCTTTTCCAAGGATTAGTTTCTAAACAATGGTATGATTTTATGATTCTTAAGCATGGCAGTGAAGCTGAATATTTTTCATCACTATGAAAAGTCCATCAGCAGCATAAATAAGCACAGGCAAGCTTTCCTAGGTTGCTTGTGATTTGAAGGTTATAAAACACTGAAAACATTCTCTGGAGCCAGAGGACAGACATGTGGGTTGCAGAAGTGCAGTAAAGCTCACAGAACTGCACAGCAATTGAGACATGATGAGACCTTTTTGTGTGACAGTGGATCAGAAATAGTAACTCTTCCTGTTTACCAGATTATATTGTATCAGTTGCTCACTGTTAGACTGATCATTATACCTTTGCAGCTGAAATTACTGTTTCCTTCAAGTAAATTCCTAGTTAACTCCCTAAGTCCCAGCTGCTTTTGGAGTGTCTACTTACAGTAAAACCCACCACTAGCAAAATTCAGATAGATGCAGCTAATGAAACCAGTTCAGTTGCCTCCCATGCTAAACCTTTCATTTTTAGGTCATCAGTCTTCTGGCAGAGATGACAGAAATCCTCCTTGTTTCCTTCTGACGCAGCTCGACCAGGCTGTGGCCAGTTCAGCAGATGTGAGAGACATGCCTGCCTTGCTGAAGCGTGTGTGGCACAGGCCAGTGGCAACTTTAAATCCAGCAGTGTTTTCCCTTCCTGACATTTGCATTCCCTTCCTCCCACATCCTGCTGTCACAGAGTACCAAAGAAGTGTAACAGCAGCGACACTGGGTTAGGCCAAAGACTTCTATCCTGCTTCTTCAGAGGGTATGTGCAGATAAATAAATAAATACTAAAAAACACTTTAAAATTACAACTACAATTTGGGCCTTAAGTTTAATTTACTCCTAAAGTTGTCTTAGGCTTTCTGCTAAAACAGACTAAAGAAATATATGATTCTATTGAATTTAGGCACAGAAGCTAACAAGTGAGACAGGTGGAATGTTAATGCTTTTAAAAATAAACCTCAATTTCTAATACAATTTACTTCCACAATCTTAGTAAAAGAGAGATAGCTGTAAAAAAATTACAGCTTTACATACTAATTGGAAGAAATGCAATTTTAGAATAGTATCAGAACAAATACTCTTCACATGATAGATTGCTTTCAATTTATTTCTATAGTTTCCATATATAAATGCATTTAACCTAGTAGATATATATACATTCAGCAAATAAAGCTTTGTATGTAAAGTAACCCAGACTTTACCACATCCTGTAATTTAATCTAGCTGGCATGAACACAAGCTCTTTTGATCTGTACCAACTATCACTATCTCAGTGTAGATCTCATACTCCCTATCTGTTATGGTAAAAAAGCTTTAATTAGAGGGTTTAAACTAGCCTTATTGAGTTATATTATTTTTCCTCCCTAAACCAAAGATACATCAATCTCAGTCGCCTTCTTCCTATGTCCTGTATTTTGATTAGAAATCTTATGTTTTCAAAAGAGAAAAGAGTCTCTGTTTAGAAGGTTTAAAGCCATTCTAATTTAATCTGAGTGCATAAAAAAAGGCATTTCCAAAGCATTTCAACTGAAAGGTGAGTCTAAGTTCACTTGGGCTTAGGCTGCCACTCATGCTGCCTTTAAGTTCAGCAAAGTGTAACAGAACATGGAAAATTTTGGAGGTTCCATTTCTTTTCCACTGTGCTAATGTCACTACTGTAGGATTTTTAGTAGTTGAAAATGTGGGTTAGCCTCAAGATTCTCTTCCCCTTCTTACCCCATCTAGCAGGTAACAAAAACTGGCAGCCAGATAGATACCTTAGTCTCTTTCTGATCTCACCATCTGCATTGTAATAAATCACTGTAAAATCTCTATCCCTGCCCTCCCTCCCTGCATACATCTGGTCTCAGCAGAATTCAGGCATAGACATAAATTCCCATAAAAACAGGGCATCAAGACAGGCAGCTGCCTGTCATGGTCCTTTTACGAATGTTTGTCTTCTGATTTACTAGAGGAAGCATTGGGTACTCACCCTTCTTCCACCAAGGAACAAATGCATGTTGGGCGGTACTGGCAAGCAGATGGACGTTTGTGCTTCAGTTTATTCCTGCTACACCCTCTTCTGGTAACTTGCTGGTTTGCCCACACATGGGATTGCAGGTTCATTACATTACACTGCAAAGAAATTAGATTGCAAATTCATTAGATTACACTGCCAAGAAGTGGGCCTCACAAAAACAAAATGCCTATTCCAAAAGGCTGAAGGTGCCCCTCAAACACACGTGTACTACACGCACAAACATCTCCCAAACTGGTCTGTTTGCCAGATTTTTGGTCTGATTTTAGAGCCTGTATTTTTATCCTGCCAATTGTTTATTTAAACTCTTGTTACAAGTAGCTTCCAGTAACCTTTGTTATATTCACACCAGATTCACAGCAGAAGCATCTAGGCTATATTTTTTCATTTACATTGTGTTCTGCATGACATCTCCCAAAGCTTTTTCAGTGGTGTTATTTCAGAGAGGTGGAGTTGCCATGGCTGGTTTTTATAACAGGCTGTGATGCTTTGCATGACCCAGGCTGTGTAATGATTCCAGTGAGGCCAAGACTACAGGATTTGGCCTCCACGTTTGCTCCACAAAGAACATTGACTTCACAGGAATCATTATGTTGTATGTATAGTGGATGAGATGCATCATAATAATGCAGTAATTATGTTAAAGATGCCTGTCACTTTGACTGCTTTGGCAAAAATATTCAGGATTATTTTCTCTTGTTTTGGGAATGATAGAGAAAAATCAATAATCATTCAAATGAAACAGTTTCCATTAAGTACCAGATGCCAGTACAGCTTTTTGTGCATAGACTTGTCTATAGATATCTATATATAAAATAATAATATATTTTCAGAGTGGCACCGGCATAAACCATTTGAATTATATAAGCTGTATCTCAATTAGATTTTGTCTAGGATAAATGTGAATTCTTAACTCCTCACTCACTGCATTGAAAACCAAATAGGAAATGCAGCCATTTTAATCAGAAAATGAATGCTTTTATACCTAATAATCTCCTGAGTGAACTGGCTCAAGAAATTCCAAGACTTGGCACTCATTGTAGGAACTCCAGTTAACTGAACAAAAGTATAAATCTGCAGCAGCCCAGAGCCAGTAGGAGCAAATCTATAACAAATGTAAACCAGTAGAAGGAGACAGAGCCACACTGTATGACCAGGGAATATGGAGCACAATCTGTACTGCATTAATACTCTATGGGGTTACAGTCTCCTACAAACAGAACTGGCTGAATCTGAACATTGATCAGCACATATTGCATTTTCCTTTGATCTTGTAATTGAAACAAAATATTGAGTTTAGGAAGTCAGACTCAGGCAACAATTTCTACGTAATATTTGCTAAATCCATTAGTCTATCAATCAAATCTCTTCTCTGTATTTCCCGGTCTGTGACACGTGAATACTGAGGTAAGAATGAACTAAACATAAGTTAAGTGTTCTGACCTCCCTTTAGACATTGGGCATACTAGAACTGCAAAATATTATTCTGTTTAGGAGTGCAGGTCTTGGTAATTCTCTGCTACTCTTCAGACTGTTCAATTTCTGAACATTTTGAAAAGAAAACTCTCCTAAATTCCCTTCTATTTACATTGCACAATTCTGCAGTTGTACTAGCAAAAATGAACGAGAGAATAATTAAGACTATTTTTTGAAATAAGAATGGCTAAGAAAATGCAGTAAAAAATTGTATTATTATACTAAAATATTAGCACACAATAGGGATACCATTCTCTACCCCAGTGATTCTACCACCTATATGTGTCCCACATATAGCTGAAAGGCTCTCAAATAATCCCTGTGTTTGCTTACTCATAAACCCCAAGTTTTTATTCATTTGCAGTCACTTTTGGTTGAAACTTAAAAGTTAAACCTCCAAATCTCCTGTAGGAAAAGGAGACAAGGTGTGAACAAACAATAATGCCATCTGAAGACCTTTAGATATGCTTCCAGCTGGGACTAGGGAGAAAGACTCTCACTTGTAGTACACACTGATTTAGTTAGAATTTATATAGTATAGCACTTAGATGATGTAAACCAACTTATTAAAAGAAAGCTCACTTCTGTGGAATTTTTAAAAGCATTGAAGGTGCAGGGAGGTGCACTAAAGTTAGATAAGACCCCAAATTTCTACTCCTGTTTCCCTTAGAGATATAACTCTACTTTCCCCAGCCTTGAACTTGTCCTTCTCCAGACGTGACCTGTTTTTCTCTTCCTCTAGAAACTCTACTGCTGGGCAAGCCAACGCAGCACATTCCCTTCAGGCAACCAGCTATAATTTAGTCAGCCACATAGCCTGGTAACCTATAGCTGAGAGGAGGCCCTCTTCAACTGTGATGAAGGACTCCAGTGATCTTGTCTTGATCTGCCTTGGAGGGGATAGGCTGCAAAACCTGAGCTACAGCAAGCTTCAGATGAGATTGTGAACAGGAGGCAAAAAGAGGTCTTTGGCAAGTAATGCCACTACTTTTGATGCAGATACTGACTTGTGCTTTACTATTTATCAGAATGTACCTGTAAAATGTGAATCTTATCTTTAGGAGCCACAGATGTGTTGGTACAATCTTCTGGTCAGTGAGCTCTTGCAGTGGAGAAATATTAATCCACTGCATTTTGAACCCAGGTTTATTTGATGAAATCTTATAGAATCCTCAAATTACTTGGGTTGGAAGGGACCTTAAAGGTCCTCTAGTTCTATTCCCCTGCCATGGGCAGGGACATCTTCCCCACTAGGCCAGGTTGCTCAGAGCCCCATCTAGCCAGGCCTTGAATATTTACAAAGATGGGGCATTCGTTTGTCTGGACAACCTGCTCCAGTGCCTCACCACCCTCACAGTGAAGAATTTTTTCCTAATACCTAATCTAAAACGATGCTCAGTTTGGATCCATTCCCCCTTGTCCTGTCATCACATGTCCTTGTAAAAAGCCCCTCTCTGTCTTTCTTGTGGGCTCCCTTCAGGTACTGGAGGCCACAAATATATAAGCTATTTCTTTTCCAGGCTGAACAACCAATTCCCTTGTAGGAGAAGCGCTCTGTCTCTCCAATCATTGTGGTAGCCTCCTCTGGACTTGCAGAGAAACACAGTGGAAAACACAGCCAATAAAACAATTAGAAACCAACTCTCACTTGAGGGTGAGGCAAAGATGTGCAGGGTCAGACAGGAACCAGTGCTGACCTGCTGGGATGACTCCATGCAATCTCTGGCTTTAGGAGACCATCTCTGTACACAGTTTGTGCCTCCCTTTTTCTAGGAAGCAACTATAAGAGCTTGGGAACAGCTGGAGATATGTCATGCTGGCTGTTTACCTTCTCCACTCAGAGGACACAGTAGCTGGAAAGCATGTTCCTCCTTTAAAAGAGCATCTCCCTCCCTGCTGCAGAATCCCAAATAATAAGGGGACCAATGTGTGTCTCAAACACTGATAACTGGATGGCTGTGGAGCCAATGAACCAGACAGGAATCCCATCAGACAAGAATTGTTGGTAATAACAAGACTGTTGGTACTAACACACTGTGAAGAAGAACAAGTTGTGACTGGAGAAAGGGGCCATGAGAAGGTAGGGCACCGCTTTTCTTGGACAAACACGCTTGCTGAAGTTCTAGGAGGTAAGCACAACTTACCACAGTGTAAGCACTGGAATGAGGCTAAGAAGTGGGCATGGGTTGTAGGGGTGATCAAGACCACTCAAGACCCTTGATCGAGTAGACTGTGCATAAGAACTAATTTACATAGAAAGACAGAAATGAGTGTTCAGGCCAGGGAAACCTATCCATAAAAAGGTATCCCTGCCCTGGATATCAGATGGATTTCTCCCCTTTCCCCCTTCCCCTTCATGCAAATCCCACTGCGTGCGCTTATCGTGCGTGTCAGGGACTAACTCACGCCAGCTTCTATACCAAGTGTGCGATTTCCTAACCAAATCAAATCTGGTTGTTTGCGGACCCTATTGCCTGGCCCCCTCCCGACCGAGAGCATTTACGAAGTTGGGATCGTGTCCCCTTAAGGCCGGTGCCGGATCCCGCCGCGGTCCGTGGCGTCACCGCCGGTGGCGGGCGGAGGTCCCGCCCTGCTGCCGCCGTGCCCGGGAGCCCCACGCGGTGCTCGGCCACAGGTAAGAGCGCCAACCCCTCCAGCTGTCTCCTCGAGGGCTCCCTGTGGCTTTAGGGCTTTCCCGAGGCCTTGGGAAACGGGGAAGGGTGGTGTCGGGAGCCGGGAGCTGTGCGCGCCGCTGGTCCTGTTAGCGTGCGCGATAAACGCGGTTTGTGGGATCGCAGCGTGGTTCGGGTTGGGAGGGATTATGAGATCGCGGCGTTCCAACACCCCTGCCATAGGCAGGGGCGCCTTCCACCAGGCGAGGTTGCTTGGAGCTTCATCCGGCCTGGCCTTGAATGTTTAATGTATGACATGTTTGCCACTTGCTTATGTAGCCCTGAAAAAAAAAAAAAAAAAACGGGCTTTAGGCTTTTTTTTTTTTTTTTCTTTTTTTTGGATGGATATTCTGTAGGCAATGAACGGTTAGATTCTTATTGAAAATTACCGAAATAGTGCGGCAGCTTGAGGAGCCTTGAGAACTTGGCAAAGCTTTCCAAAGAGAGGGTACAGTGTTCATATACAGGCCGTAAATACAGTCAGCAGCACCCCACAGAAAGGCGGGTAGCACTTAAAATTATGAGTACCTTATTATGAAACTTCTGTACCTCTCGTGTTACTGCAAAGGTCAAAATGTCCCCTTCCTTACGCTTTGTCACAGCTTTCTGACCACAAGCCTTGTTGTTGCCAGCAACGTGGAATGAACTTTGACGGGCAAATTAAACTTTAATTGATGCCGATTAATAGGCCTCATTTTTGGGACAAACAGAAATGGAAGAACTGGATTTTAAAATCAACATTGAAATGTGTCTGGCGTATTTCTTGAGTTTAAAAGTATAAAAAAAACAAACCTAAAATACCTGGATATTGCTAATCTTGTGGCAGTATGACCATTGGTAAAGAAACGAGAAAACACTCAGTCCAAGGCTCTTCTCCAGAGTGTGAAAAACTTGAAATTGGCAGAATTTTCTGAATTTTCATATCAAGAAAACAGTGCACAAGTCACACAAACCTTTCTGATAAATGCCTTTCTCTTTGAAGTGGCTTAAGATTTTTAGCATTGGTTTTTCATCTGTGGTCTGCTTTTCCTCTAAATAAATAAACAGTACACTGGAATGGACTGGCCACCCTAGCTGCAGGTAGATGTTTTTTTCCTGCATCAGTAAAATTGATGCTAAGAACACAAACATCCCACAGTAACTGCATTATATTAAACCAAAAAATAGGTAAACATGCTTCTAATAGTGAACAGCTGAAGGAAAATAATAGTTAGCATAGTAAAATAAAAAACAGGCAAAAATACATTTGAATTGCTGCTCAAAATGGTACAGAGAGGCATTACACAAATTGCAAATACAGAAAAATTGCATTCTAGTAAAGGGAAGTGCTTTTACATGTATTGTGGAACTAGTGGCTAAAGGAAACTAGGTCAGCAGTTTAAAAGGATTGAAAAAAATCTCTTTAATTCTGGTTATTCATATTCATGGTTCTGATACCAGTGGAGAGTGGCAGCAAGTTTTAGAAGTAGCAAACTCTCCACATTTACAAGTATACGAGAGGTGCAAACTGCAGGCAGGTCATTTCCTGTTTGCTGCAAATTTGGTAGGACAGGAGCATTCAGTATTGATTGCTGTTCCCACCGTGTGCAAACTGATTTGTTCAAGGAGACAGTCTTTGCTGCACAAGAAGTTCCTGGTAGCTTCAGTGCCAAGAAAAGTATGTGTTTTAAAGAGAAGTTTAGAGACACGAGTTTAGTATCACTTTAGAGTGAACTTGAAATGTGACAGTGTGGGAGCTTTAATGTAAACCTCTCACGAAAAACCTCTGCATATACCTGAAGAAAGCTGTTTTTATGATTGTACTGGATTGTTCTGATGGGTTGGAGCAGAGCAAGAGCCAGCTTATATTGGATTTGTTCAGAAGAAGAAACCACTGTGTCTTTAAAGATGTGGAATTTGGGGCAGTTGATTACAGAGAATAAAAGTGTTTTATGAATCAGATGCAGATGGAGTTGAAGGTTTACATCAGTGGATATTGCGGGGGCTGTGGTGAATGAGGGATGTTTAATTCAAGCTGAGATAACTGTTTTCCCATGGGATATCCATCATTGGCTGAAGTGTAAATGAGCCTGTAATATTATTCTCTCCCTTAAAAAATTTATCTCCTTTTAAAACAGATGAGAATAAACTTTGCAAATCCTCTGAAGCTCAAGTGACTCAGTGGCATCAGCAAGAGACTGACAGGTATGTAGGATGGCTCTGTGCAGGCCTTTATGGTGGCTGGAGCCTGGCTTTGAAGGCAGGGATTTTTTGGCTGTTTTCCAGTTGTAATATAGCACAAATTATGCACTACTTAACTACCATGGCTTGAATTGGGATATTTTTAATGGGATCAAGATAAGCCTACTGGTGTATACTTGATATTTCATTGTAGACTTTTTTTACTTTTGCAATGGAAATCTTTCTTGCAAACAGGATTGTGAGTTGGCATTGCAAGAGTGCTCTAATTGTACTAGATTTGCTCTCCAGCTGCCCCAAGCAAGCTTGAAAGGACAAAGCAAAGCAGGCCTGTGGACACAGTGATGACTAGTGAGCAAGTTATTATTTATTATCAGAAATAATGTGTGTTCATCACTTTCATACTCAGAAATTTGCAAACATGGATTTCTCTGCCCTAAGGAGGTTTGTCGCCAAATAACTTAATCCTCATCTCTAGTAGCTTTAAATTTAGGATGCTGGTTGTTCTGTTGCCTTACAGCCACAGCAGTGAACGACAGTGTTAGAGCAGAAGTTGCATTTTGCTGCACTGGCACATTAACTGCGTTCACTGCAGGTTGAGTCAGAACTTGCAAGAGGGAGGACAGTGCCAGTTTTTGGGAGCTGACAGAGATGGTTTGTCATATCGATGATGTTCATGTGTTTATTTTGAATTTGAAAGCGGTTTTATGTGGCCTGACCAAAAGGCTTTGGGTTTGTCTCTGTTTTTTTCTCTATGCAATCTGTAAATATCCATGAAAAGAAGAAATTATCTAATTACCTACTCTGATTTTTATTAGCTGAATAATCTGAAAAAAATAAAAGATTTGAGTTAAGTATGAAGGAAAGGCCTTTTCGTGCTTAAGGAATAGATAAGAATTTACATGATACGTGAATCGCAGTATTTAGCAGAATGCTAAATTGCTTTTTGTCTTCTGTTTACATGTTACAAAATATTTCAAATACACTGTTTTTACTCTGAACTTGCAGTTTTAATTCCAGTTGAAAACTGTGTGCATGATGCTAACACTGAGCATTTTTTATTTCTGCTTAATTGGTTTCCTACTGCCGTGTTGACAGATGCATGTAGCTTCCACTACTTTCACAACGAATCTTCAGCAAAATCTCTCATAGAGGTACTTCTGGCCTAATTAGTTTCTATCTTTCAGTAGGACAGAGTTTTGCTGGGGGCAGGGGGTGTGTGAGCAGGAAGGGAAGTTTGGTTTTGCTTTTTAAGCCAGTTGACAATTGCTTTCTAAGGCTTGTGTTAAATCACTTCTAGATATATTAAAAGATTATTCATAAAAGCCACCTGAAAATGGACTACAGTTTCTTTTTTTCCTGGCTGTGGTTTTCTTAAAAGAGGTCTGTAGTTCTCTTCTTCGTTCTCCTGGAAGATAAAAATAGCTAATTTTGCTAGTAGTATTGTGCATTTGTTTGGTTTTATTTAAAATACCTTAATATGGCATTTAACTTGGTTGTATCTTAGATGAATAACCATGTTAACTAACACTACAGCAAATGGCTTTTGATTGTCACCTGTGTAGTAGTTGTTTATTTACAGAGTCTACAGAAAATTACATATTTTCTCTTTCTCCTTTTCATATTTTTTTCATCTTTTCTGTGGTTCATTAATAATGTCTGTTATTTCCCTCCCTCTTTGCAGTTTGTATTACTTCCTTTGGTTTATAGTGTATTGATATGTTGACTGCAAAGAGAATAAAGTGTTCCTTGTTTTCTAAGCAGAAGTTTGCATAAATGTAGACATCTTTCTCAATAAATGAGATTTTATTTGGAATTTTTCAGAGATTTCAGAATATTCAGAAACTAATAAACATTTTTTAAACAGACCTAAATGCAATTCATAATTTTTCTCATGAAAATAGTTTACTTATACAATCTAAAGTCCCTTTCTTCCTTAAATACATATTCTTACATTTTTTTCCCAAAAACTACATGGCAGCTCAGTGTTTTTAAAAGGGAAGTTTTTTTTCTGGTAAGTTGGTGTAAGGAAGTTGTACAACATTTTTCATCAAAGTTTTTTTGCCTTGGTGTCCTTAATCAAAGTAGTCAATTTCTTTTGTATTTTATGCTTATGGGTTATGAACTTTTCTTAGCATTCTCAAAATTAAAGGTCTCTTAAAGTGTTACCATTGTAACACAACCACAGGTTAAGTGTTGTGCATTGTAGGTCTTACTGCTTGATAAAGAAAATTCTGTCTTACTTCCTTTAGAATTCTCCATTATTCACATTCCTTACCTAGCTGGAATTTTTCATTACTTCTCTTATCTGAATATTTCTACTATCCTTTATTTTTAAAGTGAGAACTCAATGCCAAATAAAATCTGGTTGAAAGTCAGTAAATTCAAATCAGAAAACCTGTCTAATAAACATTGTCTTTAGGGACTGACTTAAGTCTTTGCTTGTTCAAAATGCAAAAAGAAACAGTTGAACTTTGAGGAAAAAATTGTTTATTGTTTAATAACTGAAACATAACTGCTGAGGGCAGTGTAGCTTTTGGGTATGTTTAGAGACTCATGGAGTTCCTCCTATCCTTGGCTTTCTCATTCTGCAGGTGTGACTACACAACCCATGTCTTGATTTTGGCAGAAAAAAATTTTGGAGTTTCTGGTGTACACATTTTCTAATGTAGTTTGCTCTTGTTGTTAATTATTATCAAAATTATTTTAGGCTGTTGACTACTTTCTCATTGTAGGCATGTGCCAGCACTGTGACATATCCTACTTAGAGATTAGTTATGCTGAAACAACAGTATCACAGAAAAACTAATCCACAAACACCAGAGGTTTATGTCCAAAAAGGAGACAGAGGAGTCCTTTTACTTTATTCAAATAAAGGGAAAGGCCATGGGGGATTCCCCTGAGGTCTCTTGAATTTTTGGAGGACGCTTCCTCCTTTTTATCCTAATTTCCTGACTGCATTTCCTTCTCTCTTTCCCCATTGGCTGAGGCACTTGAGAAGTACAGACTTCCTGAATGCCTGGTACCTAAGGTTTCCTTCTAATATATAACCTTCCCTTTTAATTTTTAATTCCTATGGAATTTATGGGGTGTTTTCCTATGGGGTGTTTCTTTCATCTTTCAATATCCAATTTTATTTAACAGCAAACCTACAGTTTGTTTGAAAGGCAAATACCTTTCATTCATCAATCAGTGGAATCCTTCCCATTGTTCCCTTTATCTCTCAGTGCTAGTTTTATCTACCAGTAGACCCACACCTTGTTTGTAAAGACAAATATGTCATTCCTCTCAAGTGTAGTGAAAAGAGGGAGGTCTCTACACAGGAGTAGGAAGGTGCTAGTTCCTGTTGAAGTGAACAGAAAACACAAATTTAATAATTTCTTCCTGCTCCCCAGGCAGAAGCAGCAGACTTATCAGTGAAGGGTTCTGTACACAGGCTCAAGGGCAGCTTTGTTCCGTTGAAGTACGATTGTTGGAGGTTAAGAGTTTTCCTTTTTTTTTTTCTTTCTCTCATGGAATTTTGTCCCATATGTTGTAAGAGACAATAACAACTGGTACTTATGAGAGACAAAAGAAATGGCCAAGGTGGTGGAAGGGTGTGGCTGGCAGCTCTTGTACCTGAGGGGCTTTTTCTTGGGAAGGGCAGAGATATGACAAGATTTTGGCTGGGGCATGATGGGCTGGGATTTGCCCCTGGCTATCTCTCACTCTTGGCATCTGAGGAAGGTCAGAAGCACAGCTGGTCTGCGGTCACTGCCCAAAGGATTTGCTGCCATTACAGTTTTTGTCCTCCTGTTGCTTATGCTACAGTGGGTGAGCCTTTGCTTGCAAGAGCAGCTATTGAACTGGGACCTAATTAACACCTGATCTGACTGGAAAGGACCCTCACCATCTGCTCGGGTACCTCAGGGAAAAACCTGGAACCTTGACCCCTTCCCTTTCCCGGAGGGTGTGTCTCCCAGGCGGCTGTGCAGCAGCTGCTACACAGAAGCCGCTCTGCTGCTAGCCAGCCTTTGCCTCGGGCTTTTCTGCTACACACTAACTCAGCACCCGGGTGTCCACCCGACCCCCGAGGCTCGTGCTAAAGCTGCAGTGTTTTCTGTTCCATTTTGTTTTGCCTCCCGTGGTGTGCCTGCCTCTCCCGTCGCAGCCGCCGCTCCGAGGTTGCTGCTGCAGCCTGCCCGCCTCAGAGCCCGCGCCACAGCGCCCCCTGCCGGCGCGGGGGAATCACCGCAGCTGCCCCACCCGGCCGGGAGTCCGCAGCGCCCCTGCCGGCCGCGCCGGGAAATGCACCCGGGGGAAAGCACCGACAGCGAGAGTGGCTGGTACTGGGTCTGTGCTCTCTTTGTTGGTTGTGTTCTGCTGCCCTTGTTTGTCGGGTTTGCTGCTTTTGCAGAAATTTTTCCGGCTAATAAGGTCCTTTTTTCACGTTTACGATGAAAGAAGAAGCTGAAACTCTTCAGATCTTGCATCCAAGGTTGTTTATTTAATCTTATCTGTAGCATTCTTTCTCTGACTTGCCGAGGTCTTTCTGGCAGGACAGCAGAAGGCAAAACTCCCTGAGAGGCGGTGTTTATCTTTTATACTAAAAACTAGGTTTACATTATTTACAATTACTTTCCAGTACCTATCACCTATGTTAGACAGTCGGTCTCTACTTTAAACCAATTACCCGTGTCACCATCACAGCAGAAATGGAGAATGTGAAGAAGAAGGAAGATACCTAAAAAGCCATGAGGTTCCTCCATCTTGGCATCACACACCCCCCCGTACTAAAACCCAAAATCTACTTTTACACCCTATGACAAACTTATTATTATTCTATTTAAACTCTTGTGACCTGTTATTCTTCTTATAAGGTTGGCAATTGTTCCCATGGGCTAAAACCCAAACCACAGGTGTTTTGGGCTCTGTTCCAAGGTCTCCGAGCCCCCTGCCTGTGTCTCTGCACCTTGAGTGCAGCCAGAGACGAACCTTGTGTTCCCACACTTGTTTGTTTTCCTTGTTACCCATATACATACTAGTAAATAATTGTTATTCCTTTTCTTGTATCTTTGCATTAAAGTTCCTTAGTTTCGAAGTCACAATAATGTGGAGGGAAGTGGGACATGTTTTTCCATTCTAAGGGAGATTCGTGCCTTCCTTGGCAGACACTTTCAAATCAAGACACTTATGTAGACTTTTCCCTTTCCTTGCTAGTAAATACTCAGTGATATGAGGACAAACATACTTCTTTCTGGTTCATGAGACAGCAAGGGTAGGAAAATGTATTTCAGACTATTTTTGTTATCTTTTCCTTCTATGTTCCTATTCTTCTGTCTTATTCCTTAAGTCTAAGGACTTGGTATACTGAAAAGAATTTCAAGTATGTGACTGTTTGTCCTTGTAAAACAGCTCCAGTTAATTTTGGTAACACATACTTGCTACAGACTTCTGTTAGGCTTTTTTTTATTCTTGCTGGTGCTGGATACACTGATTAAGGGAGAGAGAATTTGGAATTTATCATTGTTCATACCTGCCGATAGACCACAGTAGGTTAAGTACCACAGTGATGGTAAGATCTGTAAGTGATTGTTGGATCAGATTACCTCTCTCCCTATTTGTGCAAGTGTAGGGAACATGTATTGACAGACACCTTCTAACAAAACTTAGCTGTATTAACAACAGGGAAAATTTAGATTCTTTCGTAGCTTTGAGGGGTTTTTAATACTGTATTGTATGATTAAAAGTTAACAACAAACATTGTTTCTGAACCCTTTTAATCAACCTAACATGGCAGATTATAAAGCAGGTGGCCAGGAGGATAGAATGAAACATGAACAGCGTTACTGTGAATGTCAGAAATAACTGTATTGGTATTTTACCTTTCTGTGGGCAGCATCTTGTGGATCCAGCTCAGCTTTCTTCTTTGGATCTGCCACAGCTGACCAAAGTAGTACTTATGTGTGTGGTGTGTGGGTTACATGCTGAAGTAGAGAGGGCACCTTTGGTATGGCTGGCATTGTGATTCTGTACTCAATGTGAAAACCAGTTCTGACCAGGATGAGCAGTCATGCAGCTAATTAGGATTATAGTTCTTTCCTATGCAAACTAGCAGTGAAACTGGGCTTGTTAACTGGCTGATCATATTTCTGGAACTGCACTGGTGCAGTTAAAACTGAAGTTGCAGACAAGCTTGAATAGCTCCACACTGTTTTATCTCCCAATCATCTTCTTTTTTGATCTCCAAGAGACAATATAAAAAAAATAAACCTCTCTCACACATCCCATGCTCTTGCCAGGGAAAGGGAAAGATCAAATCATTGTCTAAAACAAACTCCAGTGATGTGACAGCTTTTTGCTGTTTGTACTGGCTGTGGCTTGGTGTTCATAGATAAAGTGCATTGTAAATGCTCTCCGATTTCTGTTGCCTCCCTCTGTACTCAGCATCTGGAGAGTAAGATTATCACACTAACTTTAAGAGGAAAAGCCTGCAGTGATCCAGGTGCTCCCACTGTTCTTGATGCAGCTCACCAAATAGAGAGGAAAATTACATATTTCTTCTTTCCTTAGAACATTCGAAAAGTTGCTCAGTAGAAATTGTAGAAAATAGCATAGCTCTAAGTAAAATTAACTCCCCAAGATAATACATGATTTATGATTTGAGAGGAATTAAATATATTGATTATAAACCAGCAGCCAGATGGCTTGGCAATAGCCATACCATGGTACTATAAATTCTAGGAACAAAAAAGGGGATTTTTCACATCTTATTTCTCAGTTGCTGTGCACTGATGTGTTGACAAAATTGCAAGAGAATTCTGATATCCCAAAATCAACTCGGCTTTGTTACAGGTAGAGGTATATAGGGGATTATAATACCCCGTAGGTTCTTCAGAAAACTGGATACAGGGTTCAGAAGAAGAATTATTGGACCTACTCCTAAATGAATTGACCATGACATAATTGGTGCTGAAGTAATGTCTGTTCCTAAGACAGACTGAAGTTGTATCCTCATTGATTTGGTTTGTGGTTTGATTTTTTTTTTTTAGTTATTTTTGGTTTTGTTTTTCCTGGTGTCCTGTCTGCTGCTAGGTGTAGCTCTTTATCTAGTGTTATTTACAGAGCACTTCTTTTAAACATGCAAATAATTTCTTTCTATCACAGATCATAAAAACTAAATACTCTTTTAGGACTGTTGCAAGAATAGGTACTAAAGTCATGTCAACTGTAATGCTCCTTCATGCCATTTTGCACAGGATATAGGAGATATCCCTGAAATTACGAATGCCAACATTGCCTGCTAGAACTCTTCACATGTAGGCATTTTTTATAACATTTAATGAATGGATGCTAATGCTTTCTGTTGTAAATTACAGTCTTTTAACCCTGTTGGTACTTATTGAAAAGGATTATTATTTTTGTTTCCACTTTCCAGATGGAAATGTCAGAAGATGATAATAACATGGAAGAATACCCCACTGAAATTCATGATTATCTCGCAGCATTTGAAAAGTCTCTTGGTTCTGTAGATAAGATGCTGAAGACTATGATATCTGTTTCTAGGAGTGAGCTTTTGCAAAAGGTTAAGTTATCTTCCTTTTGAAAACCTTTTCCTTATTAATACACAAATACTTGAGAGCCTGAACTGAAATAAAAGGGTCTGTTAGGCCAGCCACTGCACTGAGAAAGAACAAAAACTACACTCCTACACTTGATACCTACTATTAAATTCTTACATTTCTAAGAAATTCAGATGCTCATAAGTGATAATCTTACTAGTGAGTCATTTAGCTCAAGGACATTCTAGCTTATTCTTGACCTTCCTTAACACGCTCTTCCATAATAGAGAGGTCATGCATATTTTTGACTGAGACTTCTTCCCAGCAAACTGAATGGAACTGGTGTACCCAGCAGGATGTGAACTGGTAGAAGTGAGAATTGATCTGATTCCAGTTGTCTTGGACTTGCAGAACCTGAGCTATCTCCTCTAGTTGTGCTATAAGCATAAGTCTACAAAATGTGGCTTTTTATCAGAGCAAGGTAGTGCCTGAGAATTTAATATAATTTCATCTCCGTCTTGTAATGTTTAAAGCCAAATGTGTAATTTCTTTCTCTAGGGCAAGAAAAAGGCAGCACATGAAGGAACCTCTTTCTCCTGTGAGGATTTCTTACACAAATAAATTATGAAGAAAACAGTCTTGACAGCACAGATCTTATGACAGTATCCATGTTAGAACTAGTGAGCTGTACAATGATGTTATCAGAGTTTCTGGAAGCCATGTAGGACTGAAATAATAAATTGACTTTGACAGTCAAGGGAAATAAAACCCCTTCATGACCTTTATTTTTCCTTTGCTTTATATCCCTAAGTATTCCAGCATGCATTGAACACACAATCTGTCATATCTGTAATGTTAGCATTCATTGATTGTATATTGACGTTTGAGTTTCAGCAACTTTTAAACTTTTTTTTCCCTTCCATTAGTAGCAGCAACTATTTTCAATTAAGTTTCTGTGAAAAAATGGGGACTTATTTCTGACTATGGGAGCAGTAGTGCAAGACTACGTGCTAAGGAATTGTGCTTTTGGTTGTATGGGACTGTGACATTTAGCTTCAGACTGGGAGAATTACATGAATACTCAGAGAGGAGAGAGTGAATGGTAATAAGGCATAAACACAGTCTCAGTGAACTTGTGATGCAAAAATGTGCTGCTTCAGTGTGTATTCTTTTATTAATACATTTGCATTTATAAAATATGCACATTACTACAATCTGTGTATATCTTGCTTAAAAATCTTCAAATTTGATGGGTTGTTTTTTTTTTCATTATAGTTAGATCCTCTCGAGCAAGCAAAGCTGGATTTGGTTTCAGTGTACACATTAAATTCTATGTTCTGGGGTAAGTTTGTGGTAGAAAGGAAAATGTAGTATTTATGATTACCTTTTGAACACCTAGACAGCCACAAACACTAAATAATCATATCTCATAGCCAAATAATTAAATATTGTAGTTACCCTGAGGACTCACATTATTGCCATCCATAGGGTAAATGACATTGAAACTCCAAATTAAAAATCTGTATTTAGAAAAGCTAATTTTGTACATGTATGGGCATGTTTCTGGTTTCTTCGTGGCAACCTTTCTGTCCTTTAAAGGACAGAAAGTTTAACCATTTTAGTTGTTTGGGGGTATTTTAGCTGCAATATTTGATAATAATAAAAATAAATTTGTCAGTTACTTAATGATACATTTAACAGTTCTTATTAATGATTTTGTGTGGAAGCTTTGGTTTTCCTGTGTGACTGCTTGATAGAGTCCTCAGTCATAGACAGCCTTCAATTTCAAAAAAATCTTGTTTTTTTCTTCTAGTATACTTGGCTACCCAGGGAATCAATCCAAAGGAACATCCAGTGAAACTAGAACTGGTGAGTTGCTTACGCTGCATGCATCCTACTTGCACTCAAACAGAAGTTAAAAAACGTTTATAGCTGCATTGACAAATGCTGTAATAGCATGCATATGCTACATAGTAACTATTATGTAACTATTTATATGCCCTTCTGGACTCTCTAAATTAAGAAAGTAATCTCTTTTTTCTTTTTTTTTACTTTTAAACAGTACTGTTTAAAGTAAAGTTGTAGAGTCTGCTGAAATTAGAAGAGGATGATGAATTATGCAATCTTTTTTTCTACCTTTGATTGAGAATTGGATTCTGTACAGAGCAGCTTTTCACTTGTATCTGTTAAATGGAAAAATGTTACATGGCTGATAATAGTTTATAACTTCCAGTATGGCTTTTTTTTTTCTTATAAATACTTGTTAATCATGTTAATCTCTGAGGCTGCCTTTTCTTACTTTTGTGTGACTCTAAACGTACAGTGTGGTTGATTTACAAGCGAAGACGGGAAAGTGCCCCCCTCCCCCTTCCAAGTCCTCCATTAATTCATTTTCTCAGCAGTAAAGAATCCAGTTCAGCAACAAAGCTAAAAGCTTTTTTGGCACCAGTTGTATGTGTATTGTCCAGTAATTCTGCATTAGTGACATATTTACAACCTATAATAAATCTTTAGTTTTGTCTTTATATTCCATTTAGATGCATGACTACAGTATAGAAGTCTAGCTATCTTGAAAATTCTGCTGACTTAAAAAACTGAATAATTTAGACTGAAGAAAAAACAGAAATCAAAACTTCTCACTACTCGTTTTAATTCCTGAAAAAATGAAAATACTAAAGCATATGTAAAATAGTTAGCTTAAATGTAATCCTTACATAACGAATGGAATGAAAGAGAGGACTGAGAACTGGAAAGCTAGCCTGAATAACAAGAATACTTCTATTTTTAATTTTGTGAGGTTTTCCGTAGTCTAGACTGTATCATATTAAAAAATGCATCAGTTAATATTTCATGAGCTTTCTGTCAGTTTTTTTGTTTCTCTTACATTTTATAGTGTCTGAATATCATGTTAATTTAGTGATACTAAAAACTTTTATCTCTTCTGCTGTGGATGTTTTATGTTTGTATTTTCCTTCTCAACTGCCATTTTACCTCTGAAGAAAGAGTGAATGTTTTCATAGCCTAGATTGTTACTCAGATCTCTTCCTTTTGTAAGTATCAAGGTTGAATGAATGCACATTTCTTCCTTCCAAAGGCATTGTGGTATTCTTACTCATGTGGAAAGGGAATTTAAAAAGACTGTTCTTTCACGATTATTTTGTTTTTAGAATTACTCTCCTTGTGTACATACAGGTATTCAAACTGTATTAATAAAACTTGCACTCAAGCTATCAGAATTCATTTCTTTTGTCAAGTTGACATTTTCCAGCCCCTTTTTCCCATGTAGGTTTGCCATCTGTTCTCATTAGCCATCTCAGTCACTAAAGAAATATTATGGCCAATGATGATTTCAGACTATGTAAAGCCTTCCTTGTTAAAGCTGTGTTTTTGATAACAGAAAGAGTGACCAAGTTTTTGACAGTTGCTTTTAATGATCACTGAAGAGGTGAAAATCAGTTCTGTAGTGTGAGTCTTATAACTTTTGTTCCAGATTCAAAGAGGTAGTAACTATGGCTGTGTGAGAAATATTTGGGTTATGTATCAAAATTTATTTTAGCAGTATTCACAGGTGTTCTGTTAATTTACATTTATAATTCAGGTATCAGGTAGAGTGCTACATATATGTGTATATATATGTTACTGTTTGTATCACAGTAACAGCCAAAGGCCCTTCAGTTAAAGGCCATATTAGGCTAAGTATGTTGACCTAAAATCTGTAAACTAAATCGTTAAATATTTTGCAGAATTACTCTAAGTGTACTCCCTAGTCGGTGAAGAGAATCAGGCACTTATTGGAAGGGGATTCCCATCTTAAAGCTGCTTAGTACCCTCTCAAAGTAATTTTCTTTATTTGTCGCAAGAGCAGATGAGGATGAGTAGGCACAACCTGAATGAGATTGTTAAGCTGGGAGGGTGTATTCCTGTGGGGCTGAGTCCAAGTCATGGTTTGGTCCAGAAAAGCGCCTGTAAATACCAAATAGCTTTGGTAGGCTGAGATATGTCAAGAAAGGGTACCTTTTTCCCTGGAAACAGGCCTGTATTGTTATTTATGGCCATAAAATGAACTTCTGATATGGCTGGAAATTTGTCAGGATGTCCTAAATAAGTTCTTTGATAAGCCCCCTTGACCATTTCAGGAACTTAACCACTAGACTTCTGGGTAGTTGCAGTGCTTGTACCATCTTTGATTTTGTGTAAGATGCTTTTTTTTAGCCTTGCTTGGACTTGCTGAATTTATTTTTTTTTTTGTTGGCGGTAGTCAGGCAGTGTAATTCTTCCATAAATGTGTCAAATACCTAAATATTATTTTCACATCTTTATGTAGGTCAAACTCCAAACTGAGTTCAGTATTTTATTTCTAACTTTGCTTGCAAGAAGAGTTCCCATATCTCTGCAAATTAGATGTGGAGTCTGCATCTCTGCAGGACTTTGTGTTCCTGTTATAGCGAGTGTCATGCAGATGGTATGGGAAGAACCTGTGATGGAAAATATACTAAAGGGAAGTCTCAAGTTTGCAAAAGGCCTGGTATATTTATTTCAAAAATACTTTTCTTCCAGGTATTATAGTTCTAGAAGCATACAGTGTGGAGAACTTCTAGCCATTTATTCATTTTAGCAGTAATCTTAGGAGTATGGTTTGAAATACTTTTCCTTTTTTTTTTTCCCTCCCTAGGAGAGAATAAGAACATACATGAACAAGGTCAAAGAAATAACAGACAAGAAAAAGGCATCCAAACTCGATAAAGGAGCTGCTTCTAGATTTGTAAAGAGTGCACTCTGGGAACCAAATGCAGAAAACGAACATAGTTCCAAAACTCCTGCTAAAGGAAAAAAGAGACAGAGAGACTAAATATTTTTTTTCCCCTCATAGGAATTGTGGACACGTAGAACTTATTTGGAAATATTTTGCATATTGCATGCATCTCAATAGAAGTGCTGTATAATTTATACTTACAAACTTTGCAGGATTGTATTTTGTCCAGAGGTGATGACATTTAATGTGTATCTAAAAGTGCCATTTGATGCACATTTGACATTTCATTACTCAAATGATAATGGCCTAACATATACTTGCTGGTAATAAATAATAGTGATGTTTTGTTTATAATGCCTATGAGTTCAATTTTTTTTAATGATTTATTGACACTTTTTTATATGTCCTCTATCTCCTCAATTTTAAAAAGTTTCAAACACTGCTATCCAGTCTGTGGTGTTTATGAAAGAGCATTGTGTGAAATGCCATATTTGTAGGGTTTTGTAGGGTTTATTCACTGTGTTAAACCCTTTTCAGCCTTTCAACTTGAACGTGTGCAATATTCCCTTACTTGTGTTGCCTCTGAGAAAGCAGGTCTTCAAGGGCCACAGGCAGACACCCTGGATTCCACTCTAAGCCCCTGTGTCTAGTCAGTGGAAAAGTTAAATATCCCCTAAGGCCAGTTTGTAGGGTTAAAAAAAAAAAAAAAAAAAAAAAAAGAGCAGGCTGGGGTTGGCTATTAGGAAACAGCACATGCAGGAATTTGATGGAATTTTGGCTGCAGCACTCATCCCTTAGTGCTGAGGCTCGGAGAAATATGCTGTGGTCTGGTAGGGGTGTGGCCATCTATTGGTCTTTCTCAACTCTTCATTAGGGATAGCATCCTCTGGTGCAATAAAAACTGCTGCTCCATCTTGCAAATACAGTGTTTTTCCTCAAAATGTGAAGCGTAGTTGTTTAGGAAAGGAGGGGTGTTAGGTAGGTTCAGTTTTCAATATGCTGCAGTGCAAAGCTCAATTATCTGCCCAAAAGCTATTTAACAATTAGCAAGGAATTAAAAATTACAAAATTAAAATAGATTATTTAGCTCACAGAAATTCTGTTTGGGTAGCAGTCCATACAAATGTTTGGGAAATGTTAGTGTGAAAGACTGAAGAACAAAGGAATACAGTGTAGCTCTAGTATTGTAGGCTGAATGATATTCAGTGGGTGGTTATTGGCATTGTACTGCAGCAGGCAATGCTGAGTGTGAACTAAATTGAATTAGGTATTAAAATGAAGGTTTTTTTTCCCTAATTATTAACTAAAAATACGTACTTGAAAGTAAAAATTCAATGCATTGACAAGTTTATTAAACTCATAACATCTAGAAACTTTTTTAGTGACTGGTATGAATTTACATATTTTTGTTTACAATAAACTCTTCAGGTAGATAGCAATGCCTTCAATCCATCTAGCAAGAGAACTATTTAGATGTGCCTTGCTGCCTCAAATCCACAGGATTGCTTATGTGAGTATACATGTCAAAGACCCAGAAAAAGCTAAAAATGACAGTGCTTCTTTCTTCAGGTTAATCTTGTGGTTGTGTCAAATGAAGGAGCTATTGGACTTGGGAGGAGTTTTTTTTTTGTTGTTTAATTAAGATTAAAAATTTGAAAGACCCAAAGTGTGTTCTTGACCAAAAGTAACACATTTGTGTAAAGCAGTTCTAAATAGGTTTGGATGGTGTTTTTTGGAAGTCTGTGTGCCCTGTCTGGTGCCCCTTTCAACCTGATATTGCAGATGGCAGGATTAGACTGTTGCAAATAAACTTCTGGACTAGGTGTGAATGTTGAGGTCTGCATGTGCAAAGCATGAGGTTCAAAATGTTAATCTCAAATCCACTGATTTAAAAAAAAGAAAAATGATCAGGTGTTCTTTGGACTTGGGGGAAAGATGGTTGGAGAGAAGTGGTCTGAAGTAGCACAAACCAGACCACTTCAATATAGAAATTTTCTGGAAGATAACATCTTGTGCTTTGGTACGCATTGCCTTGAGGAAACGAGTAGCTCAGCTTGTACTTATGCACAGTGTTGTTAATTAAAAGGGGATTGGAGGACATTTCTATTACATGATTTTCCTCTTAAGCTTCAATTATAGGTTTTGTTTTAAAAGGATAATTTCTGAAAAGGATCATAATTCATTGTCCAGTAAAGTACACAGGTTTCATTGGTAAATGTTTAAACAAGAGTAATGCAAAGCTATTAGCTGAGACTTACTGAGGTAGAAGGCCATCTGGCATAATTAATTATATTCAGGTATTTGACATTTGTAATAGGGCAGTTTAAATAGAAATAGCATATGCAGTTTTGTGAATTTCTTTTAGGCTCACATCATTCAGTATGGCTGTTAATAGTGTGGATTGTGGCTTTGGTTTTTTGACACAACACAACCCAGACAAATACCCCACAAACTAAGAATCCTCACTCTGTGCATATGTGCACTTACAGCCCTATTAGAAAGAAGCTTGAAATCATAATTATGAATGCTATGTGGTTTTTATATCATTGAGGTGATTACTTTGTTAAATATTTTGTTTTGATTCAGACATTTAATGAGTTCTTGGAACTTTTCTTGTTTTCTACTCTTTGAACCAAGGCAGTGGTGAGGTTGGTGAGAGCATTTGAAGTTAGCATCTGGGACTAGAATTTGATATGAGGTTGCTTGGGGAATTTTCCAACTTCTCAAAAATATGTTTCAGAAGAAAAGTGAAAATGCAGCTCAGGATGTTAAATCCCACTCCTGTAAGTGGCAAATAACTACATAAAACAGCAATTTGTCATTAACTGTCTTAGCCATGTAAGGAGACTTTTACTGTAACAAAATGACTGTCTATCATAAGAAACTTGGTATTCTCCAAGCTGTGTGAAGTTTCCACAG
The DNA here is from genome assembly GCA_013397245.1 of Thryothorus ludovicianus. Lineage (NCBI taxonomy): Eukaryota > Metazoa > Chordata > Aves > Passeriformes > Certhiidae > Thryothorus > Thryothorus ludovicianus. The sequence continues at coordinate 253,303 of VZTB01003736.1, forward strand.
ACGTACTCCTAGAAAACATTTCTCTGACAGAGAGTTTACTGTGGCTGTAAATGAAGGGGAAATTTTCCTAGGGCTTAAATTTCCAGCCTTAAACATGCTAGCCATATGACTTGGGAAGTCAACATATGAATGAGGCTCATTTCTGCTCCTTCTACTCCTTCATATTTTCATTACTGTAGAACAGCATTCCTAAGAGTTTGTTTTTTTTATTAAGTTGCCTTATTTTTCCTGGCCTTGGAAATTAGTTCTAGCATAGAGCTTTGTCAAAAAGTGTTGCAGTTACGTTGAAAATCTCCTCAGACATATTTATCTGGAATAATAAAAGCTAAGCAAACAAAATTCTCTCAGGATTAAGAATTTTCTTGGATTTAAGAAGGTAGACTGATACTCAGTTTTTAACTGCAGGGCTGGGACCATTACAAATGTGAAGGGAAATACTAGTCTTCATGGTAAATTACATACTTTGCCCAGGAAGTGATGGTGACCTGTTTCCACAGCTCTAGAAGGAGAGACCTTGGTTACCTAGATCAAGACTTGTATAAGCTGTCAGCCAGGAGGCTTTTGGGACCCATGAATAGCAAACTCCAATTTGTAACTGGAAACATGGATGGAGTTACATTGGTGGAAGTGATGCCTGTGGCACAGGGTTTCCCACTTAGAAATGCCAAAATAATTGAAAGTGGTTGCATCCAAATGTGTACAGGTTATTAGTTTCTTGTAAACTGAGATGTAAAGATGTCACAACAGGGCATTATTAGTTTATGTTATTATTTATGTTTCTTAGACATTCACTTGCTGGTGGAAAATAGTGTTAAGCTACATCAGTTACAGAAAGTAAATACAATTTGTCATTTTAGAATCACATGATACACATTTATTTAAAAATGCATTTAAGTTCTGCAGTGGAACAGTGTAATTTTCTTATTCCTAGTCTGCTTTGAGTGGTATGTCTTACACAAAGTTTCAGAAAGTCCGTGAGTGGTTTTGTTTTGCAGAGCACTCTTAGCATCTTAGCGTTAGTTGTAGTTTGGATTTTTTTTCCCTTTGATTTCTGCTTTCCAGTGGGATATACTGGTGATGTTTTATTGATAAAACCATCAGTTTATCTTTTTGCTGACATAATCTTTCCTGTAGCAGAAGATTACAGATCTATGGAATATTTAGTGCTGGTGATCTAAGAAGCAGACCTTGAACTGCACCTTTTTCATCAGCTGTACCAAAGGGGAAAGAGCAAAAACTTGTTTTTACTACTAAGCTGAGTGAATATGGCATGGAAATCTTGTAATGGCAAGGTATCAATTTGTAAAGTGATATATTTCAGAGGGGATACTAAATTTGACTGTGAATAAAAAGCTTTATAAATGGAACATTTAAGAGGCTTTTACTTTTCAGTGTAGGGTTGCCTTGACATGCATCATTTCAATTTGGCAGCCCCAGCAAATAGATGGAACCAATTCAGTATGATAATTCGGTATTGCCAAGAGGTTTCTTCTGAGTCTTGTGTGGACATGTTCCATGGACAAATTTAAAGTCCAAGTGAAAGAAAATGGATTTCATTTGGCTCTATAGTATTGCAACTTAACATCAAGACAGTCTTAGTATCAAAAGAACCTGAAGAGCATATCCAGAGAGTACACAAACCACAAACTAATTTTTAAGTGAAGGATCACCTCCAATTTATGATGATATATCTTGCACTACAATGACCCAGAATAGACAGAAAAGAAGTAAAACTCAAATGTGGTTGCAAATGTACTTTATCAAAGTACTAATTCTAGGGATAAATTCTTAGCTACTGTTTATCAGCAGAGTCTGTTAAAGTAAATGAGCAACTGCTGAGGTCTGCAAGTGAAAAAGCTAGTCTGTGATATTCTTTCATATGGCTATTTCCACGAATATGGTGTAGCATTTATTTTCTAGAGTGCTTTCTTTTCATTGTCACTTGAGTGTTTTTTGCCCCTGTGGGAACAAATGAGCCATTGTTTAAAATAAAGAAGTTCCCATCCCCATTATTGAAAGGTGAGAAGGAGAAATGCCTAGTAACAAACACTGACAAGTTGGATAGCATAGGCATTATATCATTGCCCTGGGCTGACAGACCTACTCCCCGACTCACACACAAGACAAAACACATTTTCTCCTGTGAAGTTTCCTCGGAGAGAACGATTCCTTAAGGCAGTTAATCACAGGGGGTGCTGTCTGTACATGTACACATTACACATCTACCTGCGTGTTATAGATCCCTTGGTTGTCAGAAAGTTGAGTGTTTAACAGAATACAAAGTGCATATTACTGAAATGCTATTGTTGGAGACTATAGCATGACAAGCTTAATTATCTTTGCCTTAGATCAGTTTAACTCTTGATTTCATTAAGGTCACAGTAGCAAAAATCCAGTACAAAAGAACTAGGAATTTGGCTTTATGTAGGTATGAATGTCTTTATGTAACAAAACCAGCACTAAGATACTTACTTCCAGTGAAATATGTTTGTCTGCTAAAGTCTACTTTCTCCTTGCTTTGACGTTTATTTGTTAAGCTTTGTTTACCTTTTATTATGTACAGGGCTTACTATTCATACTTCCACACAGTGCCTCAACTTCTTACAGTAATATGTTTTCAGATATTTATAATTTTGCCAACTGTTAATTACTTGTATTGGACTTTGTCATGTTTGATTTCTGACATAAATGAATTCCCCAAAAAACAAAAAGCTTGAATAGTTCTTACAGTTGTTGAAGAACATGCTGTGTAAAGTATAGGCCGCATTGGAATGTCAGCTTAAAAATTCCAGCTGTGTTTTTCTAAAGATTATAACTCTCCTTCCATTGTTAGGAGATTAAAAAGAAAAGTTATCTCAGTGAAAATTTATCCAAATAAGGGCTCTGGGGAAACCTCACAAACTGCTTTGTAGGTACTGGCCCATACTCTGCTCGTGTTCTGGTTTAGCTGTGCATGGGAAGCTCCCAGCACAGTTCTGAGGCTACAAATTGCTTAGGGAGGAATATGGGCTTGAAAATTGAAGTTGAAATTATCTCAGATGATGACAGGGCTCTGTAACATACTATATTTGAAGAATTGCAGATCTAGTACAACTTTGCTATTTTTAACAGTGTTGTTTTAATGTAGCTTTATATTAATTTCAGATTTTTAAATACTTAATGTAGACCACAGATGCTCTTATATGTATCTGATTCATTTACATTATGATCACACTGGGATTTAGTTTTGTAACAGTTAAACTAAAATGGAATTAACTCATGTGGCATCTCCCTAAGTAGTAACTCCAGTGTGAGGGTGCTTTTTTTTACTGTTTAAGGAATGTTAAATGTATTAAAAAATCTGAAATTCTCATTTTGTCTCACCTCAAAGCATGAAGAAGAATTACAGTTGTTATACTGAGATTGTTTTGTAAAAGGAGGTACATTTATTTTTTTAAGCTGTGGGAGCTGCTCCTTGCTTGAGCTGGTCCATTTCACATACTCTTTCAATAAGTGTTCTTGTGATGTGTAGAATGAAGTATCCTATGTTTTTGGAAGATATTCAGATCATTAAAGACTAAGAATTTTACCTCATCCCTTATATATAGAATTACACAAAAGACTTTTGGTAGATAGATAATTTCTGGGCATAGTTTTGTATTTCTATATGTACCTCTAGTTCTTCCCCTAACCAAGGCATACTGCCCGGACTGAGACTAATGCACCTTATACTCTCTATACCCACTTTACTGAATTAACAGGAAGAAAATAAGCTTCAAAAAAACTTCTTGTTTTGTTTACTTTGTCTTTTGCAACCTGGGTGAGGTTGTACTATCAGAAAAATTAAGGACCAGATTTCCTTGCACATGTTTTCAGAATGCAGAAGGTCAGATTCTGATATTAGCTACAGTGATTTCTGACTTGGAGAATTATCTGATGCTGTGGTGCTTTTATTCCCATGGAATAAAAGTAAGATATAATTGAGTCAAGCCTTCAGTTAATGCATAATGGTAAGTTCATCTGGTCCAAAAAGAATTTGAGGTTCTAAGTCATTTAAGACCAAGCCTGCACTGGGTAGCTGGCTGGCCTCAGGAGCCCCAGTAGTCAGTACCTCAGCTGGCAAAGATTAGTAAAGATTTACTCTACTCAATCATCCCACCAACAACAGGGAAAAAAAGCAAGAAAAAATCTGAAAGCTTATTCTCAGCTGGCATTACCATTACCTGCAGTGACTTTGCTGGCCATGTGTGTGTGTTAACACATTTGGGACCCCCGTATTGCTAAAATATCTGAATATTTCTTTGACATAACTGCAGAGCACAGAGCTTAGGTTTTGAAAAGGACCTGGAAAATGAACCAGTTAACCATGAGTTTGTAATTTTTCTCTGTGTAGTGTATCTTGTACTTCTTTTAGTAGTTTCGCTTACTCATGTAAGTCTTAAGGTTTTTTTTCGATTTGATTACAGCACAACAGAGAATGTGGCTAAATTCTCATGTTTAATTATGTTAGTACTTAAAGGCAATTTCACCTCTTTTTCAACCTTTCAGCTACCTTTCCTATATTCACCTTCAACATAATTCAACTGTGTGGCTCTACTTCTGCCTCTGAAATTAGATTGAATGAAAGAAATACTGCCAGTTCTTCAGGGCTCCTCACAACTCTGTGCTCCTCGAGCACATCTGTGTGATATTACCTAAAAGACAGTAATTCCTACAAAAACAAGATGAATTAAAATATTTAAAATATTTTAAAATATTTAAAATTAGTTAAATTAGGGAGAATATTTTAAATTAGTTCAAATTAAAAGCAGAAGTGAACAGCATATACATCCCTGGAAACCTTGAAAAATATGAATTGTTGGGCTCCTTGGGAGCATCTTCACCCAAGTGTCTCCCTCAGTGCACACTCTGCAGTGTCTCATGCACCCCTCCAGTACGGGCAGCATTCCTGCCCCAAAATCATCTGTTCACAATGCAGTGTTGGTTCCTTTAACCCCTTCATCCATCTCATCAGCAAAAGTGGTTGGTGGTGCTGCCTTAAGGAGGCACCTCCCCTCTACTCTCCTCGCCTCATCTCTCCTCTCCTCACCTCCCCATGCTGTGTTTGCTTCCCAGCATGTGTTCACCTAAACTTCTCTTCCTCTACAGGAAAAACTGCAAGTGAAAGATCTACTTTCCCTTGCATTTTTATCTATATTAAGCACATCTGTGTCCCTTAGTGGAGGAGCAGCAGCTTGGCAGGGAAGCAAAGTGGGGATGTGTTACTGAGAAAATGTATTTAATGCCTGAGAAGCCACTCCCTTACCACATCTATTAGATGTAGTGTGTGGTGGCATTGTGTATCTATTATTTTGACAATCTCTTTTTATAAAGTTTCCTCAGTTTCTCTTGTGAGTGGAGTGCTGTGAAAAACAAAGTTCACCTTTTTGGTAGGATTTAAAAGGTTTAATAAAAGACAATAAAGCAAAATACATGGCCGGGGTGTCTCTGGCAAAGAGCATACCTGTCCCAGAGAAGCCCCTTCCTTAAGTATGTATATTTGAACTTTTCTAAGAACTTATTTCCATGTTTCTGGGAGCTGCTTTGTATGTCCACTCCTTGGTCCCACTTTTTTGGAGCATGTGGTGTTTCTTGGCTGTGGTTTTAATTAATTCTTCTTATCAGTCTTAACTTGGGTCTTGGTCTATAATTCCTACAGATGGTCAGTGCTGGGAGCTGGGATATCAGCAGCAGATTCTTCATATCAGTAGCAGGGGTTATCTGAGCACTGGGTGTTATTCTGACCAGGCAGTGTCCACTCACTACAAAAACACTTTATCAACTTACTTTACTCCTAAAGAAAACTATATCTTTAAAACTATTTCCACACCACACATCTAATATCCACCCTATATGGGTGCAAAAAGAAAGAAAAAAAAACCCTAATACTGTAACACGTACTTATAACAACCTTATATGTACAACATTCACCTTAATATTTGCGGAAAGCCAACTTTATAAATATGGGTCTTGTCCTAGGTTGATGCTTAATTGTATTCCCATTCGTCTGTTTAGCTCAGAAACAAGTTTTGTACCTTTAAGGCTGGATCTGAGAGTGAAGAAGAAGCAGTGAAATGTCTGTGGCAGTTGTTTTCTAAACATAAAGATAAGAGTTTTCAGCTTTCCTACACACAAGGCCTGTGTTGTCTGCAGTGCAGACNCCGACAGCAACTGAGCCGAGCTACAGCCACGGGAGAGACTTTCTGAATTTGGCATCTCTGCGGAGCAATGAGAGGTTTTGTTTTTCAGTGTTGTTCATTTGTTGTGCTGGGGAGTGCTTTGACTGTTAAACAACTTCTTTCCACTTTCCTGCAAGGAAATTTTTTTTTTTTTCCGGTCCTGAACCAGCTGGGGGGAGGGGCGGTTCAGGTTAGTTTTCTAGAGGGACTCCATCCAGAGATTTTTTCCCAAATTTGCCCTAAACCCGGACAGGTCTATAACAGGTGCTGTGGAAGCTGCCGGAGGGCACTTCTGGGGGTGTTGCTGTGTTTAACACGAGCACCTCCCCATCCCTGCGGGTAATCCTGGAGGAGGCGGTGGCTTAGGGGATGCCTGGGAAAGCAGGAAAGCAGATTGGGACGGGGCCTCTGGCGACAGCTCCAGGCGCTTTCGGCACATTTTTGCCGCCCTGTTTCTTTTCCACGTGGTGGCAGCAAAGGAGCATCGAAGAGGCGGCAAGAAGAGCTTTAGCCTCAGAAGTTTGCTCCCGGGGTTCTGTGGGGGGAAAAAAGACCCCACACAGACCTCCCCCTCCCAAAAGGAAAAAGCCCCAAACAACCCCCAAATAAAAAACAAACAAACCAACCGACCAAACAAAAAAACCTCAAAACAACCAAGCTCTCAAAATCTTTAAAACTGCAAAATTACTGCATTTCTGAGCCAAGTGAAGCTGCTGCTCCACCCGTCAGGTAGTCTAGTTAAAAATGATGCTTTTTTTTTTTACCTTACCTCTTTTTAACAAGCCCGTGTAGCAAGCAGATTGCACCATGTCTTTTGGCTTTGGCAGATTTTAGCAGCTTTTTATGAGCAACCAGTTAAATTTCCATATGTTCTGCTTAGTTTCTGTCTGATTTCCTGGAGAGGTTTTAAAAATGGTGTGTGTATATGTGTGTGTTTATGTACACACATAATGTAATCTCTGCAAAATTGGAAAGTAATACACTGACTTCTAAATTCAGCGGAGTTTATAGACCTGTTTCTACTCTCACACCTGTTTTATACTCATGGAAGGCTGCTAATGTGGATAGCTTTGCTTCTTATTTACAGTAGTGTAAACAAGAAGCAGGTTAGATCCTTTATTCTCGAGGTTCTGATAGGTGGCAAATATTGAGTGGAAAAGGGCTGCAATTCTCCGCTGCAGACTGGAGAACAGAACACCAGGTGGTGCTCTGTGGGCTCTAAAGGCTTTGCATCTCTTTGGGAATGAATGATTTTACCAGAAGGGCTAAGCAGGTGTTGCCTCTGCGTTCTGTGGTTACTGCTGGCCTGATGGGTCACACTGGGTGTGTTGTCTGAGGTGAGCACATCTGTGCAGTGCCCTATCCAGATTAGAGTTGTGTTCTTCCCAGTGTGTGGGAAAAGATGATCTAGGGCTGCAGCCTTGGCCAGCAAAAATACATGTTCTCTTAATGGAATGATGTTGAGTTTCACCAGCACAGGATGGTAGCCCCAAATACCCTTTCTTTTTTTCTTTTTCATTACTTTATCTAGGAAAATTTTTTTGAGGCAACATCTAATTTTCGTGGGGTTTATTCTTTGGTTAGCATCTGATCACTATTTATTTTCATGCCTATGCCTGAATTAGAAAATAAACACATATGGGTCCAAGAAACTTGTATGTTAAGTCTTAAATCTTGCTTTAACTTATAGCTCTATAAATCCTGGGTAGCCTTAATGATTCCTGTAAATTTGCACCATAAGATTGCACCATTATTAAGATATTATTAAAGACTTATTTTAAGGGTTTCCTTAGACCTAAATTTTGATTGTTTTTTAATAAGTCAGGTATGACTCTAATGAAACCAGTGGTGTTATGTGATTGTGAAATCCTGGTGGGGGCAATAGAGCTTGAGTTCTGTTTTACATTCCATGAGGAAATCTTCTGGTGATTCACCTCTCCTGCCCAAGTCTTGCCCACTGAATTTAGGAAGAATGCAAAGTCAAGTCCTTTGGGTTCAGTCACAGCCCACTGACCCATGTAGTTACTTGCATATTGGTTGTTCTTTTTTTTTCTGTCCAGAATTTCAGCAGTTGGAATCTCTCTGAAGATTTTGCTCCTGAACCAACCCATTGGTATAAGATTATTCTGGCTGAATCCCAAGATGAGTTCCCTGTTTGAATCTTGGAGAGTAAATGCAAAATACTCAGCTTCCAGAGGAAACCCTGTAAAGAATGAATCTCATTGCCAAACCTTTTAGCCCTTCTTTTTGTTTTGTTTTTCTTATTTCTTTTTAGAGGGAAAACACTCTTATGCATATCCATTGAGTAAAAAAAGAACTTTTACCTGTTGTCCTCTTCCCTTTTCTTCTTAAACTATGTGTTGAGACTTGTTCTGCTTCTTATAATCCTCCTGAATAACACCATAAAGGACATCCATGTAACAATTAAAATGGATTTTAAGACAAGGACATGAAGTCCTCCATTAGGCAACCATGGTTTCATGGTTTCTGCACTTCATTAGAGTTGCCTAGTTCTGTTAAAAAATCCTGTCAACATCCTAGCTAATTAGGTTTATTGGCTCCCAAACAGTTGCTCCACAACTGTATTCCGGTATTTAAGCTGTTTGTTTAGTGATAGCTTTCTTATTTCAAACCAAAAATATGCCCATGTGCAACTTAGAAGCTATTTATTCCTCTAAATACTGCTTTAGTTTAAATGGAAAACCCAATTTTGCACCAAATGAAGTGATTTTTCTGGTTTTGATCCATTACAATCTTTGTTATTCATAGGTTTGCCTTGTGATGGAAGGAGTAGGACTACAACTGGTAAGAAACCTGTCTGTAGGTGCTGAAAATACTGTACTAACACTATGATCTCAAGTCCCAAGCAAATTTCCCAGTGACTTTGGCTTAGGTTTTGCCATCATAAATTTCAAAGTCCTTCTATCTTCTGGATCTGGAGGTGAATCTCTGCCCTGAAGGCAGAACTTAATTTACCTTTCTACTAGTGAGTGGTTCTAATAGTGGGTGCTGTTTTCTAGTGAAAGAAGTAATCAGTCTTTTCAAGCTCAGCAGGATGCCTGGAACTTCAGTCAAGACTGGATTGTGCCCATCATCATGAGTGATTGGAGGATATTAAAGAGTAAATTTTTCTTTTTCTTTTTTTTTTAATGATGGATATTGCCAAAGGAGAACAACAGTTTGCTGTGTTGTGACTTTACAGGTACAGAGACCTAACCCTCTTTAGCTCCTCAAACCCTCTTCAAATAGCAGCAAACAAACCTCCCAGGCTTGCATTCCAGCCAGTGGCAGAGAAAATAGAACTGGGAAAAGAATGTGTCAACTCTTTTCCCTGCATTTCTCAGATAAGCTCAGTTCTGCCTTGTGAGGATAAGTCCCTCCATGGTTCCCCAGCAGCAGCTGGTACACAGAGCATTTTGCCATGGGGGATGAGGTTGGATTTTTTTCCCCCCCAGTACCTATGAATCCATTGTTACTATTGTTGTCTACTACAGACAGGCATGGAAAAATTTTTAAATTTTATTAAATTAAATCCATTAAGGAAAGATTGGCAGAATAATTTGAATTGATATTATTTTGATTATAAGTTTATTATCCCTTGATGATGGATGAGTCAAGGAAACATATTTTTCATGACAGAATCAGTTTAACTTGCTGGTTATAGTGAAACATAATTTTCTAGTTGTCTTTAGTGTTTATGGCAGTGAGGCATTAAAGCAATAACTGCTCTTCACATCACTACTGGCTGAAGGAGCATTATTTTGAATTATTCCAGCTGCAGATGTGTATCTTCATGTGCCGGGCCATGTTGCAGATGGAACAATCTTGAAAGGCAAAGCTATGGTTTTCAGCAGCGTTTTAGCCAAATTTTAGCTGAAAAGATCAAGCACTTTGAAGAACTTCTCCCCTTCTCTTGTGTACAAGTGTGAAGCGTTTTCTTTTTGACAGAGTGGAGCTGTTTGGCATTGCTTCAGCTTTGTTCAAGGACTGTTAAAGCATGTCAGAAAAAGAGTGAGAGAAGGTAATGCTTGCATGCTGCTAGACCACCTAGAGTTGCCTTCTGGGTGGTGCTCTTACCTCTTCTGCTCTGTGTCTCTAGCCAGACCTGGCCTTTTGTACTGCTGCCTGTGGGTGTTGTTTCATTGTCTGAGGGTGTATGTTCTCCCTGCTGCCACCAGACCATCATGTCTGTAAAACTGAAAGCTGTAAAGAAGTTCTTGGAGGCCCTCTTGGCCCTGATGTTTTGTTTCCCCTCTTCAAGGGCATTTTACTCTGTTCTGTTCTTGCCTGTGATTTGAAAATCAACAGTAACCCGTTTTCCTTTTCTCTTGCCTTTGGTCAGTGAGTATAGAAAATAATTTTGCTTTTATGAGTGTCATTTTCAGGCTCTTGGGGGCAGGTATACATGGTCACCAGAGTAGGGTCTTGAAACAGAATATATTGTTCCAGATTTGAAGTGGGTAAGGCTTATTTTGTACACAAATAACAGAGTATTTATCTTAATTTTTACTTTAATTGGCTACTCAAAGTGAGCTACAGAGCTTCTTACTGTCATTCACAGAAGAGGCAGGATTGCTTGGGCAGGTCATCCAATCTACATGTCATTTTGTCTGTATGTCAAAAGAGAAAATTCTGGATTTGTGGTTAGACTGGAAGATTTATCACTTTTTATTTATATTGTTTACCTCTTTCCTTTTGTTTCCCTTTGTTCTTATTAACAAATACAAACACAGGACCCTAACAAGAAAATCTGGTTGATGTTTTGAGGGGATGAAAGGCAACAATCCTATTTTTAAGTAGTCATTAGAGATTAGGATGTTCAGCCAGAGCTCCTCAATTACTCCCTTGTAAAGGCAGGATCCCAGAGCAAGTAGTCATAGTTTCACTGAGACTATGATTTCAGACAAAGAATCATTTGGCTTCTCCAGATGTTTGTCCAGATTCTTCTCCAGATTCAACCAGTTACTCTTTCTCTGTTTAAAACTGACAGTTAGAATTATTTAAAAGGGCTCCCTTTTGCAGATTATTGCCTGAAGATCACAAAAGGTACATTAAAAATAAGAAAGTGAAAAATTAGGCAAGAAATACAAAGGAATGGAATGCATCACCCATCTTTCTCCTCAGTGTTTACCTTAGAGTGTTCCCCTCAGAGATCATACTATAATGTCAGCTCTATTTACTCCTTGAGTAAATGTCTGGTGTCACTTTAATAAATCGGATGAACTCTGCTCAGAGAGATAAGAAGCCAGTCATTTGATCATTAAGATTATTTACTGTAGGGTATGTAACTGAAATACAATAGTAATGCAGATGCACACTCCTAAACAGAACAAAATTAATGGATGAAGCTTGACATAGTATGTTATAAGATAAAAGGACATAAATCAACCAATACCTAGTTTAGATCATTGTGATGATGTTTGATGCAGAGCCTTCTGAGCCAATCCAAAATAGTACAGCCTGTTTTAAGTAAATCAGCACAATACATAAGACTAATTTTTATGGGCCATCTGTACATAACAGGCTGCTTTCAGATATTTTTGCCCAATGCTATGAGATGTAATTTGCAGCTCACAGAGCAATGTAGGCAGTATGAGTCTTAGGTGTAGGTGTATTTACAATTGCAGTGCTGTGCTTTTACCCATGGAGTTTGCATTCCTTAGGGAAGAGGAACATAACGTTGACATGATCACCTGCATTTCTTTGTTTCTGTACGCTAGAATGGGTTGTTTACATTTTCTCAAATTCATTTGTATGAGTCAATGTATGAGCTCGTAAGAGAAGTATGTCCTCAGCTGGCCCCAGAGATTGTAGTAGGGAATATTAAAATTTTTTTTTTGCTTCTTACTTTCAAGATGCAAATAGCTTTTCATTACAGTTATAAATGTTGCCAGCATGATTCCTTGAGAAGCCAACAGACACCGACAGAGACCTGGCAGCTCTCTGACTTTGCAGCTCGTGCAGCTTAATCCTGATTGAATTCCTCTGTGGCTGAGCAAGGCCCAGAATGAGGGGCAGACTTTGATATCTAAATGTATAATGAGATGGCACAGGGGGCCAGCCCGAATTCTGTGGGAGGAGTGTTCTGTATAAGCTGTGATCTGATGTGCATCTGGATACTATTCAGAAGGGACAATGGAACTGTGAAGGGTTGTGGTGTTCCTGATAACTTCTTCAGGATAAGCTTGAGTGGAGATTGATGGGCTAGTGTGTCCACATTAAGAGCCAGACTCTTTACTCTTGCTCCAGCCAGGTGTCTGGCTAAGCAAAAGGGGGACCTGCCTGTTTAATATAAGTGTTTCCTTATATCAGGAGTGCCCTAGGACTTTCATTCTGTGATCCTCAGGTGCTGGAGAAATAATGTAGGACCAGGGTGGATGCTATCTTCCTTCCTAGGTTTTTGTGAGGCCAGTGGGGTGCAGTTAATGACCTCAGGAGCTGAATTTCGCCTGGATCTGCTGCCGTGCATGCTTGTGGGATCTGATTGCAGGCCATGGTCCAAGCTGTATTTAGCTTCTTGAGGAAGTCTGGGTCAAAGTCGCAAGCCTTCGTGTAGCAGAGCTGTTAAAGATGTGCTGACTTTATACCTACCTATGTGTAAACCCCACCTCTCCTTCCAGGAGAGCAGTGAGAAGTGCAATGATTCAGGACAGCAGAAGTCATAGTGAGCAAAACAGACATGTTCTGCAAAGAGCTGTTTAATGGTCTCTTCTCTATTGGCAGCACAGACTGGTGTCCATATAGACCCATAATATGTGTGATTCTAATGGGTTTTGGTTGTTGTAACTAAGCTAAAACAGATTAAGGGGAAAAGAACTTTATTTGGAAAGAGGGCACTTGAGGTGTTATATCTTATGTTCTTCTGTTGACATTTTCATGTTTGTAAAACCTCACAGTTTGCTTTTTTGGTCCCATGAAATCATCAAGAGCCTGAAATACCTGGAAAGACTGTTTGCCATGAAAGCAGATAGTGGGAAATGTACTGGACCACTCTGCCAGTCACTTGAAACAGTAGAATATTAAATAAATATGAGAGAGAAAGAGAGTGGTGGGGAAATGACAAAACAAGCAGTGGGAAATACCATTGGCTGTCCAGAGTCTTCCTCTGAAGGGTTAATTTTGAAGGGCTTCATAATTTTATTTTATTTTATTTTGGTTTGGTTTGGTTTGGTTCATTTTGGTTTGTTTTGGTTTGTTTCATTTCATTTCTTCTTGTTTCCCTCCCCTCCGCCCCATTCCCAGCCAAGAATGGCATGAGTGAACTGGCTCTGGAAGAGTGTTTTGTAAGGAATTTTTTGGTTCACTTCCAGGCCTTTGCACTGTGTCAGAGCAGAAGAGATGGCATTTATTTGGCTTTTATTCTGACTGTATGACTGAGGATGGGAAAAATTCTCAGATGGCTAACAGTAGCTTTACCAGGACTATTAGTGGGATACTGCAAAGGTTGAGGTATGAAAGCTGCTGAAGTAACTTGCATACAGGAATGTGCTGTTTGCTAGAGCTCTAATTGCAGCAAATAGTGCTATGTTCTTTTTCAGTGCCAGATGTTTAGTTGGGGTAAATCTCTTGAGTGTAAATATTAGGAAAATTCAAAAAGGAAAAATAATACCCAACCCCCTTAGTTTATCTTGTTAAAGATTTAGTCAGTTATTTCTTGAAAATTGCATTTTCACGTGTTCACTATTTGGATATTTTATTTGCGGTTGCTCTCTCTGAGCAAGAAAGCAAAACAGTGGAAAAGGATAGGCTTGATTTTTGCTGATATGCAAAGCTGATATCCCTGTGCACCATTTTCTGAATTGTTTAGTCAATTATACATAAACCTTAAAATCTTCCAAGCTTGACGTGCCTAACACACTTGCTTAAACACTAAATCTGAGGTACCTGGAACAAGCCAGTTCATAGAGAAACCTGGAAATGCTCTTTATGCTTTTGTGTATTTTTGCCACTGCACATTTCCATCCCTCTGTATGATGCTGACTCTCACAGCATCACAGCATTTATAACCCCTTTTGAAAAGGGAAGGCAAAGTACAGATCTTCTTCTGCACCCCCTCTTTTTTTTTTCTTTTTTAAGTTATTATTTATTGCAGTATTGCACAGAAGGTAAAGCCCATCCTTAGTTCTGTAGGCTCTCATATGCAGTGAAGTTCAATTTGCTGGAGGCCTAGAGACAAAGTTTCACTGTGTGAGTTCAGCACCACCCTGTTGCACACATTTTACCTTCTAGGTAATCTTTCTAAGATGAAACAACTTGCATAGCACCCTTAGTGCTAAATGCTAAAGGACAATATGGATTGTGTGGGTTTGTTTAGCAGAATCAGGGGTTGTGTTGAAATTTAGTTCTTGAATTATATTTTTGTTTTGGTCATATTAAAAATGATGATTTTTCTTATGATAGTTCTTTGTATATATTTATAAATTCTTTTCTGGTTCAAGGAGGCAATGGATTCTGTTGTCCTGAATTTTATTTACCTTTAGAAGAACTGAAAGAATCTTCTAGGTCTGTATGGAGTGGCTTGAATGAGTCATGGAGATACAGCTCACTGAGTAGCCTTATCACAGCTTGTAAACTCCATGAACCTAATCTATATTTTTTAGAAGTTTGAAGCTGTTGCAATCAGCTTCTAAGTAATATGGTGTGTGCCTTACAGGAAGACTAATGAACACAAAATACTGTGGTTTTTTTGGTTTTTTTTGGGTTTTTTTTAACAAAAAATATCCCCTGTGGCCCCTCACCTTCCTCCCTCATTGGTACTGAGATTGAATTTCAAAAGAATTCTAAAACCATATTGAATTTCAGGCCATAGCAATGATTCTGGCCAGAAAGCTTTTTAATCAAAAGGACCAACTGTAACCTTGTTAATAACTTAAGAAAACAATGGCCAAAGGGAAAAGACCTGCCAAAAGCTACAAGTCATTTCTGTTGGCAGAATAATTGGTAGATCATTATTTTGGTTGAAAACAATGTGATTTGTATTTCTAATTTTGTAAAATTACTTAATTAATAACACATGGTCAGCAATGTTGATTGCAGAGTGACTCTTGACAAAGGACACTTTTAAAGAAATGTTATGGGGGCAAAGGTAGGATTACGCAATAGCTGAGCAAATAAGGCCATGACTGCAGTTCAACAGATGATTCTGCCCTTCTTGGGAAGGCATAAATTATTATGACATTGAAAATGCAAGACACTGTAAAGAGGACAGAAGGATGTATTTGTGGCCATGGGATCATCACCAGATGCAAACTGGGTTAGTTCCACTTGGATTCACAAGTAGAATAGCCTCCTTCTTGTCAGAGGAGAATGCTGCTTCTTGGCTGTGCTTGGGAACTTTTGGGTATTGAGAAAATATCTGGAGGGGAACTGTATACCCACAAAAAAGAAGTCTAGGGAATGTCGCTGGTTCTGCAGGAGTAGTTGTCAGTGTTGTGCCAGACTGGCTTAGACTTCAGTATTTAGGTGTGTCCATGTTTGTAAGAAGAGAAAGTGGGACCATTAAGAGAACATGTGGAGTTACAGCCTTGCCTGTAAGGAGACTACGGTTCACAAGACAAAAAAAATCCAAATCCTTTGTTACAATCCGAAGATGGAAATTCTTTGAACTGTTCTTGTTTCTCAGTGCATGCCTTTCTTGCATTGGTTACTGGCTGCCATGAAACTGAATGTACAGAGCAACTTTCCGCTTACTTGTTTCTTTTGTGCAGCCTGGCTATGTTCCCTCCCCTGAGCAAACCAGCTCATAGTGAGTGTGGAGGAGAAGGGGTGGGAGAGAGGAAACAGAATCCAGGAGTTTTACTTCTGCCAAAACCCTACAACCACCAAGACGCTGCAATTATCCAGAGCACTGTGGCCCTTGGGATGCCTGCAAGTGCCTCTCTGCTGTGTTATGTACAGTACTTGATTAGCTGTTGTCTCACACTGATGAAGGAGGTTGTTCTCTCCATGACTGAGGTCTTCACAACCTCTTTTCTGTAAGCTTTGTCTTTTTTCATTATATGATACTAATTATTTCCTTTTTGTAGAGTGTGTAGCCTAACACCTATGTACATTGAGTGCCAGGGTTTGAAACAGTATTAAGGCAAGTGCTCACCTTTGAGACCATTATTCCAGTCATTAAAACACAGTTTATTCCTCTAGAGGACATTAACATTTGAAAATGTGTCAACTAGAGTATGAAATTTATCGTGATCATGAACCATCTGCCAACTCATTAGACTATAACATTCTGATTTCCTGTACTCCAGCATTAATCTAATGCTTTGCAGCCATATATATTTTTAAGTCATTTTTAGTTTCTAGCAAATTGTTTTTGAAGGCCAAAGCAGTATGTTCTGATGTGGGAGAGATCAAATAAAGACCTAAATGTGTGGTCAAAATGCTGCTTACAAAGGCTGAATCAGCAATACAAGCAATGGCAAAACCACTGGAACAGGGGAAAAAATGAGAGGAAGAGAGGTTAAAAATTTCTTTATGTAGTTAAGGAGCAGTTTTAAAGTGTCCAGTCTATAACAAAAGAATATTTTGGAACTATTCTGCTATAATGGAAATGTGTTAAAGCTCAGAAAAATTTCAGAGTACCACCTTGCTGGAAGTCTGAAAATTCCCAGTAATTTTTCCTGTAAGCGAGGGTTCATACTTCAGCTCAAGGTATAATATAGTTGTTGATGGTTCTGCCTATTTTTTCACCAAAACATTTCTTGTAATAGTAATAATTCTGGTATTGGAATGAAAAGCTTTTCCAAGATTTGAATAAATGGCATATATGAAAATGGCTAAAGCATGTAACTTTTACTGGCAGAATCAGAATCCCTGAAGATACCTTGTTTTTGTTAGTTCTTGAAGATCCACTCAATAGATGCCATTGCAAAATCGTGTGTTTTAGGGTGTTTCAGATTATGAATATATGCTATGTGATGTTATAAGGCTGAGAGAAAGTGTTCCTCGGTTTAAAGTTGGAATTTATATCTCAGCTGAATCCTCTTCCCCCACATTGCAATGACTAAACTATTTTACTATTTGATTTACCTCACTTATCAATGTGCCAAAGGGCTTTATATGAGAGAAACATTTACAGAGAGGTATATTAAATCTTGAGTGGTTAATTATTTGCTGTAATTGTGATCTTTGCTGCATGCTTTGCTTTTTCTTCACAGTAATTTCTAGTTTGAGAAAAAGAGTGATAAATATGCATAGCACTAGGATGAAAATGAATATTTGGTCTTGGTGATCAGTTGGTCTGCTCCAAGGAGTTAAAATAAGTCTTAGGCAGATAACTTCAAACTGATGCTTAAGGAGCCACATGATCCCAAAACTGGTTCTTTTCTGTTGACTTAGTTCAAATCTGGTTTTCTTCAAAACACTTCTTTGATTCTTAAGAAAGAGAGAAAGATTGAAAGAAGAGTTCATGCAAATGGGCAGACAGAGCTGTGCAAAAGAGTTAATGGAAAAGCAGTGTCAGGAAGAAAGGGGAGAGAGGAAAATAATTCCTTTTTTTCACTGTGTGAGAAGACAAAACTTTAAAAAACCTCTGCCTAGAAAAAAAAGATTGTGATTCAGAATAGCTTCATAAACAGATCCTTGTAATAAAAACTTAATTTATAAAGTTTGACTAGATGCTGTATGTGTGTTGCAGATGTGAATACATCCATGGATGGTTACAAGTGCTCAGTTGAAGAGGTAGCCGTGCACTGCCTTGGCACCATCAGACATATGAGCTGCAAGTGTTCCATGTGGTCCTACTGGTGGTCTGAAGGCCAGCTCCAGGCTGCTGCTCTGCTCCATCTAGCCTTCCAGCTTCTTCCCTTCAGGAGATGGGGAACAGCTGTTTTAGCTACAACTGTACATTCCATCAGCTGAACTTGTCCTCCAATACAGAGCCAAAATGCTGTTGCTGTTGACAGGGGATATGTGTTTTTGGGGCATACTTAGTTGCTCCCGAGGGGCAGAGGCACTGCCATTGTGTCTATGGCAGTGCCTCATTGCTGGTGCTGTGTGGAAGGTCTCGAGGCACTGCTCTACTGGGTTAGGGAGAGGGCTGGCTGCTGCTGGGGAGGGAGGTGCAGGAGGCAATCCATGGTGAGGAAGGCCGGAGGAGAAATTGTAAACGCAAATACAACACCTCCTGTAACTGTTGAGTCTGGGCTGCCCTGTACTATCCACAATAGCAGGGTTCAGTCAGGAGTGTGTGTGTACCTATCAGGCATCCATTAGAGATGCTGTGTCCTTGGATTTTCTGAGAAAGAACAAGTCTGGCTGACAGGAGCAGGATGTTGTCCTTGTCCTCAGAATAGCTGTCCTGGCTGCCTCTTAAAAGAGTCAAGGATGTGCTACCCCCACTAGTTTAGAAGCCCTGCCCCCTCCTTATGAGAGATAGTGCCCCACTAAATTCCAGAAAAAACGGATTTGGAGAATCTTGGGTGGGAAACATGGAGAAATGGGTGCCTCAGCAGGGTGGTGAGACCAGTAGAAGAAACTTCTGCCCTGTCTTCCTGCCAGTGTATGTAAATCAGCAATAATCAATCCAGCATTGTGAAGGGTGTGTAAGGAAGTAAAATGATATGTTGCCATGAGAATAAACAGCATCCAAAACTCAGGACAGGCTTGGAAGTAAAAATTCAAAGGTGTAATTTTTTTAATTCTTGCTTTGTATGTCCATATTTGGGCATACAGGGAACAGAAAGCAAAATCTTTTTCCCTGAGTCCTACAAAGGAATATGCACCTGACAGTGCAGGAAATTTCTTTGTCCAGGGATTTTACTGGCCATTATTTTCTTCTTTCCCCAGGGATGTCAATGGAGTGATGAGTATAAACAAAACATGACTTAGATCTGCTTTAGGATTTGTCTATATTATTACCAACTTATTTTTTGCTAGTTGTTACATTTTAGCTCATTCTCTGCTCATCACCAGACATACCAGTTTTGCAGCCTGCCACCTATCAGTCTTAGAGCAGGTAACACATGACTGGATCCAGCCTCCTTGCCAGTGCAGTGAAGATGCCATCTATCCCAGCAGCAGTGAAAAGATGAAGTGGCATGAAGATGATTTTGCCCTCAGCTGTCCTGCTGTGAACTAGAGCTAATACCCTAGTGATGTTATGCCTGCAGTGTTAGCTGTGTGTGGGCTGTGAGGATCTATCTGTTGTATCTTAGTTTGTGGAGCAGTTTCTTATTTCCCTGACTTGGAAGGGGAGAAGGAATCCTGTGATTAATGACTGCTGTCTGAGCCCTACTAAATTAGACCTACTTATCTAAGTACAGCGGGAAGGCTTCGTTCTTGGCTGGTGCAATAACTGAAAATGAATGATCCAAGTTTCCTGTGCTTATTTGCAAGACCACTTACCTTCGTATAAAAAGCCTTCTGCTGGATCCAAACCCTTTTTTGTTCCCAATATTATTGTAGAACAGATTCTGATTTTCTCCTTAGCTGGTGCCATATGCAGGCCACTAGCAAAGGGAGTGATGCTCAGTACTAGATGTACTTCTCACAAGTGCACAACAATTCAGTGGAAGGACTGAAGTCATGGCCAAAACAACTTGTTCTGTTTTTGAGGTTGTTTTTTCCATGGCTTGCCCAATTCTGTGACAGCTTAGGGTATGTAAAATTATAGTGGGTGATGTCTGAAGGTCACAACATATCAGGTAGTATCAGTGCTGATATTTCTTGTCTGAGTTTATGTAGAATACATTGGTCTGTAGCTACCAGATGGTATTCTCAGGGATTAAGGTAAAGCACTTCATGTACCATGTACAACTGGATAAACAGGTTTACAAACTGTCTTAGTTTGGAAGACAGGTGTGTCTGCTAGGGAAAAGCAGGAGCCTCTCTTGGAATGGAGAATACAAACCTCCTCTCTCCAAATTGCTATGATTTTTGAAATTAAACAGGGCTCCGAGGCAAAGGTACTGGGATAGGAATAACAGTTCTCTACTAGTGTGTCTAACAAGATAAGCAAAATAACAACAATAATAATAGCATTAACAACAAACAGAACTAGGGAAACAGTCACAATTTTCTCGGATGCTGGCACCTTTTCAGAGCGAGCAGGAATCTCGAGGCACAAGGTGTATCCAAAGCTTGACGGCAGTGGCTGGAGCTGTAGAAAATGTCCCAGTTAGGCAGGAGAAACAGCGTGGAGAAACCCAGAGCAAAACTGAAGAAACAGCGAGTGCAGGGCAAAGGGGTAGCAGCTCCTGGCAGGGCAGGGAGAGACCAGGATCTGAATTCCCTGGGGACACACGAAGGTCACTCCGACTGGAGCTCCAGTGAGGTCTGGTGAGATCTCCCCACAGTCAGAAACTGAACACTGGCAGTTCCTTCAGAGAGTAAAAACACCACCAGAAAGAAGTGTACTCTGGTGCCACCCTCTCCCTGACATAGCTACTTACTTGGTCTTTCTCAAGCACCCATAAGTACCCATAAGCAATCAGCTTCCTAGCAACTTTTGGGAAAAAATTCTATAAGAAAGGAACCCAACCCCCAGCACAAACTAACCCTGTAAACACCGAATTGGCAGAGATCTGTGTTGGTATCACTCACTACTTGCAGCACCATCACTGAGCTCTCCTGGCTTCATCCCAATTGAGGAAACTCAGAAAAGTGGAAGAATCCCACCAAAACATCTGGAAGGGACTTTTGACATTATTTTTTCACTGCTGCTAAGGCTGTGTGTGCTAAGGGATGTGTGGAAAATGTCTTCAGCTCTGAAGAATGGCATAGTGTAATGTGATAACAAACACTGTGAAGGTTATCAGTGATATAATCAAATCTATCTGTGGGACAAAGACACGCACTGTACATCTAATTAAAACTTGTTTCTTCTCTGCCTGTTCTCATTCAGCAGCCATTATTTAGAACTGAGCTGTAACGCAGTGGAGCAGAAAGTTAACTCAATATTTTAAGACTACCTCTGTCCAAAACCTTGTCTTGAAAGAAACCACATACTCTTTTTTTTGTGGGCTGCATGGATGGCAGATCATGAAGCCATTTTGGGGAAATTTTCCTCTGCTCGTAAGGTCAGTTATAAGACAGGCATCTGGAAAAGACCTACAACAACTGAACAAAAAACACCCCAAAGAAACAAATAACGCCCAAACCAAACCACCTAAAAAGCACTACCAGACTCCAAAATTTGCCCTTTTTAAATTTCTTTGAGCTGGTCACATTATTGCAATGTCAATATATAAACTTTGTCTTGTCCCATAATAAAATGTGCACCTGTATCTCACATGGATCTCCAGCATTGATTTCTTGCATGTTACAGTATTATGTTTTTTCTTCCTTCCCCTAGTGTCCACACAGCTACTTCAAAAGAAAGCCACATATAGGACAGGAGACTGGTGAGTTTTGAGGCCAAGCTCTGTCAAGGCAGTGCCTGTGATTTCAGTGGTGTTGTGGTACAGTGAATGGGGAGCAGTGTTGTTCCATGTTTAGTGCAAAGAAGAGTTCAACACCTCTCCCCAGCATGTGAGCAATCCTTCCTGGTATGGCACTGCTATGACTTTTGCTTCCAAAAGCAGGGCTTGTGCAGCCCAGAGCAGTGACAGCCAGTTAGATGATGACTGCTGGAGTAGTACTGGTCTGTGGCACTAGCAACAGCATTTGTACCATGCAAGTGCCAAGGGCCTACTGTCCTGCTATGCTAGGCATGGCACTTATGTAAAGCAAGAGTCAAGGCTCCCCAAGCCATGCAAAAGCTGGTGGAGAGTCCTGGGGAAGTGAAGGACTGTTCAAGGTCCCACAACAGGCTAGTAGTTCAGCTGGTAGTAGAATTTGGAGGAAACTGTGCTGCTATGGCAGCTCCCCTATTGAATTTCTTTGATTTCTTAAAGCCAGGATTTTTCCTCTAGACCCCGAGATTGTTTTGTTTATTAAACTGCCTGAGCAAGTGATCTTTGTTTTGGGACCTGTTGAGTGCTTTCCCATTCCTTCCATAAGGGGGTTGCATCTGCTAATTCTTGGTTTGTACCTCAGTGATGGATTCCCAGACCTGTTCTGGGCTGCTTCTCAAAGGTGATGGTACTGTTGACTATCTCCTTTTTTGTCATTCAGGGAATGACATAAGGATTTCTCCCCAGCTGATAGGAAGGGATTGTGGGGTACATAGGTTTGAGTTTTTTTGTCAGCTTCTGTCTATATTAGAAATGTCAAGTTCTGTGGTATTTTTGGCAAATAGATCCCTGCATTTTCCACTGTTCCCTGCTTCCTCTTCCACTGTGTAGTTTCACAGCAGCAGCTGTTGATGATACCTTTCTGTGGTCTAGCTTGTGTTGTGTTCTCAGTAGTTATGTGATTTCTGAGATAAAGTAGCTGAGATAAAAGGTTGGAAATTGAGAGTTTGCTCGACTCAGTCAAAATCAGAAGAGTTTGAGTATGACAAGACTGTGAGATAAGACTAGTGATTCTTACAAGTGGCCTCTGACTTTGGTGTACAGAATCTCTGCCTTTTTAGGCTGACATTTAGCTCTAGTTCAGTGCCTTGAGGAGCTGGAGAAAACAGTGTGTCTCTACGTACCAGTGTTGGAATTCTAATGACCTACTTTCTCTTTTTGGAATGGTCACTCTTCATGTCTCTGAACTTGCCTGGCTTTGGCTGCTGGCCATGAGGTCTTGTCATGCCTTTTCCATTAGATTAATGAGACCTTTAGTACCAAAATATTCCCCTTATAAGCATTGATCATATCTTCTGATAAATTTAATAGAGTTCTGTTCCATTTTCTTACCATAGTTTAGACTCCCTGGCTTAAGTCACTGTGACTTTCAGCAGCCTGCATCTCTGTTCCTGCTTTTCAAGGTGTGGATAATGATACTCAGGGTTTTGTCTTCCTGTTTCCATCAAGGGGTTTTTTGCAAGCTGTTTTATGCCAGGGACATTTTCCTAATGATTGTTGTGCAGAGTTTCTGGCCTGTAAGTTCTTGACCTGGGGCTGGAAATTTGAAGTAGTTACTGAGATATAACTGACAAAATCAAAATAAATACATTCTAACTCAGAGCTTGCTATGTTCCCCTCCAAGTTTTAATACTCATTCAATTAAGAAAATAGCACATTCCCACACTGCCACTCAACATGAATTAAAACATCATAATGTAAGTAATATTTTATTAATTTTTTAATTTCTAGGAAACACATTAGGGAAAAGCCTTTCAGGTAAGGTTCTAAATTTGCAATAGCGATGATTTGAGACAAAGTGATTGTTTGCCATGAAGTAAGTTAGGCAGTAGAGGAGCCTTTTAATATTCTTATTTAGCATCCAATATTGATATATTTGTTGGTCTACAGAAGCTGCTGTACTGTAATGTGGAAATCAATTAAAACTATGATTAAAGTGAGTAATAGGTAAAAGCACCAGGACTTGGGACAAAATGTATGTGTGTATATATAATCTTTAGTTTCCTTGTATCTTCACTCTGCAGTGACTGATGCTATTTTAAGAACAAAAGAAACTTCTCTGGGCATAGAAGTTACAGTCAACAGAGTAATTAGGCTGTTAGCCTGTGCGAGCTGCAGATGATGCATGGCTTCCATTTGCTCTTTTTAAATACATCTGTTTATGCCTTGGCCAAGCACACACAGAAAAGCTTGGAAGAAAGGGCAATCTTCACACTATTCGGATTCTCTGGCAAAATGAGAACCTCTTGGTCAGGATTGAAAAAATAGGTGGCCATGCTACACTGGATCCAGGCAGCTGGAATTTCATCTGTGTTCAAGAGGCAGCAGTTTCCAATGGATGTTTGGCTCTATATGTTTGCTGTATGTCATTTACAGCAGTATCTTTCAAGCGTGCAAAAACCAAGGATTCACTTGCTCAAAAAGCCAATACCAGCTAGAATGCCTGGATGCTTAAAGCTGAGGAGGTTTTTCCTCTTTTCTGGCATTCCTAACTACGACCCATCCTCCAAACATACTGTTCTTCCTTTCCTGTTGAAAGGGTAGCTGGATCTTTATATTTGCTCTCTACAAATGGCAAGTCAAAGAAAGTTAAATCCTTTCCAGTGGCTTGGAACAAAGTGGCAAAGTGACTCTCAGTTCTTCAGCTTCCCTAGAATCACAGAAGTAATGTCTAACACAGATGACCTGCATGATGCTGTAGCACAGAAGTTGTCTGTGCTAGCTGCTATCCTGGAAACACCCAGAAGGAAAAGCAGGAAACTGCTGTCTGTGCTACAGGCCCTTGGATAGAGAACCCTGATACCCGCATTCCCTGTGGGTCTGGCAGGGAGCAGGCTCCATGACTTTCCACAGAGTAAGTACATCATGTACCAGTGGATATAGCAAAACTACACCCAGCCTTCCTTGACGTTCCTTGCCCCAGAATTTAGGAGAACATCTGTTGTCGCCCTGATTTTTCAGGTTTTCTAACTTGCTGTTTTTAGTTTCCTAGCTTTCTTTCTCATACACAAGATTGTCTTTATCAAAAGTCTGTTTGATAAGACGAGGTTGTTTACATACTTTCTCTTGGTGTGGAAAGCAACTGATGGACAGTTGCCTTGACCAATGGGATGGGAGAAGTGGCAACCTTCTTCTCCAATCCCTGGTCTGTGTGGAAATACTATAAATATAGAGTCAAATGTTTTAATAAATTGTTCTCAGCTTCCTCAAGAGAAAGTGTCCATGTGTGTCCCTGCATGTCCCACAGCGACAATCTGTAACTGTGCATCTTAAGCATCATATCACTCTTGATGAACTCTCAATTATATGGGCTACTACTTCATGTTTTTCCTCTTTTCCATTGGGCTGCTGTAAATGTGCAGGCAAGTGCAGGCAATCCCAAGTTTATGGTCAGGAGTAATTTGGTATTGGTTTTACTATGGTATGGAGGAGAGGATAGGAAGACAATCTTTTGCTGGCTTCTTGTGTTTTAGCTGGGTAATCAGAACACTAATCCTAGGACTCTCTGAACCTGGTTTCTCTCACAGCAGCCCCAGCATATGCTAGGGATATGTGGCAGATTCTGCCTGCCTTCTGCTCTGTACTGATTCACGACAAGACTTCAAGAGATTTCTGCTTTTGGTTCTTGGTTCAAGTGTGATATTTATGACTGGGTTTGCTTGGAGAAAGAGCTATGCCTTTAAAGGTTATTTTAGTGACTTTTTTTCCCTTGAAGTAGAGATATTACAAGAGTATCTTGGGCAGTTTTCTTTTTCCCACTTGGCGGATTGTGAAGCAAACAATGAGTTTGAAATCAAGTGATACAATTTCATGAATTGAGACTAATTCATATTCATATAACTGAGCTACCTCAGTCAAATTAAATACGGATCTCTTTCTTGACCTAACTTCTTTTTTAAAGGAATAAAATAAAAAACCCCAAGTAAAGTCAGAATGAAAACAATGTCTTTGTCACAATGTTTGCCCAGAGTTAGGTCGACTTGAGATATTACTTATTTTCTAAGGCAGAATATTTGTTTACAAGTAGAGAGTTATGTGGAATTCCTGTCATTTGTCGTTTTTTTTGTTAGTCATTCATGCTATTTAGAAGTTGCATAGAATATAGTATCATCCCTAGGGTCCTGTTTTGAGTCCATTAAAATTAATCTTGGAGAGTTTTCCAGCCAAAACCCAGAGCTGAAACCAGGGTCCCTTGAAAGAACACAATAAAATAAATAAATAATGAAGGATAAAATAAAATAATTAGGGAAGGGTAACCTTTCATCTTCAACTTACATTTCTAATCCATGCAATTTAAAATTTCTTTTTAAACTTTCTTTCCTCAAACTTCCCTCCTACTTCCCTCATCCTCCCCCCACATACACCTACCATGAGCCCTGGTTTGAAGTCATCCATATGAACTAGAGACCACTGTTGCCCTTCCAGATACACCATGCCTGTGGTTCAGATTTTGTGGTAGTGGAAGAAAGAGGAAAACAAACCAAAACCCACCAGTGCTGGAAAGCAGTTTCCCTGCTTGCCTTCTTTGTGATTGCCTAACACATCCTCAATAAACAAGGGAAGGGAAGGGTGTCCTTTGCATTCAAGGTGTGTTGGGAGCTCCATGCGAAGTGCTGACGGAAAATAATGAAATAGTAAGTGTTCTTGGAAACAGAAATTAATTTACCTTGACTTATTGAAGTAATTGACTTCTGCCCCGGTGCATCGACGAGAGGATGTGAAAGTTGCATTGTTAGCCACGTGACCATCAGACCTATTTCTGTCAGAAGTATTTAAGCCAGAGACACCTAGAATGGAGACCATGAAGGACTGCTGCTTAAGGTAAATTCTTGTCATTGCTACTATGACAACCCTCTTCTCCTCTGGTCTGTAACTCTTCGGATAGAGAGCATACTTTGTGACCATCCTGAGACCGAGATCAATTTACCTCTTTTTATAATGATTTGGTGAATCAGAGACAGGTGGTTGATGTAGTGACAGAGATGTGAAGTAGGAGGAATGATTGAGGTCATTAGACTTTTGGTGGAAGGCTGATATGTTGCTAGGCGAGTTGGCTGTGTGAGGCACAGTAGGGAATTTAGTGACACCTTTTAAGTCTTTAGCAACCATTGTGTTGGGAAATTTTAGTTTTCAGGCTTACGTTTTGAAGGTCATTTGTAGACCGAGCATCCTAGAGGATCAGGGCTGAGAGTTCTCCAGTAGAGTGGCTATAGGATACGAAACCATTATTACTTGTTAGCTTGCTGGTTTTGTTTTTTGATTTGCTGAGATTTAATCCTTGTGGGTTGTACTTGTTGGCTTTTACCTGGATGCTTGTCTTTTTCAATAAAATGAAAACTCTTTTGTGCAAGGACTATTATTATATAAAAGACTCTTTGTATGGGAAACTTTCTCCTATCTTTAAGTGGGAGTATTGATTAATGAGTTTAACAAATGAAGATGGAATTTTGCATAGGTGGTGAGATGAATCGTCATATGGGAGAGAGATTAAAAAATGCCATGGGATTTTCAAGCACAGTTTCCAATGGAAGTTGCTGTACTTCTATTTTATTATGAGAAGTTTTAACTTGTAATTTCAGTCTTCTGGCCCCAGAGCACTCCAGGCTGTGAGGAGATCTGTTTCCAGAGGCAGAAGATGGTGGTAGAAGCAATGAGTACTTTCACCAGTCCTTGAGTGATTTATTAGGAAGCTGTTAGCTGAGTGGTTTTTGCCTTGGAGATGATAACATGCACTCCTGGAATTGCTGTTTGGTGGCCACTCTGTTCTCTGGAAAGGGCATGGTAGTGGAATCATGGAGGGAAAATTAGGGTGTAGAGACCAACTCCTGTAGAACAGCTGGATAAGAAACAGCTGTTTGTGGTTGAAGAGAACAGTGGGGCAATGTGGGCAGGTGTAGCTGAAAGCTCTTCTGCCTCACAGCACTGGAGACCTGATAGGGAAGGAGCAATAAATTTAAAAAGAGTGGGTATCCACCAGTGGTAATCCACCAGTACAGGACAAAAAACTGCAGTGTAGCATTAGTTCATAAAGTAGGATAGATTTTATTTTGCAGTATTTCTTTTCAGATTGTCTTTCTAGAACAAAATGAAAATTTCCTGGGGTTGAAGTATTTTTTGTCTGTAAAATATGATCTTTTGATTGCTCTTTGTTTTACTTACTAGATGTTTCTTTACTATCTTCTGATATCTTCTCAGTAGATGGTAAGCTTTGTAGTGTGGGAATGACAACTGAAATGCACTTTATCCTTGAATTCAGTATTTCTGGGGCAGCATGTTTTCATGTGCAGAATGGGAGGCTGACTCAGACATGACTCAAGAGGTGGAAAATAGAGGTATATCATACTCTTGTCAAAATCCGAAGGAAAAATAAGCATTCTCTCGCACAAGTCTTACATACTTATGGTACCTGAGTGTTTTGTTTGGGCTTTTAGATGTTGTTTTAGTTGCTTTTTTTTTTGGAGTGGCACACATTTTTTTCCACATCTAGCCTTTTTTAAACAGTATTCTTTATCATGAATGTCACATGACTCTGCCTATCCTGGTTAATATTCCCAAAGACTTTGCAAGGTCACCTGTGGCACTCTCTGGACTACCTTAAAATAATAAATTACTTTCTTATTGCTATGCAGCAGTGAACATCTTAAAAAAATGAGAGAACTTAGTGGAACACAAAGTGATAATCCAGTCTATTAAAACAAAATCCCCTAAAAACATAATGACATTTGGGAGTGTCCTGGGTTGATGCTAAATTGTATCCCCATTCATCTGTTTAGTTCAGAAATAAGTGTTGTACCTTTAAAAATTGGATCTGAGAGTGAAGAAGACACACTGGAATTCCTGAGGCAGTTGTTTTCAAAACATAATGATAAGAGTCTGCAGCTTTCGGACACACACAGCCTGTGTGTTGTGGGCAGTGTGGACAACAGAAGAGAGCTCTCCTTTGCTTTTTGTTAGTTTTTTGCTAGCCGAGGCAGAGAAGTTCTCCGAACTGCGTTTTTTTTCCCTTTTCTTGAAACTATTTGAACCTGCTCTGGACTAAACACCCAAAAGGGCACCAGGAGCTCAGCCCTTGGCCACCAGGCCTGGCCTGGGCCCGGCCTTTCCACCAGAGGAACTGACAGCAACTAAACTGAGCTACAGCCACAAGAGAGACTTTCTGGCATCTCTGCAGAGCGGCGAGAGGATTTTTTTGTTGTTCAGGGTTGTTCATTCATTTGTTGGGCTAGGGAGTGTTTTATCTGTTAAATAAACAACTTTTTCCACTTTCTACCAAGGAAATTTTTTTCCTATCCCGATTCAGCTAAGGGGAGGGGTGGTTCATCTAGAGGTTTGTTTGTTTTCCTTTCTTTCCTTCTCCCAAATTTGCCCTAAACCAGGACAGGGGGATGGAT
The DNA here is from genome assembly GCA_013397245.1 of Thryothorus ludovicianus. Taxonomy (NCBI): domain Eukaryota; kingdom Metazoa; phylum Chordata; class Aves; order Passeriformes; family Certhiidae; genus Thryothorus; species Thryothorus ludovicianus. The sequence goes on from VZTB01003736.1 coordinate 282,283, forward strand.
TGGAATTCTTCTCATGAAATGACTCATGACCACAGTTAAAACACCTAGCGTAGTATCCCATTTTGCTCTGTTCATTGCAAAATTCTCAGAATTTAAAATTTTAGGTCTAGTATTGTGTTCTACAACTAAATTTCACTGCTATCCAGGATTCTAGGTCAGTATGGACTCTCTTGGCCAGAAGAAAATTATTGTCTTCTGGACTCCTCTGCTTCTGAATAGCTTAGAACTCACAGCTCTGTTTTCCAAATGAATTTGTCTTAGTTCATGAGAGTAAAGTAAAGGTTAGACACTCCAAACAAGGCTTTGTATTATTCCCAGCTATGAAAAGAACTTGTTTGATAAGAACCTGAATTATGGAAGGAAGGATGTAAAAATTAGATTCTTGGTCTGGCTTCAAGGTCTTTGTTTATAACTTAACGGGCTATTGTGATTTTTATTGTTAGCAATATGGATGCTACTTCATGTAAATAAGTGTTTATTTTGATTTATAGTGCACCCTAGATTGTCAGTCAGAATAAGATGTGCTGAAATTAAAAAATAAATTATATAGGAGTAAAGTGTCTTGATCTTCACATAGCAGTATCCATGTTAGAGCTGTTAATATCAAATTATGATTAACAAATCAAATGAAGTCCATGCTGGCAGGAGAAGAGAGTATACTCATATTGGTAAGTAGGACTGCACCTATTAATTGGGTGATGCCAAACTTCAGGATTTATCCTATGTTTATGTCCAAAGTATATACATGCACTAGCACTATCTAAATTTTACTAGCTGTGAAGCTGATCTGTTTATTTATGGAAGCAATGGAAAATTCTGGTTGTTTTTGTAGCAAAAATGCATTATTAAGAATAAAATGAAGAATGTCTGTAATTTTCTCAGATTAGACCTTCTGTTGTACTCTTCAAGGAATATTTTTCTATTATTGCTACAGGAAAAAGTAGATTATTAGACTACAGATGTTTGAATTACTTCAAAAGCACAAATACATTTGTTACCTTGTATGTCTGTTACAACTGTTTGGGTTTTGTTTTTTCTTGGAAAAAAATTTTGGATGAAAGTGGGTAAATAATAGGAAGAATGCTGATGGGACATTCATGAACTGCTCCACCTGGATAGCTTTGAATTTACTTTGCTACTTCATAACAAAGTGAAAATCTTTCAAATACTGAAAAGGCTAAGAAAGTAATTCTGCTGTGATTTTAAACTTGTTGGTTTTTTTTAAACTAATTTTCTAATATTGGTCCTTGAAAACTCCTATGCATTTTACAGATAGTAAGAATATATTTTCATGTGTGAATAAATAGTATTTCCTACAACAGGAAAAAAGAGGAAAACAATCTTCTGGAGAGCAACAGTTGGTCCATAAAAGATAAACAAGTGAGTGGGTTTTGTAAATCTTTTGAGAAGAGAATTGATGTTCTTCTCTAACCTAAATACAGTGACAAGAAGAAAATGTAGTCCAAATAGGTTCTATAGCCAAGCCTAACACTCAGGAGAATAAATATCAGTGGATAAATATATGGGCAGCAACATGTAATTCCATGAACTATCACTGCCCTCAGATGAGCATGCATGTGTTTTATTTACATAGTGAGGAAAGGAGAGCATATAGACTGATAGCTAGGAGGATTTTCTTTTTTTTTTAATCTAACATCATGCACCTAAATAGTTCAGTACCTTCTTGATACCTTATTCTCGGGGACCATCTCTTACACCAAGCCTTCACTCTTAGGAGGTAACCTTTTTTCAGGACTGGGTGTGAGAGGAGAAGTAAGAAGACCTGCTTTCTGTTCCTCACTCTGTCACTGAGCTCTTTGGTGAACTTGGAGCAGTTGTTTAATTTCGTTGTGCTTGTGAGAAACTTAGTGGAAAATCTTGTATGTTTGGGATGTGTAATCCTTACTTAATATTTATGGATGCAAATTTACCCAGAGCTGCCATCTGCTTGCATGTGCAGTACCTAAAAAATTTTATGCAATAAACTGGGGTTAGATATGTTTAATACTGACACAGAATTTGTGTCTTTGCAAGGAATTTTAGCTGGAACTGCTCTTATGAAATAAATGAGTTCTATCATGTATTTTTAATAGTATGTACAGAACAGCTTAGGGAAAACAACTAAAAATGCAATCTGAAATGTAATCTGAAATGAGAGCAGGATTTAGACTCATTTGCTCAGAAGGTTGTGTTCCAGATTTAGTTTTGACACCAAGAGTCAGGCAGCTCTTTTCAAAGTGCAAGGATTCGTGTGAGCCAGGAATTTGACTGGGGCTTTCTTGTAAGAGACAGTGTCTGACCATCTCCTGCCATTCTTTTGATGTGGCTTCTTGATCAGAAGAAAACACCATCTTCAGAACAAATGACCCTCTTCCCCATGCCTGTATTCTCAGCTGATACTTGACCAGTCCTGAACCTGTGTAGACTGTGAGCTTTGGAGAGATAAAGGGACAAATAATGCTGTAGGGAGAGGAAGCAGGTCAGTTTTTTTGAACTCTAACATTGCTTTTACTTCACTGGTTTTGAAATCTTAACCTAATGTAAGAAAAATAAACAATTGTAGAACTGAGGCAAAAGAAGGGATTTACAGCCCATTGTGAATCAAATGCAAACCACAAGGAACTTCTGTACAAAATCTGCCAGATAGATCTGTTTCCAAGGCATGGGGGAATTTTTTTTTTAATGAATTTCCTATGCCCCAATGAATTGACAGGAAATCAAATGAAAATCACATGTAGTAGTAATAGCACAAGAAGTAGATCATTGATGAAAAAAATATTGGAGAAAATTACTACTTTCACAAGATTTATGCATGTTGTTCATTCCTATTCTTCCTCCCAACTATGCACACTCTTTAATCTGCTTAGATGATCAAAACTAAGAGAAGACAGACAATTGCAATGCCTGCTAAATTCAGGGGAAAAAAAAGGGTGGAATAAAAAAAAAAAATTAAAAAATCCCAAGTCATCATGAATGGCAAGCCAAGCAAGAAGTCAACACTTTAGCCTCTGGAAGTGAGACAGGTTTTGTGAGCTTTTCCCTTGCCTTAAACTAAACAAATAAATAAGTACTGGAATGACCCTTCTTAATATGGAAGTTGGTGGTTATAATAATATCCCCCCTTCACCCAGAGAAGAGGTTCTATTCTGTTTCCTTTCACATATGTGGCTATTGAGAATGACTTGTCTTTGCTACTGTGGGAGTTGGTGTCTCTCTGTTACTGGCTACTACTGTTGCAGTCTCAAGTGTTTATTTTTTTTAAAGGCTTCAGGATCCCAAACATATTGGGAGAGGAAATCTATTAAAAAAATTAATCCACAAACAAGGTTAAAAGCCCAAATAAAGATGAAGAGAGAAATGGAAAGGGGAGGAGAAAAAATATGGGGGGGATCAGTCCAATTTTCTTTGGAGACGTATCGCATTGTTGGGGCTGTCTGGCAGTGTTCCAGGGCTTCAATTGAAAGTGAATTTCTTTTATTGAATTCCATCCAGAGATATCATAACCTCAAAAGGCTACTATTACCCAGAGAGTTTCAGATGAAACCAGCTGAGCATGACTTTCGAAATTCAAGAAGTCACAATTGTTGTTTGACAGCATGGGACCTGTCAAGGACCCTCTTTCCAGACAATTGTTTACATAATCCTTCCACCCACCCTACTGAGGTGAAAACACTTCCATTGTAGGCCTTTTTACCTCAGCAGGTACAGAGCAAAATAAAAAAAAGGAAAAAAAAAGGTCAAAAAAGCATGGCAAACTCCACAAAACCATCCCATGCCTTGACAAGCAGTATTTAAACATTGGCTTTTTGAATGTCCATTGGAAGGCAGTGAAAGAAATCTAGGTTTCAATTAACCAGGTTACTCCTCATGTAGTGATAATTATAATAAAACAGAATGGCAAGTAAAAGACCAACTTGTTTGAAAAAGTTTTTTTAATTGTTAAAAAAAAAAAAAAATAAAGGCAGCCACGAACCTTAGCAAAACTTGCATGCAGAAGGTGATTGGGAAGTTGATGAGACACATTGTGCACCCTCAGCTTCCCTGGATGATGTAAGAGTGAAACACAACCAGTGCTGGTGGGAATTCCTGTCACATACCCCCGCCCTTCACTGGGTGAGGTGATGGGGCTAAGAAAACTTGAAGATGTGTGGCATCCCTCTGTGGGAACACAAGGTTCATCTCTGGCTGCACTTAAGGCGCAGAGACCCAGGCAGGGGGCTCGGAGACCTTGGAACAGAGCCCAAAACACCTGTGGTTTGGATTTTAGCCCATGGGAATGATTGCCAACCTTATAAGAAAATTACAGGTCACAAGAGTTTAAATAGAGTAATAATAAGTTTGTCATAGGGTGTAAAAGTAGATTTTGGGTTTTTGTACAGGGGGGTGTGTGATGCCAAGATGGAGGAACCTCATGGCTTTTTAGGTATCTTCCTTCTTCTTCACATTCTCCATTTCAGCTGTGATGGTGACACGGGTAATTGGTTTAAAGTAGAGACCGACTGTCTAACATAGGCGATAGGTACTGGAAAGTAATTGTAAATAATGTAAACCTAGTTTTTAGTATAAAAGATAAACACTGCCCCAAGGGTGAGAAGTGTGCCTTTGACTGCCTTGTTGGAAGAAGCTCAGCAGGTCAGGGAAAGAAAGTCTTAGATAAGATAAAATAAACAACCTTGGATGCAAGATCTGAAGAGTTTCAGCTTCTTCTTTCATCTCAGGTGTGAAAAAAAAAAAGGACCTTATTAGCTTGGGAAAATTTCTGCAAAAGCAGAAAACCCAACACACCTCCTTCAACCTCTGGAAGGGCAACATGTTGGCAATCTTACTAGAGACATCTGATGTTAATCTCTAGTTTGGAAATTTTGTCTGTCTGTGTAGATGCTATGATAATGTGTGTGTGTGAATGCACATTTTCAACAGCTTTTGAGTTTTTGGCTGCTGATAGACTGACTATGTGTAGAGCCCAAAGTGGAGTTGTAATGATAGTCCCACACTTACTAGGAAGCTTTGATGTAAAGTGTACAGGATGTGTACCACGACTTTTACTGAGGACAAAAGAAAGTAGCAAAAGATTAGTGGTTGTATTTTGACACAAGTTCCACTCACAGACTGTCTGTCAAGAGGGCAGAAAAGTGTACAGTGAAAAGGGGAGGAAGTCATAAAGCATGCAGTAGGCAGGCTGCATAAGACACTTGGGGGAGGCAAATGGAAATGAATTTGACAAAGATCTGGTACAAAGAAAAATACATAAAAGTGTCAAGTGGGAGAATGGGATGGAAAGCACAAATGAAGTACAATGTTTTCTTTGTGTACAGTCACAACACGGTGTGGTTTTAGGTCTGTGTTGGAGCTCTGGTTGACAGTGATGCAGCAGTGGACAAGCTAGCTCAGAAATCTTTTGGGAGGTGTTTGAAATTGGTGACCAAATGACAAGCTGCACTTTGACTGCACTGTGTGGGGAGAAGATAAATGTCTTATGATTCACTGCTCAGCAAAATCCCTAGTGGAGCTGAAAATACCTTTAAAAATTTCCTTCAGTATCAAGCCTTTCTAGGAGAAAAAAATATAAAGGAGAGTAAATGAAAATTTTTTCTTACATTCGTCTTCTAACAGGAGAGACAAGACCTAGGTGTGACAGTGGTCCATTTGAATTACTCAATAGACACCCACAAGTAGTTACTTGTAAGTTTTGTGTAACAGAGCGTGAGATCAAGATAAGAAGTCTGATGATCTGCTGATGAGCAGTTCATGGAGCAAAGTGTTTCAAACCACATTTAGGACAGACTGGTGAGTGTCACATGAATGTAGATATGTGGTGGAATAACGGATGTTGTGTGCTTAGAACATGATAACATCCCTAAGTCCCCAAAAGCCAAAATCAATTTATTTTACATGCAAGAAAGAAAACAAAACTGAGGAGTAACTTTACTAGACAGGAAATATATGAAGGAAAAGATGGTACAAAGGAGAGCATGAGTACGTTTACCTGTTTACCTGCAGAGAACCTTAATTTGTAGAACTACTACATCTTGAAAGACATTCTTGATATAAAACTTTCAACTCCACTCCTTGAAACTTTTTGAGTGAAAGAAATTATGCTGGAAAACCAGAAAGGCTGAAGAAAATGGAAGATAGAAGCAAGGAACACTGGTTATTTGCCAGATTAAAAAGAGATACTTGTTAAGAAACGTATGAAGTTTGGGAAATGTAATGAGACTTTCTTATCAGGTCAGAAAAAAACAACTTAAGGGAAGTTATAAAAATTATTTACTTTGAGGTTCTGTTGGCAATCTCTCCCCAGTATTGTATTCTCTATCTAGACACTGCTAATTTATCAGTCTGCTTAGAACATGTCATTCAGATGCATCAAAAAGAAAACATGGAAGAATGTTATGCAGAGAAAATATGCCTTTAAGGAGTTACAGATTATTGATGGTAAAATGCCCCCAAATTTTGAGACTCCATTTGGAAACTTTGGAACACAGCCTTCTTTAAGACCATTGCAGACAAAAACTGATGTCTGCTGTCTGTAACCCCATCAATGCAAAGACTGTGACAGTGTACAGAACTGCATGGCGAGAGGTTTCTTGGGAGAAAAAAAGTCATAAGCTTGTGTTTCTTAGTGTTGAGTAGGGTTTCGAATTCTAAGTGGAGAAACATATTGATGAGCACTCTCCCAGCCCTGTAGTAAATTCTGCAAAATCCACATCTTTTGGAAGTTAGTCAATATACAAGATACAATAGCATATGGAACAGATGCTGGAGTTCTGCTGCAAGAATACTAATTCTGGATATGTGCCTGATCCAGATGTCCTTTCATAAAAACAAGAGTTGCAGTTATCATCTTGGAAGCCATAGTAAATTCATAAATATAATAGCACTCAACAAGAGCAGAAAACATATTAGTATCAAATTTGCAAGGCATTTGTTGCTCTTTAACTCCATATTTAAGTGGGCATAATTTTGTTGATTGTGCCTTTATTTCTGTCAGGAGAACTTCAGAGTTGCTAATCTCTTCTAATTAATGAAAACAATTATATCTCAATTGCAGAGAACTGTATGAGCTGGGTAATGAAAGTGTTAGAAATCCGAGAGGGTGAGTTTGTGCCAAACAGAGCTACTGACTAACTCTACCTGTCTCTCAGCAGGGAAAACCATTATTTTTCTGTGGAAGTCTGGAATATGAAGATCAGTGGTTTTATTTTTGTGAAGTGTCTCCTCATCAACAATTAGAAAAGGTATTATGGCAGAGAATGAGTCAACTGATTTCACTGACTGGTGGAGGTTTGCTGCTGTTAGTCCCACTGAATTCTGTCTTGTCTTCATACATTAATAGTTGTTGGAAGTTATAAATACACTATTTATTTGTGGTATACTTCCTCCCCAATACATTATGTCAGTGTCCTAGGGTGATGTTATGATGTTTGTATCCCCATTTGTGTGTGCTACTTTTGTTGGATATCATGTTCTGTGCCTTTAAGACTGTTTCAGAAGAGTGAATGTTTTGTTTTGGTTTTTTTTTGCTATCAACCTCTCCCCCAAGGCCGGCAGGACATAGAGACGGGCAATACCTAGTGCTGTTTTGCTTTTTGCTTTTGCTTTTTGCTCTTGCTCTTGCTTCTGCTTGCTCTTGCTCCTGCTATTTAGCTAGTTTAGCTAAACAGTCCAAATTCTTCCTGGACTGTTTCTCCTTTCCTTTCTGGACCTACTCGAACCTGCTCCGGACTGGGACCTGGGAACATCGGAGGTCTACAGCAGCTGCCCCAGCGCCGGGAGGATTGACAACCGAGTGACCACCCCTGAGAGATTTTGGTTCTGAATTTGTCATCTTTTTCAGAGCACTGAAAGACTGGTACCACCTAGTATTGTTCATTTTGTGTATTGGGGGGTGCTGTGTCTGGTAAATAAACAGGTTCTTTCCACTACTCTCTGAGGAATTCTTCCCGGACCGGTTGGGGGGAGGGGCCGTGTGGGTTTGTTTTCTGGAGGGGCCTCCTTTGGAGTCTCTCTCCCAAATTTGCCCTAAATCAGGACAGTCAGGCTGTAACAAAAAAACATATTGGTCTGTAAACATATTTTTGAACAAAAGGATTCCTGGTAGAATAAAAGTGGTATTTTTGTATTATGTTAATTATCAGTATATTAATTAATATATTTTCCAACGTGTTACATATTCATATATGTTATATTTCCAGTATATGTTACACATGTACATATGTACACATGTACACATGTACATATGATCTGTCAGTTGTGTCATAGTTGAAAACTGGAATGTCATGAGGCACTTTTAGGTAGTTCAGATGAGGTCAGATAAGTATGACTCTCTTGGAACTGGATAGTTTTGTTTCTATTCTCCTGAAAGGAAGAAATGAGATTTTTTTGAATGGAAGTGTTTTTCCTGAAACTACTTGTTTCCCTTGAAGACCTTTCTCACTTAGAAAATTCCAACCCATGAGTGCAATTATGATTAAATCTTGCCCTCACTGTTATTGAAGCTAGTAGTATTTGTTGTGATTTTATCATATGATACAAAACAACATCTGTAGCATTTCAGCAGGTGCTTGCTGTAGTTCTAGCTTGGCTATACTCTAGTTCAGGTGCTCTCTGCAGGAAGTGTTTGAAAACAGGAATGAAAAAAAAATCAGAGGTCACTAATTGGAATGAACCTGGATGTTTATTTCTTGTCTGGAAGTGCTGCCACAGCAGTTGTCTGTGGAGCTTCTTGATGGTTGAGTCATGAGTGTAAAAATGAATGTATCTGTTCCTGGTCATAGCAGTGCATTTGTGTAATTTCTCTCCTTCAGATTTAATAAACCAATTTATTCCCAGAGGGGAGAACAAAACTCCTAATTTCAGAATTTGTAAAACTAAGAAAGAACACACTGATTTGTGGCTGTCCTTACAAATCTTTCATCGTTATGCCTGATACCTTTCCATGCAATAACTTCGGCGAAGACTGTGCACAGAAGCATTTCTCTGTATCTCAGGATAAAATATTTCAGTGTCACTGAATTGAGAACAGCAGGAAATTTTTCCACAGTGTTGATACTGTGCAGAATAACTCGTATTTAATAAAGTATTTCACAGGACAAAAGGAAATATACATGGGAGATTCCCACATTTCTGCAGTGAATCAATCTGGGTACTTTAGTTTCTGACCAAAGAGTTTAGAGACTCAGTAGAGGGAATAAAATTTGAAACTGATGTTTTTACTTATAGAAGAATCTCTCATCTGCTGGACTACAGGAGTTTACTCATCCTTGGGAATTATCACAGTAGGTGTCAAAAGTGAGAGAGGACTGGAGGACTGATGCTTTGAAATATTGGCATTTAATATATTTTCAGTTGGAATTAGTTTGAGCCAATGTATTTTGATCTATGTCAGAGCCTCTTTGCTATAAATGGTTTGGTTGTAGCAAAATGTACAGTGGGGAGGTAAATCTCATGGCTGGTGTGCTGGTACTCTCTCTGTGGTAGAGATACCCTGGTCCTGTCTTAGTAAAATGACAAACTGATTTCATTAATTCCTTTTTATCACCACTGAGCTTCAAATCATCAGGGAAATGTGATTTGGTTTCTGATTTTAATTTTGTTTTCAAAAAATAGACAGTAACACATCTCCACAGTAACACACCTGCCATCAAAAAGAGTGTGTGATAGTGCAGTGACAAAGATGTCTGAAAATGTTACATTAATTCTTCTTTTCTAGTGGAAATACATATTGGGGCAATCTTCAGGTAAAAGAATTCAGTAGGAAGAGTTGTCCTTAGGATGAAAACTGCACTTTTAAACCCTGTCCTGCATGAGCCATTGAATAGAGCCAGGAGACATGACTTCACACTGAGTAACACATGTTGAGACCTGAGAAAACAGGACTCATGGAGTTTCATGGCAGTAGGCTACTCACCTCGTTTGATCATAATTCAAGCCATTTGTGTAACTAATGATGCTTTCAGATATTTGGCAGAATAAACTAATCAGCTGTCTAATAGCAGCACAGCTTCTCTGTGGCTGACATGGATCCAAGAGATTCTGCTTCAGTCAAAGATGCAGCTCCTCTCTATGTGCATTTTCCTTAACTGTGTAGTTCAGTAACCTTTCAGTGGACATATCTCTAAAACAAGTAGTTCAACAGGATGAAAGAACATGCTTGGGAAAAGGCACTCTTCATCAGTTGCTGCACATTTGGTTTAAAGTCTTAAGGGTAAGGCTGCATACCAAGTCAGCATGCGTCCTGCTAAATCAGAAATGGTGTGAATCAAATAATCTCATCGATGAATGCCCTGTTGTGTGGTTTGTATGTCTCTCATGCTAATCCAAGCCCACCTTAAATTAAAAATCACACATAAATTGCTTAAAAGATGAATCAGATAATACAGCCATAGTAGTTGGGTTTTAGTTTTTTTACATTTCAATTTCTTTTTTTTTTTCTTGGGGGAGTACTGATGAGACATACTGACTCCTAATAGCATGGTATTATAGCTGTTATTAAAAGGTGCAGCACCATGGTTATTAGTGCAGCTGTACTAATATTAGTACGGAATGTAGTTGCCTGATGCATTTACAAATCAAATTTCCTCCTGTATTTAAAGAAGAGCTAAGTCTGAGAAACCCTTATTCTATCTCTGTACTAGTTTGAAAGCAAACCTCTGGGAGATTCCAAGTCAGAACTACAATTTAATTTGAAAATTAAAATAAAGGCAATAGTACAGAAATGTTGGCTTAGACTGAAAGAGTCAGAATACGACCTGACACATTGCTAGTCAGGGTGATGGTAGCAGTCTGATTAAATGGTGCCTACAGTCCCATTGGAGTGAGGTATGTAGTTCTGCCAAAGCAGAGATCCTGCAGAAAGGTCTTTCTCTGGAGATCCAGTGGTAGTTATCAAGGGCTCTCGTCCTCTAGGAATCCAGTGGTAGGTGCTGCCTGTGGTCTTCTGAGCCTCAGATTATATTCAGGTAGGAATGTTGGTTCCTCTTCCTGGGCAGAGCCTCTTACAATGGGATGATGCAATTCTGTGACTCTGTGAGACCTTGATAGCCCATGAGTGGATTTGGCTCCCCGGAAGGAGTTATCAGAGCTGACTCATGGAGAAGCCACACTTATTTTAACAGCTTGCCTAGATGGTAACACATACTTTTTGTTGCATCTTACATTGTAACCTAAGACAATCTCTAAATGGGAGCACCAACTGCTACAAAGGACAAAATCCTGTTGATAAACTACCGAGTATGTTGAGAGGGCTTCAGGAAACTGGCCATTATAGAGAAGCTGGCATTTTGTTTTTTCACATCCATGTTGTAGGGCCCTGAAAACAGTATTTACCGTAGAGTCACTGATACCACCTAGTTCCACAACTGCATAACCATAATATTATTGCTGTTCAGCATTGCCACAAGGTATTATTTTGTCCCTGGAACAGAAATCACAGTTTCTGTTAATGATGACTTTGGATGAGAGCAGGAGTGCTTAAAAGACCAAAAAATAATAAATAGGTTAGCCAGATAACTAATTTGCCAAGGAAGCAAATATATCCATTTATGGGATGGATTTTCTTATTTTCAAGTTTTAAAGCTTTATTTAAGTTTCAGTGCAATATATTTGATAGAAAAAGGGGAGTGTGTTTCCAGTAGAATTAGTATCCCTAAAGGTTTCTTTTTGCCTGCTGTTTCTGCTGAAAACAGAGGCTAGGATTATTTTTTTATCTTTTTGTTTGGTCTTTGATACCCTTTTCAAGGAATAGCTGGCTGCAAAACCTGGGTATAATTTGCATACTAATCGTTTTTGTAATTGATCTTTTTAGCTTTCTTCAGTCACTGTGGAAGGCTGTCAGCTGGTTCTTTGAAGTTAACTAATGATCATACAATCAGGGAATCTGCAGTAGGAGCCAGGATCTCCCTGGTGCTGTAGCTGCACAGCTTCCATGTGCCTGCACTCTCCTGTTACCTTATGTGGTGTTACTCAAGTGAGCTTGGAGATAGAAAGCTTTGATTGATGTATATATCTTGGGAGTCAGGGCAGTGCAAAGATATTTCCCCAAATGGAGGAAAAACCAAAAAGGCAAGCATAATGGTATTTTCTCCTTTGTGTCAAAAGCTGACATATTTACCAGGCAACTAGCTGGCATTCCTCTACATAATTTGCACTGGATGCTTTATAGAGTCTAAAATAGACTTTTAAATCATATTTCTCACTTGGACATTCACAGATTGTTGTGTTCATGTAACTGAAAACTGCATACAGGAGAGGCTGGACTGGCATCTGTGAGAATTCTGCTGACCTGGCTGGAGTTTTTGGATTAGCTCTTAGAGTCAGCCTATAAAGTCAATACCCATTGTATAGGTTGAGTCTTTTTTCCCCTTGTTTTTTTCCTCTCACTCTTCCAGTATGTTTCTAATAAAACCCTCATATGCCAGCTTTTGATTAGATCAGGCTGTCTTTATTTCTTGTTTATTTTCACTTTTTATTTCTGTTTCTCTGCTCTTCCCTGGGAGTACTACAGCAGAGCTCTTTGCTCTGCTCTAGTCACCCTTAACCCATAAAATAAACTACTTTTAAAAGGGAAGGGAAGAAACGATAATAGATGGTGTAATAAAAGATACCGTCTCTTTCCACAAGCTTTCACTTACTTCAAAACAATACAGCAGTGTGATAAAATAAACTGCTGTTGCCATATGTTTTGCAGAAGAATCTCTCCCTCTTTCCCAAGTGTGATACGGTCACAGTTGTGTTGAATTTGGAATAGCTGAAGGCGACCTTTAGAGCTCTTAGTTTGGAAAATGATCATTCTGGGGTGTTACTGTAAGTATGACAGCCAAGATAATTTCAGTAAGAAAGGAGTGAAAAAAAGAATATATATATATATACACACACACACATACACATACACATAACCTACACACACACACACACACATACATCCTGTTATTTTACTGATGTCATCAACAGGATGCTGTTGAAGTCTTCCTTGGTTTTCCCTTATTCATCTGCAATAAGTCTTG